>OZ026847.1:22153594-22484795 GCA_964023205.1 Lutraria lutraria
ATATATATATATACTTATTTATCCTGTAGTAAGTAGAATATATTTGTTGTCAAATTGATATAAAGTCGACGTCGACAGAAAGTCGAACCGAAACCTGTTCGACCTTATGTTTGAGGTAATATTTACAGAAAACTACTGATAGCAATTAATTAAAATTACAACAGGATAAAGCTCAGTGCATAATTAATCGATGTATCTTTTAATTTGTCAATTTAGGTAAGTATTTTTTCTTCAGTCGAACTCCAAAGTTCAGGGTGCTTATATCTGCGGTTTATTTTTATCAACATAAGGTCGAACCGACACTTTGATTTCGATTTTCTTTCTTATAAGCCGACAGATTTTGTTAAAATGTGGCCTGGTTGTAGAAAATTTAATTATGAATAAGTGTACTAACATATACATCGAGGTATATTTAACTCATTTTCCGCATTTGATCAGCAAACTTTTCTTCAAACATATTATACTCCTATAAAGCGACGAATTTAATGCTCCATCCTTATCACGGTTATTTTCCCGTGATCATTATATAATACATTGCCAGTTAGTTTCGACACGGTAATGCTTGAGACCATTATAACCGTTCCGTCCATTTTCATCTAGTAGTGAAAATAAGGCATTTAAAACTGCTAGGCAGGTTTCCACGTGTCGGTCATCCGGCTGTGTTATCCTTTTGTGACTGTTTTTTTTTTACAGTTTTTGTAATGTTATGACTTATTATGTTTTATAATTGACTTGCCAACTTGGTATTTTTTCTTATTTAATGCAATTCTATACAAAATATACATAGACATGCACCAATGATATCATTTTTTAGGGAAAGAGAGTTGGTCTGGCAAGATTTTTATATTAGCCAATATCTCGCATGTTGTTTACATAAAATGCCAGTTCTTTTTAGCTTTTTTAGTTATTTTGTTTGTTTGTTTTGTCGTCATATGATAGAGACATTAAATTGTTTCCAAAAATGTCGGAGACGTGACGCGCAACATGCATCACTATTTGATGAAGTCCTGAGGTAACGGCAAAATTGGTTTCAGATTACCAGGTATTCCGATTTAAATAGACAGGCCGGAACATTGCTTTTCCCCATATGTAACCTACCCATACGAAAAGGCTGTGTTTAAAATCATCCAGTTTTGAAGATTAAACCTTTCCTTGAAAATTACAGGAATTTACTATTGTAGACAATACAATACAATACACATACACATACGCAGCCAAGCATCGCGGCAGTACAGTCAAAATACGTAGACACCCGTTTATATAGACGCAAAATTCGTCAAATAAGATTAACTCATCTGAAATCATAGTGTGTGTTTTTCTATTTCATATACATATGAAAATGTTTAAAACACTGATTGCATTATGTTAACAAGGAACAAGTAAATTTTTAGACCATACCAGGTCCTGCAATACTAAGTATTAGCAATATTTATCAATTTGGTACTTTTTGTAATAGGCAAAAATCTTGATTGGGTATGGTTTTTTTTTTTCTGCAACATCTTGATTGTAATATATATACTATTGATTGTCTAAATGAGTTTAAACTTAGGTTTATACATATCCTTCAATTTAGTGTGTCATCTGTTAGAAAGGTGGGTCAATTTTCATGTTGGTGTCTTCATTGTTTTTAAGGTGCTCATGATTTTATGTTGAGGGGTAAGGGAATACAAATGGTCGTAACCCTTTCAACTGACGGTAAAATGTTTTTTTAAAGTCACCTGTAAATGCTTTAATGGATAGAGAGAGAATGACAAAAATACAATCATCAACGCTTCATATTAGGGACCTAATACCATGTACCTTAACTGTCGAACTGGAAAAAAATAATTCAGTCAACACAGATGAAATGAAGACTTTCTGAAGAGAATAGTGTAACGGATGAATGCATACCTATATCGACTACTTTAGAATAAAAATTGAAAACTACGTCAGAAAAAGAATCATGTGGCTCATAATGGTTATTATGGTTATTATGCTTATAAATCCGTTCGAAATGCAGTTGTTATAGGTTCAAAACTATGGTATAGATAGAAATCGAGCAGTGAGTCGTGACGGAAGGTCATGGACTGTTCCATTGTTTAAAATAGCGATAAGTAATACAATGACCAAGTACATTACTAAACACGACCTTACATTTGTAGGCCACTGTTGGCCTCTTACATTTGTAGACCACTGTAAAAGGCCTAGCTACGTGGTCCTGAAATCAGTGCACCGCATTAGTAACATTATTAAACTGAATTGTGTTTTTCGTGTCCTTAATATTGCCACTATTTTTTTCAAATAATGCATTGCTCGTGATTTCGGTGCATTTATGTTTTGAAAGGTATATATATCATATGCAATCAAAATCAAATTCTGTTCAAATAATGTTCCTAAGTATGTAAAGGATGTCATGTTATATAACTTAATATAATGAAGCAAATTATTAGATTCTGACAGTGGCTCAAGTACAGATACTGCTAATGAACGCAGTAATTGAAATTTCATGAAATTACCTGAAATGAAATTAAATGAAATACATATGAAATACATATGAAATGCATTCCAAATATTGAAATAAAATTTTGCAATAATAAAATGCCAAATATCAAATACAAATGGAAAGAAAAAACGTTCACATGTGTTTCGAACCCATAGCATCTTGACTACCAGGCTTCAAAAGTAAAATGGTTGGCGCCTTTACCGATCGCGCTACGCACTTAATCTCAGCTATGAAGGTCAAATAACTGATATTTATATATTACGGAAACCTACGAAACGTTCCGAAAAGCCACTTACCCTACAAAATGGACTTAGCTGATCTTTGATCATTCACAGGTCGTTGTCGGACTATAGCACAGAAGTGAAATGTGCCAGTGTTTTTACAGAGCCGTGGACTTGAGATAATTAAGTCCCTTCTTCAGCGATTATTTTGTCACATCTATGTTTGTTTTACTAGTTTTCATGACCAATCAGTGAATTATCATTGTGTTCATCAATAATAGCTCGGCTACAGCACATGTATCTTTTTAAATTGTGATTGCATGTTGATGGGGTTTTCTTTTAAATCATGGGCCGCAGAATATGGAGGGCAAAACAGCTTATTATCAATGTTGCTTATTCAAATAGCTATTTGAGTATTTTGAGTTACATTGACAAGTGCATATTACAGCCATGGTCGGCATTGGTTGCTATCATAAATCTCAAAATTCAAATGTTGACTAGGGTAGTAACGGTGGCATAAGGGTGATGCGATGGACTCCGAATCCGGACGTTGCTGGTTCGAATCCAGTAAGTGGCGGAATTTGACCGGAACCATCACAATCCCTTCTTTGGACGTGAGTACGGATCAGAATCCAGGAAGCTGTAAGAACTTGCTCTACAATCGATGTAAAACAAATAAGTTCAAATTAAACTAAAAGTTGGCAAAATCTATTTTGATACCTTTTTAAGATATCGTTTTTGACAACGTTATAAAGAGTTTGATCGCGCAATGTTTTTGAAAACAAAATGACGGTTTACGTGGCAGATAAACCTATAACCTCCTATACGGCTAAACTATGTGTATCATATATCAATAAATGATTATAATTTCATTATTTTAAATAAATTTGTACAGGAAATTACATTTACTGTTGTATTTTCCATAATTATAAATGTACTTAATAAAAGCAAGACATTCATACCTTGTAAGGTATACTGTTGTACAATACTGCTTAAAGCAACCACATGAACTAACTGAAAACCGAAGGGTATGTCACAAGAAAATTGTTCTGAAATTTATGTCAGCTGCAGATTGAAAGAGATAATGAATTCGGTATGATAAATTGTCATCTGATACTTTGTAAAAATGGTAGATTTCGTACATGGCTATGACAAATTCATTACGACATTTAAGATAATATCATAACCAACAGTATAGATATTGTTGAGCAACTATTACGTTTTAATTTACAAATTATATAATTTTCTACTAAAATCGACTTTGAATCTAATTTTACCAGAAAACGATAATGTAAATACCCAAACATAATAAAGAAAGTAAAATAATACAATCATTTATGATCTACACGAATGCATGGTTCTTGAAAATCGCAAATAAAATTTGCAAAGAAAATAATTGAAACAGTATATAGTCATTTATAACGTAAATGACAATACAATGAGGCAAATATCGACTTTATGTCTATTATTGTTTTTATTTAAATACTATTTTGAACACTTGATATTCTTAGGATAATAATTTTATGGATGGTTTCATACATGACTTGTCGTGTTCATGATTTTGACAAATAAGGCGAAATTAGCTGTAAAATAGAAAGACTTTATTTCGTAATATTGTATCATATTGTTGAGTACAACTATGCTTATTATTGTTCGATTAAACTATCAGGAATATAGCTAATCATAATCACAAATCTACTTTATGACTGTTACAGTTCGATCTGAATTATTAATGATCAAGGACACTGATTAGTTTTCATGCTGTATAACACCATTAAAACATTAAATAGTCGTACATCGATATTCGGATTTTAAAAAGTGACAATATCAATAAAATCATCAATATTTTTTCAATTACAGCATACACATCTTTTCTGACCCACTGCGCGAGCATTTTCTCTTATATAATATCAATATCAGATATTAAGTAGACGTCGCTAGAAAGTCGAACCGAAAACTGTTCGACCTTATGTTTGAGGTAATATTTACAGAAAACTACTAATAGCAGATAACTAAATTTACATCATGATGAAGCTCGATGCATGTTTTACCTTTTTTATTTAGGTAAGTTTGATTCTTCAATCGAAATCCAAAGATAAGGGTATGTATATCTGTGGTTTATTTTTATCAACATAAAGTCGAACCATGAGATGTAAAGGGACACAATCCAATAGTCGGTACCAGCTCAATTACCATGATCATCGAATGGATACAACTAATAGGCATTGTTCAAAATTGTAACATATGGGAACTGCATTATACGTTTTCTGTGATTTCTAGTAACAACCTTATGTACAACTCTAACAATCGTCATAAATTTGATAATAATTGTAATGAAAATTGCTGCTAGAAAAAAGGTTATCATGCTATAACTATAGTGATTAAAACAAAACAAAAGATTATCCAATATATTTATTTCATTCATTGATGTATCGTGTAAATACAGAGAAAAAATAGTATTTCATAAAACTATCAATGGAAATTGCTGCTTGCAAAAAGGTTATGCTATAATTATAGTGATAAAAACAATACAAACAGTTTAAAATATATTTATTTCCTTCATTAATCTGTCGTGTAAGCTCAGAAAAATCGTATTTCATAACTATTTACTATCAAAAAACTATATAAAAACGATCAAGTATCAGCGTACACATGTCAATATAGGCATAAATTTCATGTTCATGACTTAATTATAAGTGCAAGTACAATTTTAATTGTAAATCCTAGTGTTTTTTCTACTTGTCACTTCCAAACTTAAAATCCTTTTTTAAAAATGAGCCTGAGGGATTTGTATCTTTATCTGGAATAAAGTTTGATGTTTCACCTGTTGTTTTCATAAATAACAAGATAATCGATAGAGCCATTTTTTTATCAAAGCTTCACTACGTAGCGTTACCTAATAAAACGCCCATTCACATTCAAGAACGTTGGACGGATTGACTCTCGGTTTGTCCCGGATGAGTGACCTGGAGAAACCATGTCATACCCTTTGGGCACCGAAGTCATCCATGGCAGACCTGGATGGAGCTTGTTGATCCGACCCAATCAGGCGAAGAGTCCCGTATTTGATAAATATAATACATAATATAGCCAGGTGTTACTTGGAAAATATTCGAAATGTGAAATTTCGGGGCAGATCCGAGGCAGGTCCTGTGTTGTACCCATATATACAATGCATATAACTAAAACAATTCATTTAACCATTCAACTACACATCTCATTAATAACAGAAAAGTTATATACACATGCAAATCAACGAACTATGTTTTTATAAAAATGGAAAAAAATAGTCATAATTGTTTTCCATTTTAGTTCCCTAGAGTGGTAAAACTTTGCAAATTTACAAATTATCTGTATATGCATATGTAGACAAAATTAAGCACGCTAATATGATCACGCTGAGTGCTTATTGTTATCTAAAAATAATGGCAATGTGGTCAGGGTTACATACAGAAAATGTATCATTTAATTCCATCTAATCGTTGTAGATCATTGTGTACAGTAAGTAAAATAGAATGATAAAGTACGCGATATGTATCAAAACATGATATGTGATTGAAAAGCTGTAATCAGCCTTAGTACAAAAATAGATAGTTATGTAAAAATGCTTTAGTTTGTGTTCGTTGCGGGCGGACGATCCACGATACAGGTTTCTCTCCCGTTTGCTGAATTTAGTCCAAGGGCGCTTTTGTTGAAAATATCCGGTTTCAAGTTAGGTTATATGTATGGTTACACGTTGAACAATAAGCTAAAACTGGTTCTGATTTAAACTGAGTGATGAACAAGCATTTTACCTCCATGGCGACAGAAAAGAGCTTTACAATATGTTCTTGATATATTAACAGGAACACGCTCTTAAAAATAACAAAAACTAAAGTTATTATTTGTTTTGTTATTCCTTGATAAGAAGAATATTGTCTTTCAGTGGTAATCATGGTCACGTACACAACTCTAAGTCATGTTAATCAAGTGTTGACACTCGATCATAGCAGGGACACTGTAAACTATGTTAAAATTGTCCATTGATAATTATAAGGTAGAAATCTGACCATTGCTTATCAGATCATATAAGAACTTGTGTATTGAGTTTCAGTAATCGTCAGCATGGTTGGCCATTTTCCCGAGCTCAACTGCTTGTAATATCGGACGGATCAAACGGACCAAACCACCTCCGGGTGTAGTTATGAAGGTTTGACAATCCGGATCGTGATTTTGTACCCTTTGTTCGTTTTAAACCAGTTTTACTGAACAAATGGACAGTTTGACAAACCAGTTGGAAACCAACCTGGTTTGTTGCAAGCAAACGCGCCCTTAGAGATTAAGGATTAGAGCCTCCGGATTTCGGCATATGTAACATAAATGAGGTTTCTATATGAAATAATTATACTGGTTGCCTGAGGAAGTACATAACGAAACGCGTAGCAACTTTATTTGAGTTATATTTTCTTTTTTACCATAATAATTATATATTGTATAGAAATAACGACGTTTCTTTGATTAAGTGCGTGTCCGGCACTTTAGTCCGTTTACGTAACGACTAGATCCTCTTGATTGTAACATATGTACCATGACAGAGATTTCTATTCCCTATATTATAATTCCAGTACCGGGTCGTGGGCAACTCCATGCAGTGAAATACTTCAATCAACATTTTACAAACGTCTTTGTATCTATTGGATTTGTGTCGCGCGTTTCATTTTTGATTCATAAATTAATTATTGTGATTTTAATATAGTGCTTAGTTACGTTTAGTTATTTAATAAACAATCACATGGACAAAATAGTACTATGGAAAATTGATATATGTATATGAGAATTGTCTTTGGTCAATGTTTTAAATTCGTTACTGTTGAAAGCTGATAAAAAATATCATATCTTAGGACATAGTCGCCCGGTTCGTCTTAAATATGTTACACGACTTTCATCTAAGATAATATCATGAGCAACAAAATAGATACTGTTAGGCAGTATTTTACTTTTCAATTTACAAATTACAATGTATATAATTGTCAGCGAAATCGACCTTAAATCTGATTTTACTAAAACATGATGATGTAAAAGTATTAGGAAAGTTATATATACAAACAATTATAATCAACATGCACGCATGATTCTAGAAAATCGCATTAATTAGATTACAAAGAAAAGATTAGTACAACTGTATGCATGTATGTGTCTCATAATGTTCTGAGATGATATCACGTTAAACTGCTGATTTCACAAATCGATCTTATACCGATTATTTCTGAATTAATCAATTTACATTTATAAACATGACTAGCTTACTTACTATACCATTATACATCATATAATCATTTACTTGCATAAAAATGAGAACATTATATCTCTGTAGAGTATCCGGATGGATACAATATTATAAGAACTTCTCAGTATTATACTCCTTTTATTTCATTTTGGCTTTTGCATAATTATATAAAAAAACGGATAGTCTTAATCAACTACATAAATCAGTACATAAATATTCTTATGAAATGTTTTCTATGACGTCACATAATAAATACGCCAGAGTTGACGTTACAAAATAATGCGCCACAAGTACTCACAACGTCAATAGGTTGTGTAAATTAAGAGTGTTATATATATGGGATACATCAGACAGATTTGTCACCCAATCATGTGGAAATGAGGCGTAAACACACTCTGTCAACTTACTGATTGACAACCTTTGTCTAATCATCTATTTTAACAGAGTTCATACATACAACTTGGAGAAGGAAAATGTTCATCATCCATATTTTGTTTTCGGTGGAAAATGTTTATGATCCATATATAACGTTTTCGGTACAAGATCATTTAGGTATTGAGCTAGATCAAGCAACACTCTCAATAATATAAAATTAATATTATAGTGGGTTGTCTCTTCACATTAGAGACAATATTCGTACCATATAACTAATTTGTAGATGCCGTGAGGGTATTCAGGTGTGTTGGATGATTTCGAGTTGTGCGAGAATATTAGGTGTCACTGAATACCCTATACTATTGTGTACGATGATGCCTAAATGCTTTTTTATGGATTATTTTAGTAAACAGTAATTTCTCTGTACTTACACGATATATCAATAAAGGAATATATTGTATAATATTTTGTTTCGTTTTAATCACTATGATTATAGCATAATCATTTTTCTAGCAGCAATTGTCATTATCAATTATCATCAAGTATTATGAAGATTGTTAGAGTTGTACATAAGGTTGTTACTAGAAATCACAAACAACGAATATTGCGGTTCCCATATGGTTAAAGTTTGGACAATGTCTATAAGTAGTCTTCCTTCGATCATACTGATTAACTAGGTACCAACTATTGGATTGTATCCCTTTAGCTCATTTGATGGTTCTACTATATGTTGATAAAAAAACCACATATATACATATCCTAACCTTTGGAGTTCGATTGGAGAAAAAATACTTACCTAAACTAAAAAAATAATATAACCGACATCGATTAAACATGCATTGAGCTTCATCATGATGTAATTTTAATTATCTGATGTCTATAGTTTTCTGTAAAAATTACCTCAAAGGTAAGATCGAACAGGTTTCGGTTCGACTTTCTAGTGACGTCTACTTAATAGCTGATATTTATCTGTGTATGTATATCAATAGCATGATATATGACAGAAAAATTCCCCTGCAGTGAGCAAAAGATGTGAATGCATTTATTGAAAAAATATTGATATAATCCAAATGAAATTGTCACATTTTAAAATCCAGAAATCGGTTAACGAGTATTCAATGTTTTCATGGTGTTATACAGCATGAGAACTTATTTTCTTTTTTTCTAATGATACAAGTTCTCAAAAATGCATGCAATGTACAATATGATTTATTTGTCGCAATGGGTCGTTCATTGTGCCTAAAGCCTTAAAATGAGTAAAAAATCGATAAATTAATCTGTGTACGTCGTGTATGACTTTTAAATAGAAAGATACTCGAATTTTGATCCATCCAGAACTAGCATTTACACCTGCTGTGCAAACTAAAAAAAATAAACATAATCTAAATAGAACAAAATATGCAAACACAGCTTATGATCTAAAATATAATAAATACACAAGCAGTTAACTAAACAATAACTGTATAGATAACCATGGCGTTATATAAGATTTTTATGTTTTTTATGACAGTTGATATAATCATTAATTAAAGAAACGAACAATATATTTTTTAAAAATACTGAAATAATAATGTACATCCAGAAGAATTGTGAAAACTATTTCGATGATAATTGAATGAAGACAGCTGTCTTACTATTTCTTATTCAGCTTCCTGAATTTCAAATAATATATCACGTGTATTTCTCTGATAGTTAACATTTTGTCAATGTACATACGGACAGATAAATATTTTTTTTGTTTATTAAAGAAAATAAACGTATGAAGTGCTCAGAATAACAAATATGATTTAATCAAACTGTAACATGAAGTAGGTTTGTGAATTGATAAGTTATAATCCTGATAGTTTAATCAAACAATAACAAACATAAAGTTAATTTGTGAATTAGTCCAATTTACATGAACTAACATAATCATAATGATCTATGAGATAACGCTTACATATGAAATCTTTTATCAAACGTCTAATTTGGAATTAAACGTACTTTCTTTTCTATATGATGTCAGAGATAAAGTCGAATATATATTTGTACTCTTAACAATAATGATAAAATATTACAAAATAAAGTCTTAATATTTTACAGCTAATATTGTCTTATTTGTCAATATCAAGGTCAATACATGAGTTAAACCATCCATGACTTATTATCCTAGGCATGTCAAGTGTGTATTTTTCATGAACTGATGTTCATCAAAATAATTCATTAATACTTCATGAATTTAAATGTACCGAATTGTTCATCAACTGAACTCCATTGAACATCAACAGTTCGTGATCAATTCATGAAAGTTTCATGAAAATGCATCAAGTTTTGTCAAGATGATTCATCGATAGTTCATGAATCTATGTTTCACGGGCTGTTCATCAACTGGAGTTCATGAACTATGAGTAACTGTTCATCATAAGTAGCATCTGTTCATGAACTTCGTTGGGAAAAGTTCATGAACCAAGTGTTCAATTTGTATGTCATGAATATATTTATAGAATATTAAGGAATAAGCTCATGAACATTTTGTGAACTGTTCATTAAATTCTTGACTGATACAGGCCTTTATATTTCTATGGATGGTTTTATCTAACACATTTAAACTTCGTTCCTTATAGCAATCTCAGTGCTTTGGGTGTATTAAGTACTTCATTGTTAAACAATTTACACATTCATAAAACGGGTATCACACAATTTACTAATATGTACCAGTTGATGTGTTTTTTTCTTTCATAAATTTCAAGCAGGGAAAGTAGTTCAACATGGCACATAATGCATGTTCATATATTTAATTAACTTAGCAACATTTCCAGAAGTACTGAGAGAAAAATATAAGAAACAGAAACCAACATATGAAGTTTGATTATTATAGGTGTTTGATTTTATAGATCAAGTTTGGTACAAACAAACATACAGACAAACGAAAGTGACTAAAAACAATACGCCCCCGATCTATCGATACATGTGTATAAGAAACCATTTAAAATTGTACAAATAAGACAAAACTGCAAATCAACTATGCCTTTTTATACGAAATGGATAAATATAGTTTTTATTCACAGACGTTTTTGAAACAGAACAACTTCCACTCCTTTTCGTGTCATAGTTAACGCAACTGGCCCAATAACACAAATGTCTGCTAAATTAGATGAATCATCACAGGACACTGCATTTAAACGCGTCTTATGGAACTCTGTAGCTGCATGAACATTTTAAGCAAAATCTTCACAATTATGTCGTGAATACATCACAAATTCATGTGCAACATAAATATACCCAGTTCAATATTCATTATACGATGACTAGTCGTCGTTATACAGCACGAATACTGGTATGTCATTGCATGATGCCAACAATTCACTTTACGAGTTTTATAGTCATTTTTATAACATTTAGTTGCGGTTTCAGTATGCATTGACCATTTCTCCTTATTTGATAACCGCATGTTTTAAGCTGTGTTCACTTGGCGTTATATGGTTTCAGTTTGCTGTCTTAAACATGGGCAAAACATTTATGTGCTGTGAATATGCAATAAATTATTGTGCAATATACGTCCTGTTCTTATGCAATACGTGTTTGTGATTGTATGTTATTGTGCCATTACATGATTCTTGTCTGTCTATATATATGCTGGTTGCTGTTATACGATGCTTATTCAGGTTTTATGCATAGGGGACAGACACACAAACAAATTTCGAAAAAAAGTGTTTAAACATATGTATAGAAACAAAGGTTTTTACTCCAAACTCAGCCTTCAGCTGACACACGCAACAAATTTGCCCATAATTTGTACAAATGTCATTGTATCAATAATTTTAGTGCCTATCGTATTGCCATACAATGTCAAACATAAAAAACATAATTTCCATCAATTCATATGAACGGTAATTATTTTATATACGTTTTCTTTTAGCAAAAAGCGTCTAAAATCCGATTCATTCACACGATCTCGAACAAACGCGCTACACCACCCGAAAGCAATGTTTACGAGTAAATAATTCGTGCATGAAGGGTGCGATTCGTTAGATTAACTTATTATTTATCTCTCGCCACCAGTTTTCTTTATCTGAATCGATGAACATGGAAGAAAATCAGCTCTATATCACTTTGCCGGCAATATTTCGTCGCAGTCAACCAAATCCCCAACCTAATGACACGTACATCATGAGGATTCTGATTGATCCTTAAACGTTGAACGGTCAGTGAGAACGTTCGTTGTGAAAAAGTTTCTTGGGTAGCAAAATGGTTGACTGCCGACGAAATACTGCCGGCAAGTTGATGTAGAGCTTATTTTTTTCCATTCGCGTAGATTCAGAAAAAAAACTTGGTCCCTTATAATACAAGTCCAGAATTTCTTAGGGTTATCATTTGTGCCAGATGTCCAGATCTTCCAGAATTTTACCATAATTGTTGAAGGCTTTCTTATATACTGAGCGGGTTTGTTGTTTGATCTTCTTATATCTGTTAATGTCGGATAATTTTCCAGACTTTTTGGCTTTATCATAGCTCTTTTTCTTCCTACGTGTTAGTCGTTTAATGTTGGTGTTGATCCATGGTTGGTTATATCTTGTAGAGGGGGTCTTCCATGGTACCATACAATTTTGAATGCCCAGGAGTGTCGACTTTATATCTTCCCATGATATAACTTTAGTTCCATACTTGTTCATGAATGTCTGCTAGAATTGTATAGAACTCGACTTCCTGCCTGCTATATCTGCCCTTTTCCACAAATAGATTCTCCTCTTTACTTTTTGCCGATCTGACGTTGGAGTCTATATGCACTATGTCATGGTCGACAAGGCATGGTATGGTGGTGCATCTATTTATCAATGATGGTCTGTTAGTTAGGAAAATGTCAAGAATTTTACCTTGTCTAGTTAGAAGATTGGCAGCTTGGTTCAGGTTACAGTATTCAATAGTACGTAGGTTGAGCTATTGTCTTGTAAATACTGGCATCCATCTATGCCATGAGTATTCCAGTTGATGTCTGGGAGATTCAAATCACAACCCGCCCGTATCACACCTTTCTTTTATTTGCTGTGGATTTTGTGGCTAGCAATACTGAGGTCCTATATATATATCTGTTGTTGCTGGTCGGTGGTCTGTACAGACTGCCAAGAACTCTTACGGATGATTGGTAACTGAATATTACGATAAACAGGGCTGTAACAAGACATTACTTTATCTAACGTTATAATATAAAAACAATTACATGGTAACTAGAAAATTTGCTTAACTTTCATACCTACAGGTTTTTAAAAAAGTAAAAAACAAATACTATTGCTACAAACGTATTAATATACAATTTGTGTTACTATGACTATCAAAAAAAATATAACCCTTTGTAAATCTGACCTGCCGCCGTGGTCGAGTGGTTAAGGTTGACTTCAAATCACTGCAGCCCTCACTGATTCTAGGATCGTGAGTTCAGGCCCCGCTACCGACTATGTATCTTTATGTGAGAAAGTAGGCAGTTGCTTACGGAGGATGGGAGTCTAGTACTGGTTCTTCCCAGGAGCGATGATTAAGTGAACTGTCAGCCTTATATGATTCTGACTGCTGAAAAGGGCCGTAAACAATAAGTCGATCTATTCCGGATTTTTAAACATAAACTCTCAGAACAATGACGTAATGATCTTTGTTTAAGCTTTCTCCCGTTTTAATATCGTGAACTGCTACTACCTAGCTGAGTAAAAAAGGCAAAACCCCTTATAGCTCTGTGAAACGAACGTTTGATAAGAAATAAGCACCAAAACTAAATTTTTCAATATTGTCGCCGGCTACAATGTTCGAGTTGAATTAAGTAGCTTTTCATAAGAAACAAGAAACACAGCTTATTTTCTTGCCTTTTCTGTGACATGTACGCTTCGTCGGTATAGCTTGGTAGAAGAACGACATATATTCTAAATGTGCACAAAAGTATGGCGCCTCAGGAGCATGTCGCCGGATTTTTAATTTCCGTAAAATCTGCGTTATCAACATTAACGCAAAAAGAAAAGATAGAAAAGAAAATGTTCATGCATAAAAGTAGGGCAGTTTTAAATTATTTAGTCAAGTGCCGAATAAAATCAATCCATTATTTAGCGATAATGGTGACACATAGAGAAAAATAGCATCATAAATAACATAACCCATGTAGAAAAGTAAATATTTGTTGCTATGGGATAAAAAAAGAACAGCATACATTTCACATTACTTTTGAAATTCGAATAAACTACTGCGACCATCATAAAAGGGGTACATTAAAATATTCGTTATCAAATCTTCGTTATCGGTATGATCTACTAAACTAAGCGATCACTCTTGACTTTAGCGTCATGGTATGGTTTAATGTAACCAGGAGATTTAAAACTTTTAAAACTTAAGGTTAGCGGTTTCTACTGGCTTTATTGTCTCAAGCGATGTTGACATATACAATGTGCCGCTTATCTTCTAATATTTTGTTATTGATTATACACATAGTCATTACATTTTTTCTTAAAAATGCAGTTATTGATTTATTAAAATATTTGCCGTGTCATTGCTGGGCTATTACCTCCCGCTGCCCTGTAAAATCTATCAAACATGAGAAAAATCTTCGTTATCAATTGATAACGAAGATTTTATTCTTAACACTTTTCAATTTCAAACAAAAGCATGACTTTTCTTGTTACATGCTCTAATAACTTGGGATATCCCAAGTACAAAATGCACATTACACAGTTCGAATATTTATGTCAAAATTGAATATAGTGAAGTAAAGAAGTGGATGCCATGTGGCAGATGAACATATTTTTTTCGCCCATAACTACCTTCATATACAATCAATGAAAATATTATATATGAAATTTTTGACAGCAATAACAAAATTATTTAGCGCTCACTTTATACGTTGATTTAATAAAATATTCGTTGCCATCAGTACAATGTTGTTATTTTAGCTTTCATGAGGGTGGAACACCTGCCAAATGTTATTTGTTTTATAACTCGTCGTGAAATGTAATTTGTATACATAATAAGCAGAAGACACACATCCGTATTTAAAAGTCTAGGTAAAATTAAATGAACACATTTTCAAAGTAATATTTAAATCTTGCTGAAATGGATTTTCTAGAAAATACGCATACGTCAACCCGATCTAATTTTCGTCAATGAATTGACGCTTTCAATAAGACTAAAACAATGATAAATGTAACCCCCAGATCCAGTGCGACCGTTTCAATGAAACATGCACAATTTTGCGATAGCACTTATAAAAGCCACAAGAGTGTTATTAACATTTGTTTGGCCAAATAATGAAAAGATTTATTTTTTATTAGTCAAATAGATCGACTTATTGAAAATTAGTGAAAACCCAATATAAACAAACAAGCAATCTTTGTAAGTCATTTTCTATAGTTATTTGTGTATGATTTGACATTAACAATCTCAAAAGTCAACTACATCATAAAAAATCATATACAACAATAAGACCCTTAAATAGTTACATTAACTTCATTAAGTAATGTATTAATAAATCTAGGTATATACCTGTAACTTTGTTGTCATTCTTGAAGACAATGCATATGAATCTAAGTAAAATTCGACTGCACATCAATGATTTCAAGGAAATCACATGGCCTCAATTATATATTGGTTAAATCACACCGTAATGTGACGTATTCTTTACCAGAGTTCATATTTTCACTAATGATATTTTTAATCATTATCTCCGCCAGCTTTTACCATTTTCGTTTCGTCTTTCTATACATTTTACCGACAGGTGTATGTAAAGCCATTTTAGTCAAGCTTAATCAATTAAGTGAATAAAAAAATATAGGCTAGAGAGGCAAGGTTTCCCCGTATTAAAATAATCGCACTGACAAGTCATGTTCACACTGACACTTACCCTACGATTATCATCAATACCAATCCATGTTTAAATCATGGATGAAACATGGTTTCTTCATGGTCAATGACCATGTTCTAAATCGATTTGGGCATAATATGGCCATGTTTCAAACATGGTTTGGCCAGGTTTTACAATTGGCTCACAACCAGAACAAGGTAAATTGAAACAATGAAACACTGTGTCTGAATCATCTGACAGTATGCAGAAAAAGGATTCAGATATCGTTCAGACATTTTAAAGAAAATATCTTTATTTTTTTTGTGAAAATATATAAGGCCACCGGCCCATACACATATATAATTATGTACATAACATTGTATTTTTACAAAGAAATAACAGAAATGATTACATATATACAACAACAGTGCAGACTGAGATGTAACTGATATGTCTATCAATAAAAAAATTCTATGCATCAAGACCAAGTAAAAAATCATTTCTTTTCTTAAAAGAATAAAATAAATACATTGCAAGATTTCTTATACCTTCTTCTTCATTTAATGACATTAGTTGACAAAATTGTATGTGTTGGTAAGGTCCAAAAATTTTTATTTATGTGTTTAGAGCGAATGTTGACATATAACGGACATACTAGAACAAAATGAAATTCATCTTCAAAACCTGTTTCACAATACACACAGACTCTATTTTCTCTGGAAATATTATAATTATATCTACCTTTTTCTATCTATTAGATTATGCGCTGAGAATCGAAAATTGCCAAACATGTTCGGAATTTTAAAACATCAATTGCTGATACATAGGGTTCCTTGCAAAAATTTAATTTGAAATCTTTGTAAAAATACAGTTTATTATTATTTGTAACTTCACTTCTCCAGTTCTGTAAAAATTGATCTTTAAGGCGATTTGTATAATTTAATAGAAATAGCTTAGAATTTACTACTGACTGGCTTGTCCAGATGTAACCAAAACCATTTTGTTGTAATTCAAGTCTTACATTTGTGACCCAATTTTCATAACACAGGTTATCATAATATAATAACATGTTATAGCATAATTTTACAAATCTACTATTTGGTAGGGAGAGTATACGTATCCAATATTTTAGAACACTTTTAGATGCCACTATGTACATGGGAAACCTACCAAGGTCCCCAATAACTGCATTATTACAACTTGTAATATTTACATTGAGAATTTTTTTACATGCAAAATTCCTTAAACCCCATAATTCTGATCCATATAACATGATAGAACTTATTTTGGAATCAAATATTTAAAAAAAGTTGAGTACGGTATATAACCTAATTCAAGCAATGAAGCAAAAATATACATAAACGCCTTTTCCCCTTTAACAGCCATGGCACTAGCCATTTTGTACAATGACAATCTATTTGTAAATAATACACCAACATAAGTAAAATTGCTGACAACAGCTATATATATGATCTGGTGGTTATTAAAGAACCACTTTTCATTACCTGCTAACTGGCCACCTCTTTTAAAAAATAGTTTTTTTTTTCAATATTTACTCTGCAAACATCAAAAGTAAAATTTCCACAATATCTGGAAATAATTGAATTCCTCTTATATCATTGTTTTTTAATGTTTCCTCCAATTCATTGATAAATAAAACAAACAATATTGGACTCATCTTACATCCTTGACGCAGACCAATAGGGTATGTATTATTGTCAGTTAAACCATCAGATGTTCGGACACAAGCTATAACAGAGTTATATACGGATTTAATAGCTGTCAAGAGTTAGCCAGTACACCGTTTTTACAAAGAATATTATATAACAATGGTCTATTGATAGAATCAAAGGCCTTTTGAAAATCAACAAAGGCGATGTAAATAGCTTTTCTTTTCAAACAAAAATATTTATTTACTACAAAATACAATACAAAAGCGTTATCAATAGTGCTATATCCTTCTCTGAAGCCAGCCTGTGATTCTGATATGTTTTGGTATACTTTTGTAAAGAAATTTATTCTGTTTGTTAAAATTGATAAATAAACTTTACCAAAGACATCTGAAAGAGAAATGCCACGATAGTTATTTGGGCAATTTGAATCCCCTTTTTTGAGGATCGGGACAATTTCCTGTTGAGCCCATGCTGTTGGAAACCATCCACTGTCAAAGAGTTTATTAAAGAACAATCGTACAAATCGTATATCAATACTATATTTTAAAGTTTAAAGAAAATATCAAAAAAGTATTCAGATATTATACATTGTATTCACTCAGATTTTTTTCATACATGTCAAACATGAAAAGTATATATCCTTCTAAACGCTTAAAACTCATGCACGATAGATCAGTAAATGATCATAATTTTTTGATATGCTCTTCAATGTTGAGGTAATGTGTAAGGCTTCCAATGTATTAAATCATCGATAAAACTTGGAAAATTACAGTCTGAACACATAATAATTATGATGGGGATTAGCTATAAATTGTGTATCAAAGTGACAAATTACAGACTCTGAGAAAAAAATGTCTTCATATAGTCATGTTCCATTACAACCCATCCATTTGTTTTCATCATGAGTATCTCTTAAATATGTATCTGTCACGTTTGGTTTTCAGTTCATTTAGTAATCAATTATCAGTACACTTTATTAACAACATTGTAGCAGTTTTTTTCCATTTTCATCATTGGCTTCAGGCTATACTGTATAGTGATCTTTAACACTTGGACTCATTACTGTTTAAACGTTCAATATGTCTAATTGTATATTGATCATTATAATATATATTCACATGAACAATTTTTGCATATACACCCACAATATCATAGGCTATGGGCTACTGGGCGAAACCCTCCCGCCGGAGGCATTTTTGTAGACATCGTTTTTTTGAAAGCTCAATAGCTTCTGATCATTTTCCCTGTGTCTACAGTCTGGGCGTTTGGGCGTTTGTGAGCTACAGCATGCTAATAACAGTTACCGAAAAATACATTTGACAATGATTTCTAATAAGTCTAATACAAGATATTTCAATAATTCATCAATTTGAACAATTGCTTTGACCATTACCAGCGGCGTTACTTGTCGATCAAATGCGTGTTCTTTACGTTATTACACTATGTACTCTGTAATTCACGTTACCCTGTGTCACCCTAAAATGATAGGGAAGTGACAGTTGTTAATGTTCGATCAACACAAAAGCAGTCGTAAACAAAGTTTGTATTCATATTAGGCACATATTACCACATCTTCATGTTATTCTGTCATTGAATGCTCGTTTGTGTCCTCATTTTACGTAAAATACGTTACATATAAAATTATATGTGTTACATTGAAACCATTCAAATTACTGTGATGACATACTATGATCAAATAGGTATACATTGATAGGTAGTTATGATATATTCATTAATACCCATAACTAGCTACAAATGTGGAAAAGTTTGACTGGCATTGTAGTAGTTTACGTTACACAACGTTACCTTTTGTACGATAAGTACTTAACACGCTTTCCAATGCATAAAACATTGATTTAATATACATACTTGATTACTAGCAATACATATATGTAAATTAACATTCCAACTTTTCTAATTCATCAGATTGTGCTTTACATTACATGGTTTTATTTATGTTACTTTTTTAAATGATTCATAAACGAGTAACGACATTAAATTTTCTATGAAACTTTTATAAAATCATCATCAAATGTATTCTAAGAATATGTATTTATAAAACAATAAATTTAAATTGACAAGGACAGTGCAAAAAACATTGTGTCATTGACATACACAAACATGTGTGTGTCATTTACGTTACCAATTGATACATGATATTTTATATGCATATATTTAAGTGCAATATTGTATGTTATGCATCATGTACGTCTGTCAGGTTCCCCATTAGCTGTACACATTATCATCAGGATGTTTGTCTTATTCTGATGACAAACGTTCACGAATTTCACTCATCCTCATCACTTTCTGTTTCATAGACAACATCGACCATACTAATTAGCCCAATGTCGTTTTTATCATCAATGTCTTCTGCATCACTTGACTTTGGCACAATATTATCCTCGTAGCAGTTATATTCCAGCATGTCGTCAGGACCGAATCTCCAACTACTTTCATCCACTTTTAGAAGATCAGGATTGCCCTTTTTGCATAGGTTCAAATACACACCTTGTAATTATCCGTTACGAGACCAGATCTACAGGGAGGGAGTAAACTTATGTCCATAACTTAAAGCGTTCAGAACACAACCATGACTTTGATACTTGTCATACATCGGTTTATTGATGTCGTTGTACTTTGGTTGACCATACAACACACATACAAATGTCTCAATGGCACAGTAAAGTTCATCCGAACAAACATGCGTGTAAAATGGCCAATATTGTCATGTAATCTTCATTTACAGGAGCGAAGTTCCTATAGTAATACATTACTTTTTCTAATTACAATTATGTGACGCCTCATACATCAGCTTTGAAAGATAATATAAGTATATATTGTAGACTTTGTAGATTTGATAAAAACTGGAGATACATGCATGATTCAGTTGGTTTCATTCGTTTCAGCATTAACTGTTGAGGTAACGAAATTCACTACGTGTAATTCCATTCAGAAAAGTAGCTCTGGAACACTATATTGTCTCTGAGAGAAGTGAGGTTACATAATGACACAAGGTCAGAAATTCAGCATACAGTAAAATAGATGGCTTGTATAAAATATTAACAGTATATAGATCACAGCGCTGAATGCACTGAAATTGTTTTGATTTTCCAAATGTGCAGCAGCTTGTAATTTCTCAATAGGTCTTTACTGTTAGCGTACTTCTTCCAGGCAATGTAGCTTTTCCTTGGTAATTGTGGTTAATTGATCAAATGGTGTAAATTGTGTACACATTATACATACTTCACATTCAAATTCTGATTCAAAATGATGATAACACAGGCCTTTAAATTGTTTAAGAATGGTTTTATCTAACACATTTGAACTTCGCTCCTGGCAGTAATCTCAGTGCTTTAATTCTCAATTAGTGTGACTGTGACGCCATCTCTACAAGACTTCTGCAGTATAATCTTGAAGCATATGGATTCGACTTCCACTGCTCAAAGATAAGCTTTATCGACTGTGTGTTATTGCCCTTCCGATTTCATGGAGTTACTGTTTTTTACCTGAGAGCATGAACGTTGGAGCTGCCCCACGTCATCTACGCTCATATGATTTAATAGACTGTTTGTTGTATGTGTCTGATATAAAGTCTACACGAGACGTTTTAGGCAATTGACATAAAATCGTCTCAGCTACTTGCTCGAATGTGTCCGGAACTGCTGTAAGACTCTGCAGTCACTCAATTAGGCATTACCTTTAACAACATAGGATACGCCGTCTGTAGAATGGCTAGTTGTTGGTTCTATTGGCGACTCAACATAAGGTACTCCAACTAGACGAAATGTCCAGGAAAAGGTTCAGGTATATTTCATGTTGAACTGAAAGGAGCACAAGCTGGCCAAATGCGTTATGCCCTGCTTGTATCTGAGTTATTATATCACACTGAAATACTCTCCGTGCAAGGGTGTGTTTCTTCAAAACTTTGCAGGGGTAATTGATCAATTGCTTTGACAAGGAGCTTGTGTTCGCAAAGGGCATGGTTTTAGTGTTTCCCTGACATCACTTTGCCAAGAGAACCACTGACACAATGTCGAATTTGATCATAAGTTCCGCGAGACCACCGTCGTTCATCACTTTACCTAGATGTACCGAAGATGAAGTTTAATTGTGTGATATACACACATTCTCGCTATGACATCAGTGTATAAATTTTGTCCGGAAACTGCCGAACCAATATGTGCGATTTCATGGCCACTGCTAGGTCACAGGTTACAAATGCATAATCATTAAAAAAAGAAACAAATCTATTTATTGCTATGAAATTGATATACTAAATTAAACGTTATTTAATTAATGAACATATTTATTTATTGACAATTGATTTATTTAATTTGATTGATTGATTTGAAAATTTGATAGCGAAATGGTTTTCATCTAAGCCTAAATGCCACTTTAGTTACCAAAATATAACTATGAACATAAGTACATGTACATGTATAACTATATCTGATGCAAAAAATATCAAGATATAGTTATACATGTACTTAGCGGAAATGAACGCAGTTGATAATATACCCATATTGTCTACATTATTGTGACCTTTTTGTCACCTTGTCTACCTAAAATATAATTGAGTATCATTTACTCATTAAATAGTGTTCTGCTGGATCCAGAAACAGTAAGTATGTGATGATAATCGAATATTTTAGAGTATATACTAGTGCGACATTATTTCAATGATAAAATATTGGTAACGTAAATTATATCACATTTGATGATGTGTTTAACACTTTTACACTCTTGTTTACATTCTCTTTGCATATAACTATGATTGCAAAGCCTTTAACACAACTTATTTTGATCTGTTTGTGGTATTATGTTAACTTTAAAATTTGAATTATGGTAACGCCCAAAAATGGCGAGTAAAGGCCTATCACACAGATGGTAGAAACTGGGATTTGGTAGGTCTTTCCGTACACTTTCAGAAAACATGCTGTAGAAAAATGCCTCCGGGAGAGGGAGGGGGTGGGGTATTGGTAAGTTAAAAATGGTTTAACTCAAGATCTCAAATACAAGTTACACGTCACTCAAAATAAGATTATAATGTTTGTTTTGGATTTAGATCAAATAACACATATTGGCAGAGATCATTTCAAAAGTATAAAAATTGCTTCCTATTGTACACAGGGTCAATCAAATAATTCTTTGTCATGTTTATAGGATACATTGATTTATCCTTTTTTGTGTTATCCATACTGTATAATGTTGATTGACATGACTTCTTTAATTCATACCTGCCTTTCATTGTCATGTATGTTTTAATGTACTTGCCATGTTTGTCTTAACATTTTACAGTGAAATCTATCTATCTATCTATCTATCTATCTATCTATCTATCTATCTATCAATATCCATCCATCCAGCCAGCCATCCAGCCAGCCAGCCCAGCCAGCCAGCCAGCCAGCCAGCCATCTATCTATCTAGGCCAGCAAGTGAAGTCGCTTAAACTTAGATATATAACAAAAGTCTTTTTAGACTTTGGCAGAGGTATATGGTCAACATATACCAGAAACTCTAAGGACGCGTTATTGTCGCGATTAGGACACCGTGTACATGCACAGATCGCAGAGAATATGTCTCCGGTGTGACAGGAGACCGAAGTAAAGATTTACTTTAGAAAATAAAAGAAATCATAGTACTCAATTTGACAGTTTAGGACGTGCCGGTGTGACGGGGGTATCCATAACAAGGCAAGACAAGGCATATTTATTTACAGATTGGTACGATAAGTACAAGATCTAGCATACAATATAGGCATAACAAATGATATATAGGTGATCATATTTATCATAATACTCACAATGTAAAGAGTGAAATTCACAATATATAATTCATACTACTATTATGATACAAGTAGATAAATAAATGGTTGTACATCAATACCTTTAAATTTCTGATATCTTAAGCATGAACATGGCAAGAATACTTAGAGTTAACAAGTCTACATATTTCATGAGTGTAATAGATTTGTAAACCGAAGGTCTAGGTCTAATATGTAAATATCATAGTAAGAAACGATATTTGATGAACAAATGCGAATGAAATGATAAACATATTCAATATCATGATTACCACAATGGAGACAGTAACGCAAATTTGTTTGTTTTGTTTTGTTTTGTTTGTTTGTTTGCTTGCTTGCTTGCTTGTTTGTTTGTTTGTATTATAAATTGGATGGGATATTCATCAGCCCGATTAGCTCAGTTGGTAGAGCATCTGACTTGCAAGCAGGAGATCGCGGGTTAGAGCCCCGCATCGAGTACATTATTTTACCTCCTCCTATTACATTTGGTGCCGTGAGTGTGTGACTAGCCTTGGAATCCTAGAGCTAGGGTAAAGCAGATGTCTGGGTTAGTTCAAAGAGCCTGTGATTGTCTCGATTTATTTACTTGGAATAAAAAGGAAGGAGGAATGTACCAGTGTGGTATATTGTATTGCATATTGGCTGGGATATTCACAATCCCGATTAGTTCAGTCGGTAGAGCATCTGATTTGCAAGCAGGAGTTTGCGGGTTCGAGCCCCGCACCGCTACATTATTTTCCTCATCCTTTTACATTTATTTCGAGTGTTTCGCCCCTTTTTAACAGTCAGTGTCATATTAGGTGAACAGTTCATCTAGAAAGAACCAGTACTAGACTCAAATCCTCCGCAAGAAACTGCCTACTTTCTCACATAAAGATACATGTTCACTGTTCAGTGCGAGGCTCGAACCCATGACCCTCTAGGTAGCAGTGATTTGAAGTCAGCGACCACGGTAGCGTGTGAATACGTTTTCTACCGTAACGAGTTACTTGAACTCGTAAAGAATGAGTGTTTAATCTGAAACGAGTAACACACTATTTATGTGAATGGTAGCATATCTTGATATTTTTCGTATTCAAATGTATAATTAAATCGGGCATGCTCATGAAGTGCAGGTCTACAATAAATAGTACCATACCACTCTTGAATAAAATTGCCCATTACTCGTTTCTTAAACACATGTATAAAAAATAAACAACGCAATTTTGTTTTTAAAAATATATATGAAAGCCAGAAAAACCAAGAAGTGATTTAACATTAGAAAATGTTTATGTCCTAAATCTTCTAACGCTCTGCGATACAAAGTGAATAAAATGATATTGTCCGTTTTCTAAACTTTAAACCAAAACTAAATTATTATAACCTATGAATTTGATGCTGTCCTAGTTCCCCATATTCACCAAAATATGTACACTAAACTTTAAATGCACACGCTCAGTAACCTTGGATTTGGTTACAAATCAACATCAAACTTAATTACATGATGACAGGTTTACAATGAAACTCGAAACACGATATATAATTGAAAACCAAATACGGTAAGCTGCGTTAGCGGCTTTACATACGTTTTGCATGAGAAATAAACTGATTGATGCAAAAGAGTCTAGTCATTAGATTTTCACTAATTTTCAGACAATTATTAAAAGCCGACTTAGCCTCACTTATATTCAACAATTTTAGCGATTGTAAGTTAATCTATATAAATATACACATTATCATACGAACACAGGTAACACTTGACAGCATGTTTATGGGAAGATTCCATGTTTGCCTTTCGTTTAATGAAATATTGCTGTAGCTAGGTTCGATATTATCAATATTTACTAGTATCTATCCTTAAATAATACGAGTATGGACAAGTCGTTCAAATCTCATGCTACACAATCGTGAATTTGCATTTTTGTTTTCTGAGTAATCACAACTCTGCCTGTAAAGTCGCCATGCAATGTGGTGTATATTACATTAGTTCATTAAACAGATAGCGTGTATTACAACTGCTAGAACTATTAGGAGCTCCAAATGGGTGATTAGGCAAAAGTTGAATGTTACAAACTTATCCTTACAGTAGTAGTGCTACACCCTTAATGTATATAAGTAGCATATTACTAGCATGACTGATTTAAGCGTCTGGTGTAAAAAAAAAATTTTGTTTGGGTAAGGAATGGATCAATAGCATCTCTTTATTCTGTTCTTAATTAAAAACATAAAAAAAATATTGTTCGTAAAAGAAAATACTTTATAACACAAATTTGCTTTTCCTATATAACGACATAACATTATAAATAAAACCTGACAGCAAAAGTAAAAAAGGTCTTATTTAACATAATGTTGAACATTCAATTCAATTATAATCTCGTGATATATGACACAAATATTATTATACAATCGCAGCCTAGTTTAGAATAATTTAATGATAAAAACTGGGGCGCTTACAATTACTTCCAAAATGGTTGAAGCTAATCTGTTGAAAATTCTTTGAGATTCAAAGTTAATTTCATGAAATAAGACACATTTTCATGACTATCGCAGTCTGGCTTAAAATGTGTTGTAGATGAAATATTGCCCTCTGGACTACTTTGAGACATTACTTACAAAGCGTGTCGTGTTTGCATTAGCCTTATTACAAAACGGGTTGAGAAAATAATGTTGAATATTCATACGTTTCAAAGTTAATCTCATAACATAGTCCCATTTCACTTTCGTAGCTTGGTTCAAAGTACTTTGATGATGAACTACTGGACTACTTTGAAAGAAACTATTTTAAAACGGGTTGTGTTTGCATAAGCCTTATTACAAAATGGGTTGAGAACATAATGTTGACAATTGTTGAGATTCAATATTAATCTCGTGAAATCTGACCTACTATACAATTGCAGCCGGGTTTAGAATAGTTTGATGATAAATTAGGGCGTTCACGCTTTCTTCCGTCCGTCCGTCCGCACATCAAGGAGCGACATTATGGGGTTTGGGTTAAGGGTTAGCATTATGGGGTTTCCGTTACGTCCAAACGGTCATTGTAGGGTTTAATTCCGTTTGTGTGCTTGAAAAAATACCTTTGTGGGGTTGAAAAATAGTAAAGGAAAATAAACACGCCGTAACGTCCGTCTCGCCCTTAAGAACGCCCCTCCCTCCTTCCCTCCCTCCCTCACTCACTCAATCACTCAATCAATCAATCAATCACTGAAAAATAGTAAAGGAAAATAAACACGCCGTAACGTCCGTCTCGCCCTTAAGTACGCCCCTCCCTCCCTCACTCACTCACTCACTCTTTGTCTTTACATCAACTATTATCTAAACTCAACCGTCGTTATTTTCTCATCATTTTTAATAAAACATGGAGATACAGCACATGGGTTTTGATGTGACGATTCTAATTTTGTTGACTGAGCCGCACTATACTTATATATCCTTTAAAATTTGAGCAATTTATATACACTTGTCTATCCTGAATTTTTTCCGATAATTGGTCTACTCAAATATCCTGTGTTTCGGCCTAAACTAATTTGAAACAGTCAAGTGATTATAAAGTTTTCTGTAGAATTGATATTCTATATACCATGGTTTAAAATAACAATGCTCAAATTATATAAACTGATGTTCTTTTAAATATCATCCAAAAATTGAAGAAAATGTATAAATGAAATATTATTTGAATGCATTGAACACATGCAAAAGTGATTTTTAGACATTACTTCTTTTATGCAATTTAACCGTCTATGCAGCATGTATATTTGTTTAATCTACGAGTATAGTTTCTTTTGTGGTCCAGATCAAGTTTGATAAGGGGTATAGAATTACATGAATTTGTAGCATGTATTTGCTGGTGCGTACTTGGGGGGGATACCATCTTGGCAAGTTGGGGTTGACCTCATAAGTATCTTCAGCTTCTGTGACGATTTCACTTTGGATTACAATTGATATGCTCAGGTGAGTTATTGTAATCCTTGGATGTCCGTCGTCTGGTGTCTGTCAGTTCCGTTCTCAATTATTTTGAGAACATTCTAGATACAATATATTTCATCTAATCTTCATGAAATTTTCTAATCATTTTTGCCTTGATGTCTTCTATGCTGTTTTGTATATTTGTCATGTGGAGTCAAAACTAGGTCACCAGGTCTCGTAAATATAAACAAAAACATTGTGAACATTCCAGAGACCACATCTTTTATCTAATGTTCATGGAACTTTGTCACAATGCTCATCAGCATATGGGTTGTTTGGGGCCAAAGATAAGGTCACCCAGTCAAACTACACAAAAACCTTGTGAACCCTCAATCGCAAATTTAACCTGTTATCTATTAGGATCCACATACTTTAAGCCATCATAATCATGCTTAGATATGACGTGTATGGCCACAAGATCTTGGTTATGTAAGATTATGGGTCCAAATCGTCTGAAATGTCCAGAGTTATGTGCTCTTTAATTACAAAAAAGCTATATTCAACTTGTTATCACTCTAGTGCTTTCATTTTCAGCCATGGTACAGAATCTGTTTGACCTCACGGTCTCGGTCAAATTCGATTTTGGGCTTAGTCAGCTTAGTATGTTGAGCGTAACGTGTCACTGAATTACAAAGAGCAGTACATTTCACCTTGTTACTACTCTAGTGCTTTCATTTCTTTTCCAATATTGATGGTTTTTATATAGAGTATGTATTAGCTTAATCGATTTGGTATGTCAAGAGTTATCTGTCCTTGAAATACAAAAAGCTATATTTCACATTGTTACCACAGTAGTGAATACATTTCTTGATCAGTATTGATTTTTATGCAGACTGTTTGACCATAAGATTTTCACCAAGTTGAATATATATACTATAATTAGCATCTGTTAGGGGGGGGGGGGTCATGTTTACACAGTATACTTATAACATATTTAAAGTGGTGAAAGATGAATTTGAACGTGTAACTTATCCGGATTCAACTTGATATTTTTTCATAATAGCGGTTACAAAATCAAGTAACCTGTGAAAAAAGATATCTCGCTTCTCTTTCGTTATAGACAGATAACAATGAGAAGTATTTGTTCATTCGCTTAATAGTATACTCGTTTGCAGGAGCAATGATTGTTTTTTTAACGTTTCCCATTCAAACCTATAATAATTACATGTTAATATAAGCATGTACTTCAACGATACAAATAGAATGTTCGCAAAACACGCATGTAGAAAAATGTTGTGAAAATAAACTCGAATTAAATTGTGACAAAACTAAAACTTCAGAAAAGCTCTCAACATGTGTTTTCCAGTAGATGAACATCTAATTTCCTTTGGAGTATCAAAATAATCAATATCAAAATAGAACAGTAACAGACATAAAGTAGATTTGTGAACTGATAAGCTCTAACACTAAAACCTACTTACAGTTCAATTTATATAAATAATCATAATTGTCTAGGCGGTAGCAACTTTTATATAACGTCTAATTTGGAAATTAAGCTATATATATATAATTAGAGCGAAATTCCTAATCTCACACAGAGTTGTCATTCCTTTCCAATAAGTACACATTGGTAACTTATTTATTTTGCAATTTATTGTACAACAATTGGATGCTTGTACATATATACAACTCGTCTCCGTGGTCGATTGGTTAATGTCTCTGCCTTCAAATCACTGTAACCTGTTACCGATGGAGGGTCCTGGGTTCGAGTCCCGCTTCCGACCATGTCTCTTTATGGGAGTCTTGTACTGGCTCTTCCCAGGAGCGATGCTTAGGAGAACTGTCCGCCTCATAAATGACTCGTAAAACTCGATATAAACGATATAAAAATGTACATATATACAATTACAAGTATAAGCATTTTTCTTATAAATGAGTATGCTTTCTTGTTGATGTATAACTATACATGTATGTGCCCGCCCGGTTATATCGGTGCCGGTTCACCTTACATGGGCTGTTATTTTAACCAGTATTAACATAGCCTAAAATATGGCGCCGGCAACTATTCCACTTATGGACAGAAATCAACACTTTTTGTCAAATGTTATGAGTACATCATTGTTTGTAGTTGGTCAAAGCTAGAAATTCCATTGGAAAATGTTAAATGTTGAATTCAAGACTTCTCATTCTGACACCATTATCCTTCTGAACAAACCACTAAATGCTTGTATTCTATGTTTTGCAGCCAAAAATTGGGGTTACAATGATTTATGAAATTTATTGACTACGTAATGATCAGTTACTTCAATGCCACTAAACACAACCAATTGTATCTCAATCCGCTAAGGTTTCTACATGTATAACCATTCTGCAATGTTCTATTCCTGTGTAGTTCGATCACTGACCAACAGCCGATAATTATCCATGATTATGTTGGAAGAAGAATGTTATATCAACTGAGCAATCACAAAGCACGATATTGTTACTAGAACATTATTCCACTGAGTACAATATTGTACAGAGAAATGTGTCATTAAACTAATTATGTGCACTAGGTCAAAGTGTAACATCAATTTGTCTTAATTTTGTTCGAATTTATTTGGGTTTAATCTATGAACTTTTTCAACAATTTTCAGTTACATACAGCTTTCACTTCACTTTACCAGTTTTCTTGGATTTAACAACTAATATAAGCACTTGCCCGGCTTCAAAAAGCCAGTTTCTCCTCATTATGAGGACCAAAAGTTAAGGAAAATGTTATGGATGGATTTGTCCATGTAGCCTCGTGAACGGTATGAGCATTATAACATAAAAATATGACCTGTCACCACCTGGATCCATCCAAGGTGATCCGGGCGACATGCTCTAATTAATGAATCATGACCGCAACTAGTAGTGTTCTTTTAGTGCTGATCACAAAGAAAAATATAAACATTGGGTGAATTGTCTCTGTACATTTTCAAGAAATGAGGGGTGAACTGACCTGGGGCTGAATTGTCTGAACAAATAGCCAAGTGGTGAATCGTCTGGTGTGAATTGTCTGGAAGCCAGACGCCAAAAGAACGATAACCAATCTATTCACACACAGGCAATGCACCCCTCGAAAATCCAAGACAGCTCATCGCTCAAGACAATACACCCTTTACTTTATTAAGAAAGGGCCACTACAATACATTAACTATATTTACTGGGACCACAATGAAAACAGAGTTTACACGTTCGTGTGTTATCCCAACATATATGCGATAAACATGACTTTTCTTATATTATTCATATGCACCTTTGATGAATTGTTTTACGTATACGTATATAATAGCAAGAACGCTTCCACAATTTCTAAGTATTTCTGTCTTTTCGTATTAGTTATCATGCTCTAGAAGATGTCTAGTCGTGTTTAAATCATTTAAGAACTAACATCATTGGAATATCATGTCTCCGAATTAATATTTAAATAAAAAATAATACAAAATATTATTTGAATTATATGTGCTCTACCAATAAGACTTCTAAAATTTCCATTTGTGCACATATACGAGTATGTGAAGACTTTCATGAAATGTCCAATTTTGAAATTAAGCATAACCTCATTTCTACATATTGTCAGACACAAAGTCGACTATGAAAAGTAATACAAATGTTTTATTATCAAGATTGTGCAAAAACACTACAGAACAATGCCTAATTATGCTTCTGGTAATGTCACATTCCTGTCACCTTGAACACACAAGTCTTGTGTATTTAAATATGAATTACTATCATGGGAGCATTATAAATTGAATATGATATCTTTATCGAAATAATAACATACATAAAGACGAGTATTGAACTAATAACATTCAACCCTATATCTAAATAGTAATAATAACTTAATTCATATAAATAATCAGAAACATTTCTGCAGTAGCAGACAGGTTTACATTCGTGCGATAAGAGGTGTAAGTATTCACTAAAGGTTTCTTTGCGATCCAGCACAACCCCTTTTCAATGTTATTTTAGACAAATTCTCATTAATTTATAATGAAAGTTCAGGTAAAATGGCGATCCTTCATTCGCATATGTATGATACAACAATGCCTAATGATGATTCTGTTCATGTCACATTTTTGTCATCTTGAACACGTCAAGTCATGTATATAGTCTTGCATGAGTTACTATCAAGGGAAAATCATGTTTGGAAATAATATATTTTTCGATACAATTACATACATGAAGTCGATTGTTGAACCGTTTATCTAATAACAATTTAATTCACCTAAAAGATCATAATAATTCATGCGGTAGCATTTAGGTTGTCATTAATGCGCTAACAAGTGAAAGCATTAATAAACGGCTTAACTTAGAATTCAGCATTACTCATTTCTCTGTTATTTCAAAGACACAGTCGAACATAAAAATATGACACAATAATTGACCGCTCGGAAATTTCAAAAAGACTTAAAATCAATTTCGAACTATATTGCTCTAACTTATGGCCTTGTTTATCTTGATCTAGAACACGACATGTTTGAAGTCTTTTAAGAAGTACTATCATTTTATTATCATATTTTTAAATCAACATTCAAAAAACGTGCAAAAAGTCGATTTGTAAATTAAATAGTTCTAACTCTTCGTATTGAACATAGAATACTTAAATTATCGATGTAATACAAATTAGGCTTCATCAAATTTCCAATTTTGCACTTCTATGTGAAGACTTTCACTAATCGTCTAATTTTGAAATCTCGCATAATCTCATTTCAATATAATATCAGAGATAAAGTCGAATAAATATAGTAATATATATTTTTACTCGCATCACTCTAGTAAGACAACAAAGAACAATGCCTAATTATGCTTCAGGTTACGTCACATTCTTGTCATCTTTAGCACGTCAAGTCAAGTGTAAAGTCATGCATGAATTACTATCACCGGAATATCCTGTACTAGAAATGACATCTTTTTCGATACAATAACATACATAAAGTCGATTTTTGAATTGATAAGCCTCAACCCTTTATCTATTAAAATATTAATTCACCTAAATAATCATAATTATTTATGCGGTAGCAGTCAGGTTGTCATTCATGAGGTATCAGGTGTGTGCGTTTTAACAAAACGTTACTTTGCGATCCAGAATAATCCCTTTTCTATGTTATTTTAAACATTTTCTTTTTACTGTATCATGAACATTCACGTAAAATGCCGACCCTTTGATAGCATTTTTGTTTATAAAATATCCTGCAACAATACTTACTATGTTACATTTAATGTCATACTTTTGTCATCTTGAACACGTCAAGTCAGGTGTATATTCATGCATGAAATACTATCATGGGAATATCATGCATTGAATTAATACATTCTGCGATACATTAACATACATAAAGTCGAGTTTTGAACCCATTATTTAAAAACAATTTAATTCACCTGAATATTCATGATGATTAATACGATAGCAATAAAGTTGTCATTCGTGTGCTTATAGGTGAAAGCTTTAATAAAGTGCCTAACTTAGAATTCAGCATTATCCCTTTTCTCTGTTAGTTCAGAGACATGAAAATGTTATATACATTTGACCGCTCGGAAATTTCAAAAATAATTAAATAATAATTTCTAACTTTTATTCTCTAACTTATGGCCTTGTTTATCTTCATCTAGAACACGTCAAGTCATTTTTGAAATCATTTTGAATTACAATCATTTTATTATCCTGTCTTCAAATTCATATTAAAAAAAACAGGCATAAAGTCGATTTGTATATTAAATAGTTCTAACTCTACATCTTAGTACATTGTGTTGAACACAGAATACTTAAATTATCGATGCAAAACAAATTAGGCTTCATAAAATTTTCATTTTGCACTTCTGTTTGAAGACTTTCACTAAACATCTAATTTTGAAATCTTGCATAATCTCATTTCAATACAATATCAGAGATAAAGTCGAATATATATAGTAATATATATTTTTACTCGCATCACTCTAGTAAGACAACAAAGAACAATGCCTAATTATGCTTCTGGTTAGGTCACATTCTTGTCATCTTTAGCACGTCAAGTCAAGTGTAAAGTCATGCATGAATTATTATCACCGGAATATCCTGTACTAGAAATGACATCTTTTTCGATACAATAACATACATAAAGTCGATTTTTTAATTAATAAGCCTCAACCCTTTATCTATTAAAATATTAATTCACCTAAATAATCATAATTATTTATGCGGTAGCAGTCAGGTTGTCATTCATGAGGTATCAGGTGTGTGCGTTTTAACAAAACGTTACTTTGCGATCCAGAATAATCCCTTTTCTATGTTATTTTAAACATTTTCTTTTTACTGTATCATGAACATTCACGTAAAATGCCGACCCTTTGATAGCATTTTTGTTTATAAAATATCCTGCAACAATACTTACTATGTTACATTTAATGTCATACTTTTGTCATCTTGAACACGTCAAGTCAGGTGTATATTCATGCATGAAATACTATCATGGGAATATCATGCATTGAATTAATACATTCTGCGATACATTAACATACATAAAGTCGAGTTTTGAACCCATTATTTAAAAACAATTTAATTCACCTGAATATTCATGATGATTAATACGATAGCAATAAAGTTGTCATTCGTGTGCTTATAGGTGAAAGCTTTAATAAAGTGCCTAACTTAGAATTCAGCATTATCCCTTTTCTCTGTTAGTTCAGAGACATGAAAATGTTATATACATTTGACCGCTCGGAAATTTAAAAAATAATTAAATAATAATTTCTAACTTTTATTCTCTAACTTATGGCCTTGTTTATCTTCATCTAGAACACGTCAAGTCATTTTTGAAATCATTTTGAATTACAATCATTTTATTATCCTGTCTTCAAATTCATATTAAAAAAAACAGGCATAAAGTCGATTTGTATATTGAATAGTTCTAACTCTACATCTTAGTACATTGTGTTGAACACAGAATACTTAAATTATCGATGCAAAACAAATTAGGCTTCATAAAATTTTCATTTTGCACTTCTATTTGAAGACTTTCACTAAACATCTAATTTTGAAATCTCGCATAATCTCATTTCAATACAATATCAGAGATAAAGTCGAATATATATAGTAATATATATTTTTACTCGCATCACTCTAGTAAGACAACAAAGAACAATGCCTAATTATGCTTCTGGTTAGGTCACATTCTTGTCATCTTTAGCACGTCAAGTCAAGTGTAAAGTCATGCATGAATTATTATCACCGGAATATCCTGTACTAGAAATGACATCTTTTTCGATACAATAACATACATAAAGTCGATTTTTTAATTAATAAGCCTCAACCCTTTATCTATTAAAATATTAATTCACCTATAGTAAATAATCATAATTATCTATGCGGTAGCAGTCAGGTTGTCATTCATGAGGTATCAATTATGTGCGTTTTAACTAAACGTTACTTTGCGATCCAGAATAATCCATTTTCTGTGTTATTTTAACATTTTCTTTTTACTGTATCATGAACATTCACGTAAAATGCCGACCCTTCGATGGCATTTTTGTTTTATAAAACATCCTGCAACAATGCTAACTATGTTTCATTTAATGTCATATTTTTGTCATCTTGAACACGTCAAGTCAGGTGTATATTCATGCATGAAATACTATCATGGGAATATCATGCATTGAACTAATACATTATGCGATACATTAACATACATAAAGTCGAGTTTTGAACCCATTATCTAAAAACAATTCAATTCACCTGAATATTCATGATGATTAATACGATAGCTATAAAGTTGTCATTCGTGTGCTTATAGGTGAAAGCTTTAATATAGTGCCTAACTTAGAATTCAGCATTATCCCTTTTCTCTTTTAGTTCAGAGACATGAAAAAGTTATATACATTTGACCGCTCGAAAATTTCAAAAATAATTAAATAATAATTTCTAACTTTTATTCTCTAACTTATGGCCTTGTTTATCTTCATCTAGAACACGTCAAGTCATTTTTGAAATCATTTTGAATTACAATCATTTTATTATCCTGTCTTCAAATTCATATTTAAAAAACAGGCATAAAGTCGATTTGTATATTAAATAGTTCTAACTCTTCATCTTAGTACATTGTACTGAACATAGAAAAATTAAGTTATCGATGCAAAACAAATTAGGCTTCATAAAAGTTTCATTTTTGCACTTCCATGTGAAGACTTACACTAAACATCTAATTTTGAAATCTCGCATAATCTCATTTCAATATAATATCAGAGATAAAGTCGAATATATTATAGTAATATATATTTTCACTCGCATCACTGAAGTAAGACAACAAAGAACAATGCCTAATTATGCTTCTGGTTAGGTCACATTCTTGTCATCTTTACCACGTCAAGTCACGTGTAAAGTCATGCATGAATTACTATCACCGGAATATCCTGTACTAGAAATGACATCTTTTTCGATACAATAACATACATAAAGTCGATTTTTGAATTGATAAGCCTCAACCCTTTATCTATTAAAATATTAATTCACCTAAATAATCATAATTATTTATGCGGTAGCAGTCAGGTTGTCATTCATGAGGTATCAGGTGTGTGCGTTTTAACTAAACGTTACTTTGCGATCCAGAATAATCCTTTTTCTATGTTATTTTAAACATTTTCTTTTTACTGTATCATGAACATTCACGTAAAATGCCGACCCTTCTTCATAAAACATCCTGCAACAATGCTAACTATGTTTCATTTAATGTCACATTTTTGTCATCTTGAACACGTCAAGTCAGGTGTATATTCATGCATGAAATACTATCATGGGAATATCATGCATTGAACTAATACATTATGCGATACATTAACATACATAAAGTCGAGTTTTGAACCCATTATTTAAAAACAATTTAATTCACCTGAATATTCATGATGATTAATACGATAGCTATAAAGTTGTCATTCGTGTGCTTATAGGTGAAAGCTTTAATATAGTGCCTAACTTAGAATTCAGCATTATCCCTTTTCTCTGTTAGTTCAGAGACATGAAAATGTTATATACATTTGACCGCTCGAAAATTTCAAAAATAATTTAATAATAATTTCTAACTTTTATTCTCTTACTTATGGCCTTGTTTATCTTCATCTAGAACACGTCAAGACATTTTTGAACTCATTTTAGAATTACAATCATTTTATTATCCTGTCTTCAAATTCATATTAAAAAAACAGGCATAAAGTCGATTTGTATATTAAATAGTTCTAACTCTTCATCTTAGTACATTGTATTGAACATAGAAAAATTAAATTATCGATGCAAAACAAATAAGGCTTCATAAAATTTCCATTTTTGCACTTCTATGTGAAGACTTACACTAAACATCTAATTTTGAAATCTCGCATAATCTCATTTCAGTATAATATCAGAGATGAAGTCGAATATATTATAGTAATATATATTTTTACTCGCATCACTGAAGTAAGACAACAAAGAACAATGCCTAATTATGCTTCTGGTTAGGTCACATTCTTGTCATCTTTAGCACGTCAAGTCAAGTGTAAAGTCATGCATGAATTACTATCACCGGAATATCCTGTACTAGAAATGACATCTTTTTCGATACAATAACATACATTAAGTCGATGTTTTAATTAATAAGCCTCAACCCTTTATCTATTAAAATATTAATTCACCTAAATAATCATAATTATTTATGCGGTAGCAGTCAGGTTGTCATTCATGAGGTATCAGGTATGTGCGTTTTAACAAAACGTTACTTTGCGATCCAGAATAAACCCTTTTCTACGTTATTTTAAACATTTTCTTTTTACTGTATCATGAACATTCACGTAAAATGCCGACCCTTCGATGGCATTTTTGTTTTATAAAACATCCTGCAACAATGCTAACTATGTTTCATCTAATGTCACATTTTTGTCATCTTGAACACGTCAAGTCAGGTGTATATTCATGCATGAAATACTTTCATGGGAATATCATGCATTGAACTAATATATTTTGCCATACATTAACGTACATAAATTCGAGTTTTGAACCCATTATTTAAAAACAATTTAATTCACCTGAATATTCATGATGATTAATACGATAGCAATAAAGTTGTCATTCGTGTGCTTATAGGTGAAAGCTTTAATAAAGTGCCTAACTTAGAATTCAGCATTATCCCTTTTCTCTGTTAGTTCAGAGACATGAAAATGTTATATACATTTGACCGCTCGAAAATTTCAAAAATAATTAAATAATAATTTCTAACTTTTATTCTCTAACTTATGGCCTTGTTTATCTTCATCTAGAACACGTCAAGTCATTTTTGAAATCATTTTGAATTACAATCATTTTATTATCCTGTCTTCAAATTCATATTTAAAAAACAGGCATAAAGTCGATTTGTATATTAAATAGTTCTAACTCTTCATCTTAGTACATTGTATTGAACATAGAATACTTAAATTATCGATGCGAAACAAACTAGGCTTTATAAAATTTCCATTTTTGCACTTCTTTGTGAAGACTTTCACTAAACATCTAATTTTGAAATCTCGCATAATCTCATTTCAATATAATATCAGAGATGAAGTCGAATATATTATAGTAATATATATTTTTACTCGCATCACTGAAGTAAGACAACAAAGAAACAATGCCTAATTATGCTTCTGGTTAGGTCACATTCTTGTCATCTTAAGCACGTCAAGTCAAGTGTAAAGTCATGCATGAATTACTATCGCCAGAATATCCTGTACTAGAAATGACATCTTTTTCGATACAATAACATACATAAAGTCGATTTTTGAATTAATAAGCCTCAACCCTTTATCTATTAAAATATTAATTCACCTAAATAATCATAATTATTTATGCGGTAGCAGTCAGGTTGTCATTCATGAGGTATCAGGTGTGTGCGTTTTAACAAAACGTTACTTTGCGATCCAGAATAATCCCTTTTCTATGTTATTTTAAACATTTTCTTTTTACTGTATCATGAACATTCACGTAAAATGCCGACCCTTTGATAGCATTTTTGTTTATAAAATATCCTGCAACAATACTTACTATGTTACATTTAATGTCATACTTTTGTCATCTTGAACACGTCAAGTCAGGTGTATATTCATGCATGAAATACTATCATGGGAATATCATGCATTGAATTAATACATTCTGCGATACATTAACATACATAAAGTCGAGTTTTGAACCCATTATTTAAAAACAATTTAATTCACCTGAATATTCATGATGATTAATACGATAGCAATAAAGTTGTCATTCGTGTGCTTATAGGTGAAAGCTTTAATAAAGTGCCTAACTTAGAATTCAGCATTATCCCTTTTCTCTGTTAGTTCAGAGACATGAAAATGTTATATACATTTGACCGCTCGGAAATTTAAAAAATAATTAAATAATAATTTCTAACTTTTATTCTCTAACTTATGGCCTTGTTTATCTTCATCTAGAACACGTCAAGTCATTTTTGAAATCATTTTGAATTACAATCATTTTATTATCCTGTCTTCAAATTCATATTAAAAAAAACAGGCATAAAGTCGATTTGTATATTGAATAGTTCTAACTCTACATCTTAGTACATTGTGTTGAACACAGAATACTTAAATTATCGATGCAAAACAAATTAGGCTTCATAAAATTTTCATTTTGCACTTCTATTTGAAGACTTTCACTAAACATCTAATTTTGAAATCTCGCATAATCTCATTTCAATACAATATCAGAGATAAAGTCGAATATATATAGTAATATATATTTTTACTCGCATCACTCTAGTAAGACAACAAAGAACAATGCCTAATTATGCTTCTGGTTAGGTCACATTCTTGTCATCTTTAGCACGTCAAGTCAAGTGTAAAGTCATGCATGAATTATTATCACCGGAATATCCTGTACTAGAAATGACATCTTTTTCGATACAATAACATACATAAAGTCGATTTTTTAATTAATAAGCCTCAACCCTTTATCTATTAAAATATTAATTCACCTATAGTAAATAATCATAATTATCTATGCGGTAGCAGTCAGGTTGTCATTCATGAGGTATCAATTATGTGCGTTTTAACTAAACGTTACTTTGCGATCCAGAATAATCCATTTTCTGTGTTATTTTAACATTTTCTTTTTACTGTATCATGAACATTCACGTAAAATGCCGACCCTTCGATGGCATTTTTGTTTTATAAAACATCCTGCAACAATGCTAACTATGTTTCATTTAATGTCATATTTTTGTCATCTTGAACACGTCAAGTCAGGTGTATATTCATGCATGAAATACTATCATGGGAATATCATGCATTGAACTAATACATTATGCGATACATTAACATACATAAAGTCGAGTTTTGAACCCATTATCTAAAAACAATTCAATTCACCTGAATATTCATGATGATTAATACGATAGCTATAAAGTTGTCATTCGTGTGCTTATAGGTGAAAGCTTTAATATAGTGCCTAACTTAGAATTCAGCATTATCCCTTTTCTCTTTTAGTTCAGAGACATGAAAAAGTTATATACATTTGACCGCTCGAAAATTTCAAAAATAATTAAATAATAATTTCTAACTTTTATTCTCTAACTTATGGCCTTGTTTATCTTCATCTAGAACACGTCAAGTCATTTTTGAAATCATTTTGAATTACAATCATTTTATTATCCTGTCTTCAAATTCATATTTAAAAAACAGGCATAAAGTCGATTTGTATATTAAATAGTTCTAACTCTTCATCTTAGTACATTGTACTGAACATAGAAAAATTAAGTTATCGATGCAAAACAAATTAGGCTTCATAAAAGTTTCATTTTTGCACTTCCATGTGAAGACTTACACTAAACATCTAATTTTGAAATCTCGCATAATCTCATTTCAATATAATATCAGAGATAAAGTCGAATATATTATAGTAATATATATTTTCACTCGCATCACTGAAGTAAGACAACAAAGAACAATGCCTAATTATGCTTCTGGTTAGGTCACATTCTTGTCATCTTTACCACGTCAAGTCACGTGTAAAGTCATGCATGAATTACTATCACCGGAATATCCTGTACTAGAAATGACATCTTTTTCGATACAATAACATACATAAAGTCGATTTTTGAATTGATAAGCCTCAACCCTTTATCTATTAAAATATTAATTCACCTAAATAATCATAATTATTTATGCGGTAGCAGTCAGGTTGTCATTCATGAGGTATCAGGTGTGTGCGTTTTAACAAAACGTTACTTTGCGATCCAGAATAATCCTTTTTCTATGTTATTTTAAACATTTTCTTTTTACTGTATCATGAACATTCACGTAAAATGCCGACCCTTCTTCATAAAACATCCTGCAACAATGCTAACTATGTTTCATTTAATGTCACATTTTTGTCATCTTGAACACGTCAAGTCAGGTGTATATTCATGCATGAAATACTATCATGGGAATATCATGCATTGAACTAATACATTATGCGATACATTAACATACATAAAGTCGAGTTTTGAACCCATTATTTAAAAACAATTTAATTCACCTGAATATTCATGATGATTAATACGATAGCTATAAAGTTGTCATTCGTGTGCTTATAGGTGAAAGCTTTAATATAGTGCCTAACTTAGAATTCAGCATTATCCCTTTTCTCTGTTAGTTCAGAGACATGAAAATGTTATATACATTTGACCGCTCGAAAATTTCAAAAATAATTTAATAATAATTTCTAACTTTTATTCTCTTACTTATGGCCTTGTTTATCTTCATCTAGAACACGTCAAGACATTTTTGAACTCATTTTAGAATTACAATCATTTTATTATCCTGTCTTCAAATTCATATTAAAAAAACAGGCATAAAGTCGATTTGTATATTAAATAGTTCTAACTCTTCATCTTAGTACATTGTATTGAACATAGAAAAATTAAATTATCGATGCAAAACAAATAAGGCTTCATAAAATTTCCATTTTTGCACTTCTATGTGAAGACTTACACTAAACATCTAATTTTGAAATCTCGCATAATCTCATTTCAGTATAATATCAGAGATGAAGTCGAATATATTATAGTAATATATATTTTTACTCGCATCACTGAAGTAAGACAACAAAGAACAATGCCTAATTATGCTTCTGGTTAGGTCACATTCTTGTCATCTTTAGCACGTCAAGTCAAGTGTAAAGTCATGCATGAATTACTATCACCGGAATATCCTGTACTAGAAATGACATCTTTTTCGATACAATAACATACATTAAGTCGATGTTTTAATTAATAAGCCTCAACCCTTTATCTATTAAAATATTAATTCACCTAAATAATCATAATTATTTATGCGGTAGCAGTCAGGTTGTCATTCATGAGGTATCAGGTATGTGCGTTTTAACAAAACGTTACTTTGCGATCCAGAATAAACCCTTTTCTACGTTATTTTAAACATTTTCTTTTTACTGTATCATGAACATTCACGTAAAATGCCGACCCTTCGATGGCATTTTTGTTTTATAAAACATCCTGCAACAATGCTAACTATGTTTCATCTAATGTCACATTTTTGTCATCTTGAACACGTCAAGTCAGGTGTATATTCATGCATGAAATACTTTCATGGGAATATCATGCATTGAACTAATATATTTTGCCATACATTAACGTACATAAATTCGAGTTTTGAACCCATTATTTAAAAACAATTTAATTCACCTGAATATTCATGATGATTAATACGATAGCAATAAAGTTGTCATTCGTGTGCTTATAGGTGAAAGCTTTAATAAAGTGCCTAACTTAGAATTCAGCATTATCCCTTTTCTCTGTTAGTTCAGAGACATGAAAATGTTATATACATTTGACCGCTCGAAAATTTCAAAAATAATTAAATAATAATTTCTAACTTTTATTCTCTAACTTATGGCCTTGTTTATCTTCATCTAGAACACGTCAAGTCATTTTTGAAATCATTTTGAATTACAATCATTTTATTATCCTGTCTTCAAATTCATATTTAAAAAACAGGCATAAAGTCGATTTGTATATTAAATAGTTCTAACTCTTCATCTTAGTACATTGTATTGAACATAGAATACTTAAATTATCGATGCGAAACAAACTAGGCTTTATAAAATTTCCATTTTTGCACTTCTTTGTGAAGACTTTCACTAAACATCTAATTTTGAAATCTCGCATAATCTCATTTCAATATAATATCAGAGATGAAGTCGAATATATTATAGTAATATATATTTTTACTCGCATCACTGAAGTAAGACAACAAAGAAACAATGCCTAATTATGCTTCTGGTTAGGTCACATTCTTGTCATCTTAAGCACGTCAAGTCAAGTGTAAAGTCATGCATGAATTACTATCGCCAGAATATCCTGTACTAGAAATGACATCTTTTTCGATACAATAACATACATAAAGTCGATTTTTGAATTGATAAGCCTCAACCCTTTATCTATTACAATATTAATTCATCTAAATAATCATAATTATTTATGCGGTAGCCGTCAGGTTGTCATTCATGAGGTATCAGGTATGTGCGTTTTAACTAAACGTTACTTTGCGATCCAGAATAATCCATTTTCTGTGTTATTTTAACATTTTCTTTTTACTGTATCATGAACATTCACGTAAAATGCCGCCCCTTCGATGGCATTTTTGTTTTATAAAACATCCTGCAACAATGCTAACTATGTTTCATCTAATGTCACATTTTTGTCATCTTGAACACGTCAAGTCAGGTGTATATTCATGCATGAAATACTATCATGGGAATATCATGCATTGAACTAATATATTTTGCCATACATTAACGTACATAAATTCGAGTTTTGAACCCATTATTTAAAAACAATTTAATTCACCTGAATATTTATGATGATTAATACGATAGCAATAAAGTTGTCATTCGTGTGCTTATAGGTGAAAGCTTTAATAAAGTGCCTAACTTAGAATTCAGCATTATCCCTTTTCTCTGTTAGTTCAGAGACATGAAAATGTTATATACATTTGACCGCTCGGAAATTTCAAAAATAATTAAATAATAATTTCTAACTTGTATTCTCTAACTTATGGCCTTGTTTATCTTCATCCAGAACACGTCAAGTCATTTTTGAAATCATTTTAGAATTACAATCATTTTATTATCCTGTCTTCAAATTCATATTAAAAAAACAGGCATAAAGTCGATTTGTATATTAAATAGTTCTAACTCTACATCTTAGTACATTGTGTTGACCACAGAATACTTAAATTATCGATGCAAAACAAATTAGGCTTCATAAAATTTTCATTTTGCACTTCTATGTGAAGAAATTCACTAAACATCTAATTTTGAAATCTCGCATAATCTCATTTCAATATAATATCAGAGATGAAGTCGACTATATATAGTAATATATATTTTTACTCGCATCACTCTAGTAAGACAACAAAGAACGATGCCTAATTATGCTTCTGGTTAGGTCACATTCTTGTCATCTTTAGCACGTCAAGTCAAGTGTAAAGTCATGCATGAATTACTATCACCGGAATATCCTGTACTAGAAATGACATCGTTTTCGATACAATAACATACATAAAGTCGATTTTTGAATTGATAAGCCACAACCCTTTATCTATTACAATATTAATTCATCTAAATAATCATAATTATTTATGCGGTAGCCGTCAGGTTGTCATTCATGAGGTATCAGGTATGTGCGTTTTAACTAAACGTTACTTTGCGATCCAGAATAATCCATTTTCTGTGTTATTTTAACATTTTCTTTTTACTGTATCATGAACATTCACGTAAAATGCCGCCCCTTCGATGGCATTTTTGTTTTATAAAACATCCTGCAACAATGCTAACTATGTTTCATCTAATGTCACATTTTTGTCATCTTGAACACGTCAAGTCAGGTGTATATTCATGCATGAAATACTATCATGGGAATATCATGCATTGAACTAATATATTTTGCCATACATTAACGTACATAAATTCGAGTTTTGAACCCATTATTTAAAAACAATTTAATTCACCTGAATATTCATGATGATTAATACGATAGCAATAAAGTTGTCATTCGTGTGCTTATAGGTGAAAGCTTTAATAAAGTGCCTAACTTAGAATTCAGCATTATCCCTTTTCTCTGTTAGTTCAGAGACATGAAAATGTTATATACATTTGACCGCTCGAAAATTTCGAAAATAATTAAATAATAATTTCTAACTTTTATTCTCTAACTTATGGCCTTGTTTATCTTCATCTAGAACACGTCAAGTCATTTTTGAAATCATTTTGAATTACAATCATTTTATTATCCTGTCTTCAAATTCATATTTAAAAAACAGGCATAAAGTCGATTTGTATATTAAATAGTTCTAACTCTTCATCTTAGTACATTGTATTGAACATAGAATACTTAAATTATCGATGCAAAACAAACTAGGCTTTATAAAATTTCCATTTTTGCACTTCTTTGTGAAGACTTTCACTAAACATCTAATTTTGAAATCTCGCATAATCTCATTTCAATATAAAATCAGAGATGAAGTCGAATATATTATAGTAATATATATTTTTACTCGCATCACTGAAGCAAGACAACAAAGAAACAATGCCTAATTATGCTTCTGGTTAGGTCACATACTTGTCATCTTAAGCACGTCAAGTCAAGTGTAAAGTCATGCATGAATTACTATCGCCAGAATATCCTGTACTAGAAATGACATCTTTTTCGATACAATAACATACATAAAGTCGATTTTTGAATTGATAAGCCTCAACCCTTTATCTATTACAATATTAATTCATCTAAATAATCATAATTATTTATGCGGTAGCAGTCAGGTTGTCATTCATGAGGTATCAGGTATGTGCGTTTTAACTAAACGTTACTTTGCGATCCAGAATAATCCATTTTCTGTGTTATTTTAACATTTTCTTTTTACTGTATCATGAACATTCACGTAAAATGCCGCCCCTTCGATGGCATTTTTGTTTTATAAAACATCCTGCAACAATGCTAACTATGTTTCATCTAATGTCACATTTTTGTCATCTTGAACACGTCAAGTCAGGTGTATATTCATGCATGAAATACTATCATGGGAATATCATGCATTGAACTAATATATTTTGCCATACATTAACGTACATAAATTCGAGTTTTGAACCCATTATTTAAAAACAATTTAATTCACCTGAATATTTATGATGATTAATACGATAGCAATAAAGTTGTCATTCGTGTGCTTATAGGTGAAAGCTTTAATAAAGTGCCTAACTTAGAATTCAGCATTATCCCTTTTCTCTGTTAGTTCAGAGACATGAAAATGTTATATACATTTGACCGCTCGGAAATTTCAAAAATAATTAAATAATAATTTCTAACTTGTATTCTCTAACTTATGGCCTTGTTTATCTTCATCCAGAACACGTCAAGTCATTTTTGAAATCATTTTAGAATTACAATCATTTTATTATCCTGTCTTCAAATTCATATTAAAAAAACAGGCATAAAGTCGATTTGTATATTAAATAGTTCTAACTCTACATCTTAGTACATTGTGTTGACCACAGAATACTTAAATTATCGATGCAAAACAAATTAGGCTTCATAAAATTTTCATTTTGCACTTCTATGTGAAGAAATTCACTAAACATCTAATTTTGAAATCTCGCATAATCTCATTTCAATATAATATCAGAGATGAAGTCGACTATATATAGTAATATATATTTTTACTCGCATCACTCTAGTAAGACAACAAAGAACGATGCCTAATTATGCTTCTGGTTAGGTCACATTCTTGTCATCTTTAGCACGTCAAGTCAAGTGTAAAGTCATGCATGAATTACTATCACCGGAATATCCTGTACTAGAAATGACATCTTTTTCGATACAATAACATACATAAAGTCGATCTTTTAATTTATAAGCCTCAACCCTTTATCTATTAAAACATTAATTCACCTAAATAATCATAATTATTTATGCGGTAGCAGTCAGGTTGTCATTCATGAGGTATCAGGTGTGTGCGTTTTAACAAAACGTTACTTTGCGATCCAGAATAAACCCTTTTCTACGTTATTTTAAACATTTTCTTTTTACTGTATCATGAACATTCACGTAAAATGCCGACCCTTCTTTTTAAAACACGTCCTGCAACAATGCTAACTATGTTTCATTTAATGTCATATTTTTGTCATCTTGAACACGTCAAGTTAACAGTATATTCATGCATGAAATACTATCATGGGAATATCATGCATTGAACTAATACATTCTGCGATACATTAACATACATAAATTCGAGTTTTGAACCCATTATTTAAAAACAATTTAATTCACCTGAATATGATGATTAATACGATAGCAATAAAGTTGTCATTCGTGTGCTTATAGGTGAAAGCTTTAATAAAGTGCCTAACTTAGAATTCAGCATTTTCCCTTTTCTCTGTTAATTTAGTGACATGAAAATGTTATATACATTTGACCGCTCGGAAATTTCAAAAATAGTTAAATAATAATTTCTAACTTTTATTCTCTAACTTATGGCCTTGTTTATCTTCATCTAGAACACGTCAAGTCATTTTTGAAATCATTTTGAAGTACAATCATTTTATTATCCTGTCTTCAAATTCATATCTAAAAAACATGCATGAAGTCGATTTGTATATTAAATAGTTCTAACTCTTCATCTTAGTACATTGTATTGATCATTGAATACTTAAATTATCGATGCAAAACAAATAAGGCTTCATAAAATTTCCATTTTTGCACTTCTATGTGAAGACTTTCACTAAACATCTAATTTTGAAATCTCGCACAATCTCATTTCAATATAATATCAGAGATAAAGTCGATTATATATAGTAATATATATTTTACTAGCATCAATCTAGTAAGACAATAAAGAACAATGCCTAATTATGCTTCTGGTTACGTCACATTCTTGTCATCTTTAGCACGTCAAGTCACGTGTAAGTGATGCATGAATTACTATCACCGGAATATCCTGTACTAGAAATGAGATATTTTTCGTTTACAAAACTTAAGTAGTGTCAAGTCCGTTGCAGGTCTTTGTCTGATATCTGTTCTGGTCACAGCCGTAATGATCCGTCCAGATCATGTGATTTGAACAGCCGGTTGGCTAATTGCCTCGCCGGAATTCTAGTCAGCGAAAGCAAGGTCCTCCAAATAACGAGTCCTTCAACAAATGTGCCAATGTTACTTCGGGAATTGAAGCTCGAAACATAAAATAATGACAATGGTGAACACCATGGCAGTTGAAATAAGGGCTATAAATAAATTCCCTGAGGATTATCAGACCTTTGTCGATATCCGTACAGTAACATGTTTCAGAAAATACGGGGAGTACATATGTACAAATGAATACCATTCTCCGTTGTTGCAGTTAAACAAAAATCAAAGTTCTCCATACAAGGACATTGAACAAATACAACTTCACCTGTACATCACGTGTTAAGTACAAAGTCACTGCGATACGTCAATAAGATACGTCACTTATAAAAGATGTGAGGACAGGGAAATAAAGTAGGTCTTCCTTTGCTACTTCCTAAACATTATATATATATATATATATGCTTCACTATAATATTTATGAACAATTCATGTTATCCTCACTTTCAGGACTGAATATGGGTGTTGAACTAGATGTATATAGGAGCAGGGTGGGAATGTTTGTTCCCTGTCATGGTTCTGGCTCATCTATACCATTCTATGTCAACTTTAGTGTGTTGATAAAAATGATAGGGACAGTTTGTTTTGTAAGACTGTTGTTAATATTGGCTGGTATTGAACAAAATCCTGGCCCAGCAGGTAAGAGATTTCTCATAATAAATGAATAATTGGAAAATGATCTTTGTATCTAATTAACCAAACCATCTAGTTGAATTTCCTTTCAATACCTGTATGAAATATTTAAGTGAAATTAAAGGTGATTTAGAAATTATTTGAACAATATAGAACATGCATTTTTATTAGCTCACATGTCACAAAGTGACAAAGTAGGCTATTAGGATCTCTCCGTCCGGCGTCGTGCGGTGTGCGTGGTGCGTCGTCAAACTTTATGTTGTGACCACACTAGGGGGGCACAATTTTTTTCTCAATTTTTGCAAAACTGGGTCAGAACGTTAATATCAACAAAATCTCGGACGAGTTCGATATTGGGCCATTTTGGGTAAAAAACTAGGTCACCAGGGCCAAAAAGTGAAAACCTTGTGAACACTTTAGAAATCATTGTTTTGACTGGATCTTCATGAAACTTTGTCAGAATGTTTATTTTAATAATATGTAGGCCAAGTTTGATAATGGGTCATTTCCGGTGAAAAACTAGGTCACTAGGGCAAATTGCTGGAAAACATTGTGAACACTCTAGAAGTCACTGTTTTGATTGGATGATCATGAAACCTTGTCAGAATGTTTGTCTTCATAATATCTTGGACGATTTCGAACATGGGTCATCTAGGTCGCTATGTCAAATCTTATGAAAAACCATGTTAACACTGTAGATTTCACAGTTATTATTTGATCTTCACCAAACTTTGTCAAATCGTTTGTTTTAATGAAATAATATTCAAGTATAAATATGGGTCATCTGGGGTAGATAACTAGGTCACCAGGTCAAATCTTAGGAAAACTTTGTTAACACTGTAGATTTTACAGTTTAATTGGATCTTCACCAAACCTTTTCAGAATGTTTGCCTCAATGATATGTGGGTCAAGGTTGAACAAGGGTCAGCTGGGGTCAAAAACAGGGTCACCAGGTCAAATCTTAGATTAAATATTGTAAAAGCTCTAAATGTCATTGTTTTAATTGGATCTTGGTCAAACCTTGTCAGATTGTTTGTCTTAATGATATTAAGGTTCAAATATGGGTCACCTAGGGTCAAAACCCAGGTCACAATGTCAAATCTTAGGAAAACCTTATTAACACTGTAGATGTCAAATTTTGATCATATCTTCACCAAACCTAGTCAAAATGTTTGTCTTAATGATATGTAAGACAAATTCGAACATAGGTCGTCTGGGGTGAAAAAACTAGGTCACGAGGTCAAATCTTAGGAAAACTTTGTCTATGCTGTAATTTTCATGGTTTTGATTGGATCTTCACCAAATTTTGTCAGAATGTTTGTCTTATTTATATGTAGGACAAGTCCTAACATGGGTCATCTGGGGTCAAAAACTAGGTCACCGGTTCAAAACAATGTTTTAATGAGTGAACAGTGATTGTCATGTGAGCGATATAGGGCCATCTTGGCCCTCTTGTTGTTTAATTTAAAACTTTGAATTTGAAGGCTATATTTCTACTTCATACTTTGTACAGTATGCTTGCCACATCATCGTATAATGAACACAACAACAAAGGGATCAACCATATTGGTTGACTTAAAAAATAAATCAACGGTTGACATTCACAATTTATTTGGTTCACACTGTGTTTGCTTTGCTATATGACAATGGGGGACCGAGTGTATTATGATTTAATAAAAATAATGTAAATCTGTCAACCTACTTGTGGTGCCTTAAAAATGAAAGATGCAAAACCTTGTAGTATTAAAGTAATACATAAATTATGTAGTATATTGAATGACCAATTGGATTAAACATGCTCTGTAACAGAGTGACTATAATTGTGTTCCCGTTATGCACATTATTTAAATTGAACTCTGTTTGATTTCAGATATGTTTGTCTTCAGGTATCAATATTTATTAGTACAGATTGGTACAGATGTACTGAGGCAGGTATTGAATAGTATTGCTGCTAATGATGTGGTGAAATTCCTGACTGCTCACAATAATGACATTCAGAGTTTGATAACCAAGAAGGTTATAAACGCTGATCAGCAGAAGATACTACCACCAGTTAGTGGCAACCCGTGTCTATCAAATTTTGATATTTCATTATTGGCATGTCTTCTGAGGAGTATATGTGGTTTAAAGTCATCAAAAGATCAAGTATGGAAAAATAATCCTGCACCATTAGATTACTCTTTAGAGGCTGATATCACTAGACTAAGGATGTGCAGAAATGATGTAAGCATTCTAATGTGATATGTTTTAAATTGAAATATTTACATTGTACAGCCTCTCCAGAGCGGCCCTATGTAGAGCAACAACCTCTCTATAACAACACCTTCAAAATTTCACTAAACTGATATTTACTATACATTTAACCTCTGCAAAGCAACAACCTCTAAACAACGGCCAATATTTGCAGCTCCCACAGGGTGTTGCTCTACAGAGGTTGTATAAAGAAGTATGTACACTGTCTATCATAAGCATTATCCTGCTTTATGGCTCACCAGAGCACAAAGTGTATGGGGTCAAAATTAGTCCTGGGCCGAGGATTTATTCTTTTATATGCTTACATAGAAAAAAACACAAAAAATGTCTTGTCAGAAATTGCAAGGCCTAAAGCTTAGATATTTATCCCTGTTACCCTGGGGTAAAAAATTGACCCGCCCCTGGTCACTTGATTTTTCACAGGCTGATGATGTTTTACTTTTTCTTGAGGGCGATATAGGGCAATCATAGCCCTCTTGTTGAGCTTATTATTGGATACACTTGGATGATGTATGGCTACCTTGTGAATGCAAGATGATAAAAATTGGATATAAATATATAAATTGATGATGAGAAAATAAACCTAATTAATTCTTTAGGATTTCATTCTCATAATGTCTGAAGTTGTTACCTCAAAGTGGAGCAAACTAACAGCAAAAGATGCACAAACACACTGACAGTATCATGCAGTATAAATTAATGAAAAGAAATGAGTCACTGTGCAATATCTTCAGAAATGTGGGTCTTTGTGTGCTGAATTCAACTACAGCAACAATTAACTATTTTAACATTTTAAGTAGTACTTAATTAGCAGCTATGTCAGTGATACAGTATAAATACATGTAATATGATAACTTATTCTATGTATTTATTTCTGTGAGTTCTAGGTGTTTCTTATTTCTATTCATTTGACGTTTCATATTTAAAGTGGTTAATTAATTAATCATTAAATATTGTATTTCAGCTGATGCATAGTGATAATTTGCGTTTACCTGAGGCTGACTCAGATGATAAATGGAAAACACTGAGTGCGGTAAATTTCTGTCACACTAGCTTCGTTATCATGAATGTAGAGTTGTTGACATATGTACACATTATTTATATAACAGAGTATTCAATTCTTGTTACAATTCTTTGTGCTTTTAGCTCACCAGAATCTGAGATAAAAATTGTGATCGTGTGTTGTCCGTGCGTGCGAGCGTCCGTAGTTGGTCCATCCGTCAGTGTTTCAATAAATTGCTTTAATAAACATCTCCTTTTTAAGCTGTTAGTCAATTTCAACAAAACAGGGATGTTTCTTGCATGAAGCTCTACCAAATTTGTTAAAAAGAACTGATAAAGCAACCAATAGGAAAAATCGTCTTTTCCAAAACCACAGGGACTAGAGCTTAGATATTTGGTGTGTAGCTTTGTTTAATGGAACTCTACCAAGTTTGTCCAAATTATGGCCCTGTGGTCAAAATTGGCTCCGCCCAATGGGTTACTTGATTTTACATTGATTTATATTAGACAGTTAAACAGTCTTCTTGTAAAAAAACTACAATGTCTAAAGTTTAGATATTTAGTGTGCAGCATTCTAAATTTCTTGTGGACCTCTACTAAGTTTGTTCAAATAATTGCCCTAGGGTCACTATTGGCCCCGCCCCGGGGTTCAATTGATTTATATAGGCTTATATAGGATTTTTAAAAAAAATCTCCTCCGAAACAACTATGCCTAGAGCTATTAAAGATATTTTGTATGTGGCATTGTCTATTGGATCTCTACCATGTTTATTCAAAGTATGGGCCCCGGGGTTTAGTCTAATTTACAAACTTATTTGTCTGCAACTATGTGGCCTATCTAGAGCTTTAGCTATTTGTTATGGTTACGTAGCATTGTCTAGTGGACCTGTACTAAGTTTGTTGAATAGATGGCCTGTGGTCAAGATTGGCCCTGCCCGGTGGGTCGCTTGATTTATACAGGCTCATATATAGCAATGAGGTGAAAAATGTTCTTCTATAAAGTTCTTTTTTCTGGTGAGCGGGACAGGGCCATCGTGGCCCTCTTGTTATTTGCTACTAGCGTTTATATTCTTCTACATTACATTATGATTAATCATACACGTGTATGCACAATTTTTGTAAGTATTTTCATATTACAATTGTAGATTCTGACTAGACTCAATGCCAAAGCTGGTATTGCTAATTTACCATCATTAATCAATGATGCACAGCAAATGGATTTAGATGAAGATATGAGGAAAAGTTTTGATGAAACAATTAAAGCCTGGGAAGAACAGGATCGATTGCTTGATCAAAGACTCACCAATGTTGAACATGAATTGACTGGTGTTAAGAGAAAATTAGATGATATGGCGTCGAACACACAACAACCCAAGTGCCATCACTTGGATGAAATTACAGGTATAATTATTGCCAATTTGCTTTACATAGACTCTTTAAAATGATTGTATGTGTGAATGGTATGTTAGGTATTTACTAAATGATATTACTCTCAGAAGCTGTAGCTTAATGTATTTATTCATCTTTTGTTCTGTAAACAGTGTACTTGATGCGGGACTTGAACCTGCGACCTCCTGTGTGCAAGTCAAATGCTCTAACAATTGAGATAGTTTGTCTGGTTAAATCACTACCAGGTTATTTATACAAATACTATGTACAATACTGCTGCTTTTCTTTAATGTGAATTTTAGCTTCGTGATAATTGAATGCTAATTTTATGGGATTTCATCAGACATTGAACAATTCCGGAGGTGACGAATTTCAAATTGATCAGAGTTCTGAAAATGCGCAAAGCATTAGTTCCATGGCTCAAATATCACTACTCGTTGCAAGTGTCCGCTAGAAATAGAACCATTTAGTATTACTTAGTTCCCTCAGTGGTTAATTTCCCTGATCGTTAAGTAGCAAAGCATGGCGTAACCAGTGTGTCTGTATTACTGTTTTACAAGTGTCAAAATTAGCAACAGAAATGCTGAAGTATCTGAGTGAATCACTGCCAACACCAGTCATTTACTACCTGTCATAACTCAACCGATTTCTAATTAAATTTGATGTATTTCACATCATCTTAAAGCTTTTATGATTTGTATTTTTATAACATTAAATTACACTGCTCAAAATATTTAAAGTATCATACACATATTTCCGATTCTATTAATTTTAATTATGTTATTTTCTATCAGTCTATAAGTCCCTTACTAAACAAAATATGCAACATAATAGTATATTAATAGATAATGTATTTAGGAATGTCTTGACCTCTTTAAATATACTTGTAGGAACTCTTAGATATATTATTTACTGAGCATGCAGTCAGAATATATATTAGATTTTTTAAACCAAAGATCATGGGCATGAAGCTCATTCTACAACTATTTCAACAAAATACACATAACAATAACTATGATAATTATAACGTAATTGTTTTAGTTCAGTCTACCAAGCATTTTGAAGTTAAGGTTTTCGAAGTCTAATACAAAGTGTTAAGGATCGTATTTTAGATATTATCATTCTTTTGCATATCCATTAAGACATATACAGGTGAATTTTTAAAAACTTTTACCGTCAGTTAAGAGAGTTACAACCATTTGTGTTCCTCTACCCCTAACGTAAAATAGTACCTCAAAATCAAATGAAGTCACCTTTATAAAAAAATGGCCTATCTCTCAAACAATAAATGCAAGAATGTGTGTAAGTCTAAGGGTAACCAATGTTTAGTCAATTCAAATCGTTTATACGATGTTTGGAATTACTGTTTTTCAGAAAAAATGAAAAAGGTAATCCATTTAGTCAAGATTTTAGCCTTTTACCAAAAAGTAACAAATTGATAAAATATCATTAAAATAAAAACTAAAGCAGGGCAACATCTCTTATTTTTTTCAAAATTAATTGCTGTGTGTGTATAATGTCTACACCAAAGTTTTAAAAGTTTCACCATCCAGTTTTGAAAACAAATGTGTCAGAAATCGATAGTTACTTGATTATCGTTAATTAACCATGCATAAATTCTAATAAACTAGACAAAAAAAAATTGGAATAAATATTTTCTTCCATATTACTGTATAAATTCATGTTCTTAATACGAAACATTACCTGAAAATTAAAAGAAAAAAGTATGGTTCCAGTGGGGTTTGAACCCATGCCCCTCATGAATATGTCAGTAAAATTCAAGTAATTGAGTACTCTTCAAAATGGAGGTTTCGAATTAGAGATTGAAATCCTTAATTTCTCCAGTACATGTATCATATTTATAAAAAGTAATTTTCTAATATATTCTTATTTTCATTCGCAATTTTCTAATTTCAGATATTCAGACAGTGCTCACAGATTTCTACCAGCGACATTTTAAGACCTTGCCAGTGTTGCCGGTGCTTGAAAAAAAAGATACAGATCTTCTACTCCTATATGAATCTCCTGCAATGAATAGCATTGTTAAAGGAAAGAAGGAAGCTAAAGAAATTGAATGTTTTGAAGAAATATTTTACAAAGAGGATAAGGCCTACAATGAAATCTACATCACTGGAGATGCAGGTGTTGGCAAAACATCTTTCTGTCGACATCTGTGTTTCTTGTGGTGTAATGTTAAGTGTGGCCAAATGATAGATAAAGAATACGAATATGTGTCTAAGTTTGATTGTGTGTTTTATATAAATCTACGTGATACTGAACATTATCATGTTGTAGATATGATCAAAGAATGTTATTTTGATCACCATGACCCTATCACTATACGAAATATTTTAAGACAATATAATTGTCTCATTATTTTTGACGGCCTTGATGAGTGGAATCCGAAGAAAGTTGGGAAAAAGACACATGAACTGCCAAAAAGAGAGCACTGTAAAAATTGCATCTATCTCACCACGTCCAGACCATATCGAATAGAACTTGCAGGTCTGTCGAGTAAATATGTTGATCATCAAATTGAAATTTCTGGAATTCATGGGAAATCATTAGACTGTTACATTGAAAAGATCATAAATTATATGAATAAGTTACTTTCTGCAGAAAGAAAGCCATCTGCTTTCAAATCTGACATTGTGAAATGTGGTCTATCTGATGAAATATGCATCCCTATAATTGCATCTCAATTGGTAGTCTTATGGTATGAAAAGAAACTTGACAGCATGACCAGAACTCTTATATATGCCAACATCTTAGAGATGTTTTTAGTAGACAACAGTTACAATCTAAACCATATTGTTTTACAATTGAAGAAATCGATTTTTTATGTAAAATTGGTCTCATGTGCACAAATGAAGTTTTTGAATGTTTTTCTGTCAAAAACTTGAAGATCAGTTTTATTCATGAAAGTTACCTAGAATTTTTCGCAGCATTGTTTATATCATCATTTGACTCCAGTAATTTATTCAGGGATGTAACTAAAACATGGAAATGTTTAAATGATGTTGTTCAATATAAAAAATTCTTTCACTTACTTGCTGGATTTTCTTATGATAGAATTAAAAGTATGTTTGACAATATTTACTTACAATTATCAGATGATTTAACTTCATGCAGGAAAAATGCTTTATTTCACTATAACAATACTTCTTACAGTAATTCTTATCTAAATCAACTCAAGTCATTACAGAATATTGTTGTTAATTGTTTCAAGGAAGTCAGTAGATCTAATGATAAAACTGTTGAATTAAGAATGGAAGATTTTCTTTTTGATGAATATTCCAAAAATGTTGATATTTTGAGAACACTTTTATTGCTAAATACAACAAATGTGAAATATTTACATTGTGGTAGAAGGGAATATTTTGATCAGTTTGATCAGATAAAAAATCTGCAGTGTATAAATATTGTTAGAGTGTCATCTGCTGATTATGTAAAGTTCACTCAATGCATGTTACAGAATAAATCAACACTGCACACTGTTTGTATTGATGGTGGTATTCTAAGTACAGATAAACCATTGATACCAGAATTACCTGTGAGAAGTCTCCATCATCTGACATCATTGTCTCTGTGTTATGTTAAAATAGAACATAACAGTTTACATTATCTGGTGAAATTTCTGTCTGACAATGTTCTCATTGAAAATATAAATTTGTCTCGTGTGTCTTGTGTTAATCACCAACGTGATGATAACGACTGTACATTGACTCTAAATCTTCCACAACATACAAAACTCACTTCATTATATCTGTGGGATGTTAATATTTTATGTGACATTTATATATCATAATTCTATAGGAAATATTTGTATTTTATATCCGTATAGTACTATAACTCAATTCTAAATGACACATTAATTTGTTCATTCATGCATGTTATTTTATTTTATATAATATATATTCCGCCCTTTAACGTAACGTCAAATATTACATGACGTCAGGTCCGTTGTTTGTTCTTATGTATTATTCTGACGAAGGCTAAATGCCGAAACGTTAAGAAACATAAAAAGAAATTTTTAACACGTGTTGTTGTTGTTTTAACTGTATTGTAATTTTACCACTCATTCAACAACATGGCATCATCCGATCCACGTGTGCGAAATTTAGAACAACTAGCGGAAAAACAGATGAAGAGCCAGCTCCATGCAAAATTCTTAGACAACTGTAGAGCTGAGGATGTGATTCCGAAAGGACTTCGTCTTAAACTTACGGTTAACGTCGGTCGCGACGCATCAGACCTACAACGCTCTGTAGATAAACTTCTATGGAAAGTCAGCGCAGACATTTGCGAGCGAATTCGTGAAGACCACCTACGGAGATCCAATGAATACGGTCGCCTGTTAGAAGAAGCAAGGAAAGAAATTGGACATGAGAAGACGAATGAAGATATGTTTAATATTGATGCAGACATACATGAAAGAACAGAAAAGAAGAAGGATGTTGTCCTTCTACGACACGAAAAAAAACCTCAGTATTTTAAAAAAGTGTTATAATGAACAGTCGGATGTCAGTATCATCACGGACATTGATAAAAACATTGCGACCAAAAATACTACTAGACGTCAAAAAAGACATCTGAAGAAAAGAAAACATTACAATCAACAAGTCGCACCAACAAGACAACAGTCTGTTGATAAACCGGAAACAACGAACGTTACCAGCAGTGAACAAAACCCAGTTCATACGTCGAATACACATCCGATACAGGAAGAATTCTTGGATTCGATAACTTCAAATAATCATCCAAAAAACGTCCAAGCCCCGGGCACAAAGAAAACTTACGCAAAAGCCGTGAAGAACGGGGCAAATCACTCAGCGAACATTCAAACCCTCAATCAGACTCTTCAAATCCTGATGAAGACCATAACGGATCTTCAAGCGGCCACAACGACAAGAGTTGTAGAAGGCGCCAAGCGGTTCATCCGAGTACGAGACAAGAAGACATGGAGAAAAACCAAGCGGAGGCTACGAAAGATACAGGCAGGAAAGAAGACAGTTCTAAACCTCTCTTCAGTTCAGTTAAGTGACGATGATTACATTCTCTTAGGGAAGGGTTTAAAGTTTTGCCCAAAATCTAAATCACATGACAAAATTAAACTCGCAGAAGATATTTTTAAATTTACCCGCAGACTAAGACTTAAAGAGTTCTTTAGTAATCATTCAGAAAATGACGTTAATGACTCTGAAACAAATGACAGTTTTCATGACCTCCCGTTTTTCAATAAATCTAAATCGTCATTTACCCCTCCCGCTGGCCGAGATGTTTACTTGGATTTTTACATTAATGCCGTTACTGAAGAAATTTTGCAGTCTGATAAGAAAAGAAAAGGATATTATAGTAATATCACTAAAGCTGAATTAGACTCGCTTAAGAAATTATTTAAAAATAGAAATATTGTGATAAAAAAAGCAGACAAATCCAATACGATTGTAATCATGAACACTGATGATTATAAAAATGAAGTAATGAGACAATTGAACAATGATCAATATTATGAAAAATGCAACGACGATCCTTCTGACGTTGTTAAACATGATATCTTACGATGCTTGGAAGATATGAATACTGAAAATGAATTCGATATTTTCCCTTCAAACATACGGACTCCATGTTTTTATATATTACCGAAGACCCACAAACCACCGGATAATAATCTACCATTAAAATATCCCGGGAGACCGATTGTATCAGCTTGTAATTCACCAACTGAAAATATTTCCAAATACATTGACTATGTTTTGAAACCATATATGTTAAATCTACCATCATATGTTAAAGATACTACTGGCTTTATAAATAAAGTGAAAGATATGAAGTTAAGAAAAAACACGTATTTAGTAACACTAGACGTATCTTCACTCTACACTAATATTCCAAACAATGATGGAATTAACGCTTGTAAATCGTTTTTAGAAAAAAATGGTCTACATGGAAGTAACTTATCGATTGAAGAAATTACACGTCTTATTGGTATTGTTCTAGAAAATAATTATTTTAAATTTGGAAAAGAGTTCTATTTACAAAAAATGGGTACAGCAATGGGTAGTTCAATGGCCCCTACATATGCATCACTATTTATGGGAAAACTAGAGGAAGACTTTATTAATTTAAGAAACGCCAAACCATATTACATTTCAATCTTCGCTTGACGAACTACGTGAATTTTTCATAGACAGAAACTTCCCGATGTCCGTGATAGACAATTCCTTTACAAAAGTTTCACAGACGTCACAAACAGATGCATTATCATCTACAATCTCAGAGAAAAAACGCATCATTCCATTTACTGTGGAATTCAATCCATCTTTACCTGATATTGGTAGTACCATACATCGATACTGGGACCTCCTTCATATAACGATTGAAATGTATCGTCATCCGATATTATACGTCGGTATCTCTTAGCCTGGCTATACGGTATGCCATCTTTGCATTTCTTAGGGTGACACGATGTATAATCCAAGTATTGGTGGTTATTGGTTTCCTTTATATAGATATTTGTTTCAACATTCAGAGACTTATTTTTCGAAACTTGAACGTCCAAACTATTTTTTCAGCACGAGTTGTAATAAAAAACGATGTTCTCACTGTACCAGAATCAACTTCGGTTCAAAATTTACGAGTTCCGTCACAAAAAGGACATTCGATTTAAAATATAATAGTAATTGTCAATCAAAAAATGTCATTTACTTAATAACGTGTAAAAAATGTCAAAAACAATATGTTGGCCAGACAATGCAACCGGTTTCACGACGTATGAATAATCATAAATTTTACTAATGATGGATTTTCTTCTCTTGTTGCTAGCCACTTTAATGAAGGCACTCATAATATGTCCGACTTTTCTTTTATGCCTGTTGATGTTATAAACAATAATATTAATCGATTATGCAAGGAAACTTTTTGGATACATAAGTTACAAACGCTTCATCCTAACGGTGTGAATTCAAAAACCTTGTTTACAGTATAAAATACATGTTAAATGTTTAATTTTTGTTTTAGTTAGGTACTATCACGTTTTTTCCTATTACCGGTTTTTATATATCATAATTCTATAGGAAATATTTGTATTTTATATCCGTATAGTACTAAAGTAATTGTCAGTTTAATCAGGCTTACTATGGGCCTTAGTGTGGGAATAATTACCTGGGTCTTCAGTGGTGGTAATCGTTATTCTAAGAGTATAATACTAAGACCACAAGCACGTCTTGTCTCTCGCTCGCCAGGCTTCCGAATGACTTCGCGCCATATCAGATCTCGTAAAGCGTCTCTAGTTACGAGATCGACCCAGATCACGCACCGACTTCCGGAAGAGCGGATCGGCCGCTTATGCAAATTCACTACACTCCCCCCGACTTTATAAATTGGAGGGGTCTCCAAGGGGTTCCACATGATCTAAGGGATTGCCACCCAGATGTAGGTGACAACCATGCGAAGACATCTTCTTCACCTGGGTAGGCACCGCTTTGTGGGTGCCATCCAGGGCTGGCTCTTTCTTCACTCTGCCCACTCCCGTATTAGAGAGTGGTCTTCCCCACTCCCGTATTAGAGAGTGGGGTGCCGTCTAAAGTTGCCGTCTAAAGTGAGGGTAACCTGTAGAACCTTCAGGCAATTTCGCCCGAATTTCCCAGGACCTCCTCTCAGTTCTCTTCACTTATTACTTTTGGCGTAGGTGGCGACATAATTTGCTACATCGTCACCCATCTCTCTCCAAAAGAACCTTCCATTCACTCTAGTCTTAGTCCTGGCCACCTCCCAGGTGACCAGCAGACGGTATACCATGGTTCAACCTTATATCCTCGTTTGTAAGGCTACTTGGCATCACCATATCCATTGCATCAGTTCCCCAACTAGAATGAACAGTTCTTTGTTTTCCCAGTATGCTTTGGCACCTGGACTTGCCAAAAGAATACAGACTCACTCGGACTAATTAACTTGTGCAACAAGTCCGAGATTATTCTAAGATTTGGATCTGTCTCCTGTGCTCTGCGCACTGAATTAACATCCAAACCCCTGCAGGTTAAAGTCTCATCCTGTTAAGAGACGCCGCATACTTGCATGCATGTCCCCATTTTCCACAGACAACTCCTAATATGCTTCAGCAGGTTCCCCCTGTGGGCCCCTAGCTTGGTGATTCTTCCTGGGGTTTCCTGTATGCTTTTTGGTCCCTCTGGTTTGAAGTGCTGACCAGTTTTCCTATCTATTTCTTTGTCGAAGGAGCATGGGTTAATGACACCCTGTTTATCTCCTTCTGATAGGAAAACTATTATTTTCAGTCACCAAAATTTTTAGACCACTTGCAAGGGCATATTCTTCTTTGTCGTTGTTGGCTATTCTTCTTTCTTTTACTGTGAATTTTTGCAGTTTGTTTACCGCTTGTAGGATCTCTTCTTCCCATGGTTACTGAGCGGCTTCCAGCCAGACACATGGCCTGCATCACTCCGTGACCGATCGGGAGTTGCAGCCCTGGCTACACAAGCCTCCGCTGCCGGGTCCCGTACATCACCCTGTGCTTTGCTACCATCCGGTCTTGGCTTAGAGTCAGACACAGGGCCTGCTACACTACGTGACCGATTGGGAGTCGCAGCCCTGGCTACACAAGCCTCCGCTGCCGTGTCCCGTACGTCACCCTGTGATTTGCTACCCTCTGGCCGGGGGCGTGCCAGTTCCCCTTTAATGGAACTGCACATCATCTACCTCTTTAGTAAATGTTGCCCCACGACTGTCTGCTCTACTAAAGTAATCACCGTCCCAATAAGGCAGATAGCTTAAATGATTAGTGCCCAATATACTGCTGGTCAGGGTTCCGTCTCACTTAAGAGATCAGCAGCATTTTTATGTTGCTTTCTGCCCTTTTGACCAGTCTTATTGTAGTATTGTGACATCTCAATCAATCTTGCCAGTTGCCCTTGGGGTTTTCTCGGCCATGTACTACCTCTTGACCCTATCTTGCACCTTTAGCAGCTCAGCCTCTATGGCCAAGTCTGACGCATCTGTGCCAAGAACAAATTCACATTCACTCCTTGCCAACTTGACCTTCCCATTTTCTAATAAATGTACCCCCCTTTTCACCAAGGTAACCTTTCATCCCCCCGGACTTCATAACCTTAATACCTTATACCCCCTGGTCTACCTCCCTCCCTACTCTCCCTTTTAAGAGTCTCGAGGTCGATTTGAATATTCTGAATCATTTCCTCTAGGCTCTTAAGGTTAGGACTGTCTTGCACAGCACTAACTGTAACAGGAGGCTCGTAGTCAGTTGCGCTGTACAACTGGATAGATTTTTGGGGTTCGCTATCCATTGCCTGCTTGCAATACTGGAACATTCGCACCTCATTCATGGCTTCCTCAAGTGTTGAGAACCCACGCATGAATGCACTCAGTCCAGCGGCTTTGTCCAATAATCCCTGACAAAACCTGGATATAACCTGATTGTTGGAATATGAATCGGGGAGATTCACAAACGACCGAGTTGCCATCTGCTGCACCCTTTCCGCCCATTCTTCCAACGACTCATTTTTGCTTTGAACTGATTGGTAGAATTTGGACTGTGCAGCGCCGGGCAGTTCTTCTGCTCCAAATCTTGTGGTCAGCCTACACATCATTTGTTGATATGACATAGCTGAGTCACCCTTCAGCAGCATTGCACAGTAAGACAAAGCCTGGTCTGTCAAACAGTGCAATAGACAGTCCCTACACATTTCTTCAGTCCATGTGCATGTTTCGGCAAATCGTCTGAATTTCAACTCAAATGCTGGCCAATTGCTTTTGCCATCGAAAACAAGAGTTTTTGGTAAACTCTTTATGGCAAGCAAAAAGGCTTTATTTGAATTGATGTGTGGGTCATCTTCTCTGTTTTCCAAGTCCCCTCTTCTCACATCTTGTAAGTCAGCATGCACCTCAGCCATTTGCGGCCCAAGTGTAAGCTGCTTAGCGTCGAGGTATGAGACTGGTCTCTTGCTGCTGGTCTCTTCTTGGTCTCCATGGCTAGCTGGAAGCCACTTCGACCTAGGTGTGATTCGGCGTCTTGTACCAGTGTCTAAGTTCCTTAAGGAATCTTCCAACTCCCTAATCTTAGCTTCATATGAATCACATGGTACATCTGGAAGCTCAGATATAGACGATGTGTCTACACCCATAGTTTCCCTTCGATGCGAGGTTGGTGTCTTAGTTGGCGTCTGGTCCTGCGCCACCCACGGTTTCACTCCCCCAATTGCGGCAGAATGAACAGCAGGTGAGAAATCCAACATCTCCAGAGTGGTTGCTGGTAATTTCCTCCGTATCAGCACTTCTAGTAGGTATTTGGTAATGGTACCCCCCTCCTGCCTAATATTTACAATATGGCCTGCCCACTTATGGCCCACCCCAGGTATACACATTAACTCAGTTTCTGTACAAGAATTAACCCTAATCTGGGGACAATAGGCCATAATTGCAAACAATCAGTTTCAGGTTGATGGGGCCCTACAGTGCTTTGATTACAGAAAAACTATCGCAACCACGGACAATCAACTGATCGCTTTAACAGAGTATATTTCGTTGTGAAATACCCTCCAACCAACGTAAACAATTAGAATAACGATAATTCTTACTTGTTTCCACCACTGAATACCTATCTCCCTATCTCTTCTTATCACTCTGATGATTTATAAAAATCGACAAGGAATTGGCAAAATTTTCTGGTCTAAAACACGGACAATTGGACCGCGAATGTGTAGTAAAACCAGATCAATTACACAGGAATGTGTGGCCAATTATCTCAAGGGATAGTGGCTTTGCCAAACACGGTTTAAATATAAGTTTAGATAATAAACCCACGAATTGAACCAAATTTGTGATTCCAAAACGCTTGGAATGGGTTCGTTAAACACCGCTGCCACCAGTAAAGTAATTGTCAGTTTAATCAGGCTTACTATGGGCCTTACTGTGGGAATAATTACCTGGGTCTTCAGTGGTGGTAATCGTTATTCTAAGAGTATAATACTAAGACCACAAGCACGTCTTGTCTCTCGCTCGCCAGGCTTCCGAATGACTTCGCGCCATATCAGATCTCGTAAAGCGTCTCTAGTTACGAGATCGACCCAGATCACGCACCGACTTCCGGAAGAGCGGATCGGCCGCTTATGCAAATTCACTACAGTACTATAACTCAATTCTAAATGACACATTAATTTGTTCATTCATGCATGTTATTTTATTTTATATAATATATATTCCGCCCTTTAACGTAACGTCAAATATTACATGACGTCACGTCCGTTGTTTGTTATTATGTATTATTCTGACGAAGGCTAAATGCCGAAACGTTAAGAAACATAAAGAATTTTTTAACACGTGTTGTTGTTGTTTTAACTGTATTGTAATGTAACAATGTAAACAATTCTAGTTTACAGTCCGTCACGTGTACATTATCTGATAGGATTGTTAGACTTTGTTATAGTGATTTATTTAACTGTTTGAATTATTCACAACTTGAACATCTTTGTATCATTGGTTCCTACAGGTTAGATAACAAAACAATGAAAACATTGACGTCTACAGTGAAATCTCTTCCATGTCTCAAGTCACTAGAACTGTGGTACATGAAGTTACCTGATGATGTTTCATTACAACTACATCCTCAGGTAACACAAGTGAAGATAAAGCTGGAGTTTGTCACAATGAGTCGTCAATGTTTTCATCGTTTTATTGAAAGTTGTGTAAATATTTCTGATATAAAAGTTGAGTTACATGGATGTCAGATTACATCAGTTGATGGAGAAACTCACAGTGTACTGTCAGTGGAGGAGATAGAGAAGTCATTGAAGGAGTCTGTGAAATACATGTCTGAACATCTTGAATCAATATCTACAATAAACATCACATGTAAACATGATGACAGGTTATACTTTGAAACAAGAAGTTGCCAGTAAATGATTTTGTTGTGTTTTTGTAAACATTTCATGTAAAAAGTTGACTTTATAAGCAACTTTGATGAAGGCATCAACAAAATGAAAGAATTTCACGTGGACAAAAATGATCATAACTTTTTTATTCCTCAACGGAAACATGTCATGTGACCATTTATTTTCTTAATTAGATCATTTCCTCCATTATGAGACACATTTTATTGCAAAAATCGGAAAAAGGTTTCTTTGCATTTTTGGTGGTCTTGTAAATATTTTCTGAAAAATTTTTTTTTTTTTTTTTATAATTATAGGAGATTAAGTTTTGACTTTTTAGATTTATTTACCTGTATATGGAGCTTTTATATTAAACATTTTTTTATTATTTGATTTGAAGAAAATAGATTTTAATGAAATGAAGGCCTACAGTTTGCCTACTGTATTTGTTCCTTTCAGAAGCGAATTGTTCAAACTTATTGTTTATTGAATTATTGACTTTTATTTATGGATATATATTTCTTTTTTTTTTCAATTGTTTTTCAGTTGTCCTGGCTTTATCAGATTTTTTTTCATTTTTAAATGTCTGCATGTGCTTGAGGTATATTTAGTTATATCATAGAGTAAATTAATTTGGATTATACAACAAAAAACACAAATATACGAACTAGTATTATTACTTTATTTGCCTACGTTTCGGCGCAACCGCCTTTACTCAAGACATAACAATAAAATAAAAAAATAACGGAAGTTACGTCATAATGATTATCATATTAAACGTAACGTAAAAGGGCGGGAATGTGTGCAGTACAATAACAAAATGTAATTAGTGTTACGCTTTCGGATTTAAGAAATACAAATATATCCTATATTTAAATATAGAGAAACCGACTTGTTGGTTTCGTTTCTTAGATGATATATTTTTAATATGGGATCACACTTTGAAAGACCTTCAATAATTTATAGACCAGATAAACGGATTGCATCCTACAATTAAATTCACCCACAGCATATCAAAAGAAAATGTGTCCTTCTTGGATGTATCCGTATCGAAAGGAACTGATCTTAGTATAAAGACGGACATTCATATCAAAAGAACAGATAATCACCAATATTTACCGTACAGTTCATCGCATCCAAAACGCTGCAAAGACGGAATACCCTTTAGTCAAGCAAAACGTTATCGACGAATAATTTCGGATGATGAAATTTTCAGTAAATCATTGTGTGAATTACATCGTTATGTCAAGGACAGGGATTACCCGGACTCCGTCATCAAAGATGCATTTGAAAAAGTTTCACGGATGTCGCAAGAGGATGCTTTGCAGCAATCTTCACAAGAAAAGGCACGTGGTATACCGTTCACAATGACATACAATCCGTCGCTTCCTGACATTGGTGCAACAATCAATAAATATTGGGACCTTTTGAGTTTGTCATCGAGTTTTACTGTGAAAAATATTCATAAATTCTTTAAACGTATATTAGCTTTCAGACGACCTAAAAGCCTTCATGACTATTTAACAAGTAACCTCCGCCGGTTTGTTTTTGCCGCGCCGGTCTTTGTCAAATACAGCCCCCACTTTTACGCGTTTTTGAGAAACAAAAACATTATTAAATTGTAGGACTTAGTTACTTATTAAAATATTGTAAGTCCCATGTTTCTATATTTACTAGTTTTCTTGAAAAATACAAAGAAAAACTGTCTTTGCCATGGCACACTACCTTCCCCCGTCTTACAATAAAAAATCTTATCATAAGATTATATTGATATTTATGCATGCACTTATTTTATCAAAGAAAATTAATAATTTGAATTCAAAAAAATGTTTTTAAGATAATTTAGTACAAATATTTCTAAAACGGACCAAAACATTTACTCGTCTGGAAGTTGTGGTAGTACTAGATGTACTCACTGCAAATCTATCAACAATAGTTCGGATTTTTCTAGTTCAGTCACAGGCGAAACCTTTCAATTACGTGTTGATACTAACTGTAAAACTAAGAACGTTATATATTTGATTACCTGTAAAAGATGTAAAAAACAATATGTTGGTCAGACTACACAAAACGTTTCTAAACGTATGAATAATCATAGCTATGATATTTGTAACTTTACAGCTTTCCTGCTTTTTCCGCTTTGGTTGCAACACATTTTAATGACACTTCTCATATATTGGCAGATTTTTCTTTTATGCCTATTGATATCGTTAAAAATCGCCTTTGTGAAGAAACCTTTAGGATTTATAAACTCAAAACTCTTTATCCTAATGGTTTAAATTCGAAAGTTTTTTTAATGCTAAAGAATAACTATGTAGTTAAGTTTCGCTTTCGTTGTGTCCTATTTTTATATCATAGAAACTTATGTATGAAAGAATTTTGATATAATGTTCTTGACAAAATTTTCATATTTCTACTGAAATGCTTGACTTGATTGTTTTATGAATTTGTTATTTAGTTAATCACTTGTAGTACATGTATTGCTTTGTTATAAATGTCTTAACAAGTATATGGTTAAAAATAATTGTGCATGCTTAATTGCTCAGTGTTTACCCAACACCATAATACAACATATACACATGTTACCCAACATCACAATACAACATATACACATGATACCCAACACCATAATACAACACGTTCACATGATACCCAACATCATAATACAACACATACACAAGATACCCAACACCATAATACAAAACATACACATGATACCCAGCATAATAATACAACACATACACATGATACCCAACACCATAATACAACACATACACATGATACCCAACACCATAATACAACACATACACATGATACCCAACACCATAATACAACATATACACATGTTACCCAACACCATAATACAACACATACACATGATACCCAACACCATAATACAACACATGGTACCCAACATAATAATACAACACATAGACATTATACCCAAAACCATAATACAACACATACACATGATACCCAACACCATAATACAACACATACACATGATACCCAACACCATAATACAACATATACACATGATACCCAACACCATAATACAACACATACACATGATACCCAACACCATAATACAACACATGGTACCCAACATAATAATACAACACATAGACATTATACCCAACACCATAATACAACACATGATATTCAACATGATAATACAACACATACACATTATACCCAACACCATACTACAACACATGATACCCAACATAATAATACAACACATACACATGATACCCAAAACCATAATACAACATATACACATGATACCCAACACCATAATACGACACATACACATGTTACCCAACATCATAATACAACACATATACATGATACCCAACATCATAATACAACACATATACATGATACTCAACATCATAAAACAACACATATACATGATACCAAACATAATAATACAACACATACACATTATACCCAACACCATAATACAACACATACACATGATACCCAACATAATAATACAACACATACACATGATACCCAACACCATAATACAACATATACACATGTTACCCAACACCATAATACAACACATACACATGATACCCAACATCATAATATAACACATACACATGATACCCAACATCATAATATAACACATACACATAATACCCAACACCATAATACAACATATACACTTGCTACCCAACATAATAATACAACATATACATATTATACCCAACACCATAATACAACACATACACATGATACCCAAAACCATAATACAACACATACACATGATCATGATACCCAACATAATGATACAACATATACACATTATACCCAACACCACAATACAACATATACACATGATACCCAACACCATAATACAACACATACACATGATCATGATACCCAACATAATAATAAAACACATACACATTATACCCAACACCATAATACAACACATGATACCCAACATAATAATACAACACATACACATTATACCCAACACCATAATACAACACATACACATGATACCCAACACCATAATACAACACATGATACCCAACATAATAATACAACACGTACACATGTTACCCAACACTATAATACAACATATACACATGTTACCCAACATAATAATAAAACACATACACATGATATCCAACATAATAATACAACACATGATACCCAGCATAATAATACAACACATACACATTATACCCAACACCATAATACAACACATACACATTATACCCAACATAATAATACAACACATGATACCCAACATAATAATACAACACGTACACATGTTACCCAACACTATAATACAACATATACACATGTTACCCAACATAATAATACAGCACATACACATGATATCCAACATAATTATACAGCACATACACATGATATCCAACATAATAATACAACACATGATACCCAGCATAATAATACAACACATACACATGATACCCAACATAATACTACAACACATACACATGATACCCAACATCATAATACAACACATGATACCCAACATAATAATACAGTACATACACATTATACCCAACACCATAATACAACACATACACATGATACCCAACATAATAATACAACACATACACATTATACCCAACACCATAATACAACACATACACATGATACCCAACATCATAATACAACACATGATACCCAACATAATAATACAGTACATACACATTATACCCAACACCATAATACAACACATACACATGATACCCAACATAATAATACAACACATACACATTATACCCAACACCATACTACAACACATGATACCCAACATAATAATACAACACATACACATGATACCCAAAACCATAATACAACATATACACATGATACCCAACACCATAATACGACACATACACATGTTACCCAACATCATAATACAACACATATACATGATACCCAACATCATAATACAACACATATACATGATACTCAACATCATAAAACAACACATATACATGATACCAAACATAATAATACAACACATACACATTATACCCAACACCATAATACAACACATACACATGATACCCAACACCATAATACCACACATATCCATGATACCCAACATAATAATACAACACATGATACCCAACATCATAATACAACACATATACATGATACCCAACATCATAATACAACACATATACATGATACCCAACATCATAATACAACACATATACATGATACCCAACATCATAATACAACACATACACATGTTACCCAACACATATACATGATATCAAAGACCATCATACAACACATATATATACATGATATATCAAACATCATAACACAGGGTGTCCCAAAAGAAAGGTAACACTTTCATGCATGTTTATTGTCCCTTTAAATTGCAGCTGAATACATAATTTTTGTATAGATATGTAGACCAAAGATGTAAGTTTTTGTGTCAAAGAACCTTGTAAATATCTTCATATTTTGCAATTTTATACAAATTTGAAAACAAAAGTGCATTTTTCACCCTTGATGTCATTTTAGTAATTTATGTCGTTTCTGATGTGACAATCTTTGATCCTCTTTACTTACCATACACACACGATGAAATCTATGCCACTTTAACACTTCATAGCATTTCTTTGATTAGTGGCTTAGGACTACAGACTTTTGACTTAAAGAATGTCCTCAAAGAAAAAAGTTGCATGGGCTGAGGTCAAGACTATGCGTGGGTCAAGATATTCCGCAATATTTTACCCCCAGATATCGTCTGAATATTACTCAATCACCAAACATATTGTGTATAAAGTATAGTACAATGCTTGATATGTATATATAGTACCACCATCCTGTATGAACCATATATTTTGTAAGGTAGGAAACTTCTTTTTGAACACATTAACAAACTTGCTTTTCAAAAGCGACATAATTCTTATTTGGAGAGAACACTACACAGTGAGAAACTCGCGGTGTGCAATGTCGTTCCACGGTATAATTGGACTGTTCATTTTGAAGATACAGTGTCTTTCAGTGATTGAAACAAACCAAATGCAAGGTAAAGTAAGTCAAACAAAGACATGTGTATTTAAGTGATTGCACATTTCATCGTGCGTGTATGATAAGTAAAGAGGATGAAAAGTCGTCACATCAAAAACGTCATAAATTACTAAAACGACGTCAATGATGAAAAATGCACTTTTGTTCTCAAATTTGTATTAAATTGCAAATACTGAATATATTCATAAGGTTCTTTGACATAAAAAACTTACATATTTGTTCTACATATCTGTAAAATTTCATGTATTCATCTGCAATTTAAAGGGAAATTGTACACGTATGAAAGTGTTACCTTTCTTTTGGGACACCCTGTAGATGGCAATTTGGTTACATCTTCGTGGATATACTTCGTTTCAGAAGCGTCAGTGGAATTGAATATAGTGCATGCCACATTTCCGAAAATTGTTAAATATTTTCATTAGTAGAAATTACATTAATTTTAAAGTACTGTGGTGTACGATTTTCGGACAACAAATTTCGGATAACATAGTGAAACTATACATCATCTTACATGATTGTATGTGCGTTTAATAAAAATATTTTCTAATTGTGGTGTCTTATCTTTAATCCTTAATGATGTGACACATATTCAGGATGAATTCTCCATTTTTTAAAGACTCAGTGTAAATTTTGTGAAAATTATTATTCAGTTAAAACAGCTTCCATTACATTTTGATAATATTGCAGCAGTAAGATACAGTCTTAGCTTAAACATGTATGTGGCCAAAATGTACCATCTTTATTTGTGACTGAGATTGCTCTGCTTCACTGCCAAACAACACATCTAGCAAATAATTGAATGTAATAATATATTAATATGCTTTTGGGTGTAGATTTGCTTCTTAGACAAAATTAAAGCCTAAATAGATTCAAAATAGTTTTCATACTAAATCATTTTGACCACATCTAGACTACATTACACAAAAAAACAGATTATGTAGTACAGAGATTAAGTTGACATTCAGCATTTGGATTGATATTGTTGTGGACAACCTAGATTTTCCAGGCTACTTGGCCGGCGATGAGTTGGTACTTGGGCTGTTGTTCAATTTTCACTTTTGTGCAGGCTAACACACGAAAGCTGTCATAGATCGTCGCAAAAATGTCTTTCCTATGCTTTCTTGAGAGCACTAGGAATAAATGAGAGGAACAGTTTACTTTGTTAATTGTTATATAATGTTTGTAATAGTCTCACTGCTATAGAAATATGTCATTTTAGTTCAGGCTAGTGAAATTGGAAAGCATCCCACATTAATTTATCGTAATACACCAGATAGACAATTAGACAAAACGTTTTCCAAATATTTAGACAGACAGACAGACGGACGGACGGACGGACGGACGGACAGATAGATTTTATTCAGTATTGAATGTACATACATGGATATATAAAACCAACATGTATAATAAAACAAGTTATACATACATGAATTTTTAAAACCCATGACAGGCACACCAACACTAAGGGTTACACAAAAAAGAGTTATCTCTTATTTCCATTGTGGTCCTTTAGTGTTGGTGGCATGACATAGCGAGGCATTATATGTGATTAAAGAACCATTGAAAATTGCACAATTATATTAAACATAAATGCATTAGAGTATTTTATCACAGTTACTTTGTATATATTATCAATATCACATATTAATTGGTATCAACGATCATATTCTATTAAAAAGGCATGTCTAAGTAAAGAAGTACCGATACTGAAATACACTATTATGAATAAGTTAATAACTAGATGAATAAATAAAAATAACAGATTACTCGGATATCAACTACCGGTAAATAAAAATAATGAATTACATAAATAACAAATAGTGGTAAGTAATAAATTACTTCAATATTAAATAGATAAATAGTTATTTTAATTCACTAAAAGTTCATACTAAATTGTCTAAAAAATATTTTTGTTTTAAAAACAGGCAATTTCTCAGACGGTGCTATACTAGCAGGCAATTTGTTCCATTGGCAAATATCTGAAAATAAGAAAGACTTTATGCCAAACCCTTTGACCTTAGGAACAGCAAACCCCCCTTGATCACTTAACCTGGTTTTATATAAGTGCACGGAATCTTGTGAAATGAAATTGTCTCCCATATATTCTGGGGCTAGGTTATTTTTTATTTTAAAGACATGGCACAGAATGATCTGGTCTACACGTTTATTGACAGGTAACCAATTAAGGAATTTAAAATGATCATTGCCTATATGCGACCTTGCATCTAGGTCAAGCACAAACCTTATTAACTTTTTTTGGGTAGTTTGGAGCTTGGATTTAAGTGACTGAGTGAGACCTTGACAAGGAGATTCTTGGTGTGTTGGGTAAGGTAACCTTTTTTACGATATAAATATTTTAACCTAGCATTAGCCTTTTTAAGTACTGAACGGGCCATGGAATCAAAAGATAGGGTCTGGTCAATGGTCAATGGTTGCACCAAGGTATTTTACAGCAGAAGTTTGTTCAATATATGTACCATTGCATGTAATTTCTAAGGAAGAGTTTGACCTTAGTCTATGTTTAGACCCAAATAATATGGACTCAGTTTTACCCAGGTGGAGTGATAACTTATTTTCAACTAACCACTGACTAACCAGGTGCAAGTCATCCTTCAAAAATGTTTCCACAGATGACTTGCATTTACCTGAAACAAGAATACCAGAATCATCTGCGTATAGCAAAAGCTGGTTTTTACCACTGCTGACATGTCATTTACATAAATTAAAAATAAAAGTGGACCAAGAATGGACCCCTGTGGAACTCCACATGTAATGGGGGCAGTGGCAGAGTGGGTACCAGAAACGTCTACTAATTGCTGTCTATCAGACAGATATGATTCAAACCATCTTAAAATATCATCACCTAGCCCTGCCGCTCTTAGTTTCATAAGAATAATGGAGTTGTCTACTGTGTCAAAAGCCTTTTGGAGGTCTAACAAAACCATGCCAATACATGACCTTTATCCATCTCCGTTCTAATAAAGTATGTAAGATGTATTAGACAGGTATCTGTTGAAAATCCTCTTCTAAAACCGGACTGGAATTTATACAATAATTTGTTTTCCCTAAAGTAGGTTCGACTTGATCATATACTACCTTTTCATAGATTTTTGACACAATACTAAGAATTGAAACAGGGCGGTAATTACCTACTTACCTACCCTGTTTTTTTCTAGCCCGTTTTCGGAAACAAGTAATTTTTTAGGCCTGATATAAAAATATGACATTTCTGAGAGGGCGTTACTAAATATTGTCAGCTCGAGAAAAATAATGTTAACCGAGGCTGGTGATGTTTAATAATGCCCTCTCAGAAATGCGATATTTATTTCATAATACTATAATGCTAAATGCGTTTTTTTCTTTTATATTATACAACTGAACACTGCAGTATGAGAGAGTTTATATATACCATCATATTTGAAACAATTGAGAGACAGGTTCAAAACTTTTTTTGTTTTATCTAACAAATAGACAATAGATATTTACGTGCAGTTACGAGTATGTCGAACTTTATCGGACAATAGAAGCTTAAAATTTGACACATCAAAATATTTACTAAAAGTAAAAGTTAGCAACGTTCTCTTCATCACGTAGACCGGAAGTAAATTGATGGTTGATAATGAATGCAATACAAAATGAGTATATATAGAACGTTATCTTAAGTATTTCTTTCTCATCAAGTTTCTACAACAATAGCAGGTCAAGTATTCTACTCGACTCATTCATACAACACATAAACAGGAAAATATTGTTGTTTCTTCTTGTCAAGTCGTAATTAGAAATCTACATGTGAATCATATTTATGACTTTATCTAAGTCTTTATACTTAATACGACTCGCCTCCGTGGTTGAGTGGTTACGGTCGCTGTAATCACTGTAACTTATCACTGATAGAGAGTCGTGGGTTCGAGCCCCGCTACCGACCATGTCTCTTTATGTGAGAAAGTAGGCAGTTGCTTACGGAGGATGGGAGTCTAGTACTGGTTCTTTCCAGGAGCGATACTTAGGTGAACCGTCTGCCTCATATAACACTGACTGTTGAAAAGGGGCGTAAAAGTCGATATAAACAAACAAAACAAAATATACATAACATATATCTTTATACAAATGCACCAATAAAAGTACATCTACATGCTAGTATAGTTTTCAAACTTTGACAAACTTTAATCGAAGCAGAAGAAAATGTACGTGGAAGTCTTCGTAATTTTAAAAACATCCTTCAATGTATCAGTTGACAGTTTTATGTTGTATTAAGAAGACCTACTAAATTATAGCTTCAACACCTGGTGAATGTACTTGCTGTGATGGTATACAACATGAGATTTTAGCCAATCAAGATCTGGTGAAAGCACTGGCTGTGATGGTATATAACATGCAATTTTAGCCAATCAACACCTGGTGAAAGCACTTGCTGTGATGGTATATAACATGAGATATTAGCCAATTAACACCTGGTGAAAGCACTTGCTGTGATGGTATATAACATGGGATTTTAGCCAATCAACACCTGGTGAAAGCACTTGCTGTGATGGTATATAACATGAAATTTTAGCCAATCAACACCTGGTGAAAGCACTTGCTGTGATGGTATATAACATGAGATTTTAGCCAATCAACACCTGGTAAAAGCACTTGCTGTGATGGTATATAACATGAGATTTTAGCCAATCAACACCTGGTGAATGTACTTGCTGTGATGGTATATAACATGAAAATTTAGCCAATCAACACCTGGTGAATGTACCTGCTGTGATGGTATATAACATGAGATTTTAGCCAATCAACCCCTGGTGAAAGCACTTGCTGTGATGGTATATAACACGAGATTTTAGCCAATTAACACCTGGTGAAAGCACTTGCTGTGATGGTATATAACATGAGATTTTAGACAATCAACACCTGGTGAAAGCACTTGCTGTGATGGTATATAACATGAGATTTTAGCCAATTAACACCTGGTGAAAGCTCTTGCTGTGATGGTATATAACATGAGATTTTAGCCAATCAACACCTGGTGAAAGCACTTGCTGTGATGGTATATAACATGAGATTTTAGCCAATCAACACCTGGTGAATGTACTTGCTGTGATGGTATATAACATGAGATTTTAGCCAATCAACACCTGGTGAATGTACTTGCTGTGATGGTATATAACATGACATTTTAGCCAATCAACACCTGGTGAAAGTACTTGCTGTGATGGTATATAACATGAGATTTTAGTCAATCAACAACACTATCATAGGTTGTTTTATCTTGGGTGTTATTATATGCATCAAATGGAAATGGAGAACTAATATTCTGCTATTATGTTTATGTCTTCTGGTGCACATGTTGGATGTGCGAGATACTCACAAAAATATAGTAATGCATGTTTTTTTCTGAACATTCTTATTACCTTAGTTTAAAGCTATTAAAGAGTCAGTCCTGAGATTTGATCCTACATTCAAACCTGTTTAAGAATCATGGTGCGTCTACAGTTTGACTTAAGTGTTAAAGGTGTGCCGTAACGGATGGTTATTTGAAGAATTGTATGATAAAATTATTACATAAAATTTCGTCATACATCAATGAACTGACATCTGTATCCAAATTTAATAAATTGTAATATGAGTTCATACGGCAAGAAAATAGAAAACTAATTAAGTTGTAATCATACATTTTTTCATGTTTAACATGCAGTATGAAATACTTATTAAGAATGCTGAAATTAATCGGAAATTGTGGCCTATTTGCAAAGAATATTATTATACACTCAAGCATAGATCTAGGATCGTCAAGTGGTTAGGGTCTCCCTACTAGTCAGTATGATGGTCAAGTGGTTAGGGTCTCACTACTAGTCAGTAGGATGGTCAAGTGGTTAGGGTCTCACTACTTGTCAGTAGGATGGTCAAGTGGTTAGGGTCTCACTACTAGTCAGTAGGATGGTCAAGTGGTTAGGGTCTCACTACTAGTCAGTAGGATGGTCAAGTGGTTAGGGTCTCACTACTAGTCAGTAGGATGGTCAAGTGGTTAGGGTCTCACTACTAGTCAGTAGGATTGTCAAGTGGTTAGGGTCTCACTACTAGTCAGTAGGATTGTCAAGTGGTTATGGTCTCCCTACTAGTCAGTAGGATGGTCAAGTGGTTAGGGTCTCACTACTAGTCAGTAGGATGGTCAAGTGGTTAGGGTCTCACTACTAGTCAGTAGGATGGTCAAGTGGTTAGGGTCTCACTACTAGTCAGTAGGATGGTCAAGTGGTTATGGTCTCACTACTAGTCAGTAGGATCGTCAAGTGGTTAGGGTCCACTTCTGTGAGTTTGAATCCCATTTCACTTGCCCGGTTAGCTTTCTGAAGGTCAGTGGTTCTACCAAAGTGAACGACTGTGGCCTTCCACTAACATTTTCCTTGCCCTGCTAGCTTTCTGAAGGTCAGTGGTTCTACCCAAGTGAACGACTGGGGTCTTCCACTAACACTGAAACTGGAAAGTTGCCAAATGACCCTGACCGTTGGTGCAATAATACCCCCCCCCCTAAAAAAAGACAATATATGTGACAGCTTTAAACCTGTATACCTTTATGTATCTAACAAACTTTATGAATGAACCTGTCTCAATCAGAAGTATGGATGTTAAATGACATAACAAATGAAAAGGAAAAAAGCTCACAAATACTGGAATGACATAGGTCATTGTTCACAGTGCTTTATATACAATGTTGTGTTCTTATCATTTCTATTAAATGGAAAACAATACCTGCAACCAACACTAAATTTGCTTCATATTTCTAGATAAGCAAACATAATGCAAAACATTCTGAGGACCCGAGTGCAGAACCTCGCAGTGTAGTGAAGTGCTCGAAGTATGCGTGCATTTAAGTTCAGGTCCACTGTGAGCAAACAATAAAAAGGATACTGAGAAATTACATAAAGGCTTCATACAAATCTAGAGATAATAATTTTCATAATTTTGGCAATAGATCAACAGTTACAGGTCACCTACATATGTGTGCATATAACAAGAATCAGTATAACAAATCCAAGTCAGCTTACTCCAAGTCAAAGCTAATGCTGTATATTCTAAACGTTTTACAAGAAAACCAATGATTGATTTAACTGTATGTACAATACATTGCCAATGTCTCAATATTGATATTTTAGCTTAAATAATTCAGTAACAACTAAAATAAATAAGTGTCTTTGAACATAATATCCAGTCAAATGAAAAGAGTTTGAATAACAGAAAGATAAAAATGTAAGTGCACGATAACCCAGGAATAATGTCATATATAGTTACATCTGATAATGCAATGAAATACATCTCACTACAGGAATCAAAAAGTGTTAGATCACCAATAAAAATAGCATGGATACATTTATAGCTGATAGCGGATATTGTTTTTTCAAGAATTACTTGTGTTTGTATATTCAAATATATCTAACCAAACCCAGAGAGAGTACAGTACCAGTAAATGTATACTGTTTTGAGGATTAATACTGTTTTTTTTTCATAGGTTATAGACATTAATTGCAAGCTGAAGTTGATTAACGTATCATAAGTAATAATTTATACAAAAACTTGAAGCTATTTACCTTGTGATGATACATTATTTTCAGGTAATACATAAAAAACGAAGACCACGTGTCCAAATTCTAATAATTAGTGTATACAGATTGCAAACTTACAAAACAGTGAAGAAGATATTTGGAAAATCGTGAACTTTGTTTAGTCCAACGTGACCACGCAATACAAAATCGGCCTGAATTACCATGCATATGATACATGTGTTTTCATCCGTGTTGCCATTTTAGGCCTTAATAACCATAATACACGCTCCCTGCAACTTGCTAGCCTCTATTTATATTACATTAACATTTAGGCCCTTTGTGTCTAAGAAAGTATATGTACATGGTTTTATCTTTTAATAGTTTACCTAAGCAAAGGTATTTCGAATTCTATTTGAGTGATTATACACATGTTTAGAGCTTTGTGATATGACATTATGGAAATAAATTCCGTATGAAATGTCATCTAGACATTTTAAGCAATTGGTGTATATGAACATAATATTAGTTAGCAATGCATGATGAAAAACATGCATAGTCACATGGTATCATGTTGATCTAATTTTTGTTTAGCAGTTCTCGTGAAAAACAAATATTTCTTGTTCTTAATTCGTGCAGCATTTAAACAATAAAGAAACATACAAACATGCCAGCACTTCAACAGATCAACAAGACCACTGTAATGGAGTGCTACTTTAAACATTAGTCACCCTGTTCTATGTTTGAATTTGTATTAACATACCTGCCTGCAATGTACTTAATACAGCTTAGGCAGGTTGCTGCCACAAAAAGAACATGTATTGTTATTGAATGCCATTAACATTAAAATCTTAAAAACAATCATAACAAACTAGTGGATTGTTAATTATTGTCAAACATCAAATATTGAGCTGCTCATTATTGACGTATGCACATGTTTATCAAATCAATAATATATTGCTACGAATATTGTTGATCATATATTATCAATCATAATTTATCATTATTATAATAAAAATCCTTTCAGTACATCAGCATGTTGTGTGAGGGTATCTTTATCAGGTCAGTGCATCTACATATTGTCTAAGAGTATCATCATTTCAACATACCAGATAACTGAATTTTCATTTAATACTCGGAACATTGACATCTAAGATTTGAGTATTTAGTAATTATTGAATCTGGGCCTAGTTGTTAATAGAAGGTAATAAAACAAAAACTATCAGGAATTTGACTGTACAATTTAGATTGTTTACATTCTCAGCAGCAGACACAAAGTACTATCAGACCTCAATCAACTAGTAGAATGTTTAGATTGTTTACATTTCCAGCAGCAGACACAAAGTACTCTCAGTAATCAGTCCACTAGTAGAATGTTTAGATTGTTTACATTCTCAGCAGCAGACATAAAGTACTCTCAGATATCAGTCCCTCGTATATTGTTTAGATTGTTTACATTCTCAGCAGCAGACACAAAGTACTCTCAGACCTCAGTCCACTAGTAGAATGTTTAGATTGTTTATATTCTCAGCAGCAGACACAAATTATTCGCAGACCTCAGTCCACTTAGTCTAGTATAATGTTTAGATTGTTTACATGCTCAGCAGCAGAAACAAAGTACTCTCAGAAATCAGTCCACTAGTAGAATGTTTAGATTGTTTACATTCTCAGCAGCAGAAACAAAGTACTCTCAGAAACCAGTCCACTAGTAGAATGTTTAGATTGTTTACATTCTCAGCAGCAGAAACAAAGTATTCTCATAAATCAGTCCACTAGTATAATGTTTAGATTGTTTATATTCTCAGCAGCAGACACAAATTATTCGCAGACCTCAGTCCACTTAGTCTAGTATAATGTTTAGATTGTTCACATGCTCAGCAGCAGAAACAAAGTACTCCCAGACCTCAGTCCACTAGTAGAATGTTTAGATTGTTTATATTCTCAGCAGCAGACACAAATTATTCGCAGACCTCAGTCCACTTAGTCTAGTATAATGTTTAGATTGTTTACATGCTCAGCAGCAGAAACAAAGTACTCTCAGAAATCAGTCCACTAGTAAAATGTTTGAAACTTTGTTGTCTTGTAAAAGAACCAGTCATTCCTTTTTTTAATAATAATCCTTGATTTTTAAGGAAGCATACAAAAACAAATACCCTTTTTTAACTAAAACGTTGTGTATTTGTTTAACTTTTTCACAAATTTACCTCACTCTTCTTATTCTGGAACATATCAGTACTTCGTTTTTGTCCCGTCAGCAATTGGCAACATGTCTCTAATTTGTTTTATTTATGTGCCGTCGAAAATACCACTGAATCTTACCAAATATTAACAAAACGTGGTGTCTTAAATTGCAAGAAGAAACAATGCTAGCTACTATTTTTAAATCTCTAAAACTAGACAAATATATTGGATGTGCGGACCCGTTCATACTGGAGTAAACACCATTCGAATTTCAAAATTCAACGCAAAAATGTACTTGATAATAAATTCAGTTTTATTTAAACCTACAGCTTATTCGGGTTGACAATCCCTTTTATATTGTTATTCTTAATTACTTAATTTATAATTTTCATTTTTTTATAAAGTTACATGTGTATGTGTTATGTATGTGAATGAATGTAGTACAGTTTACCATACAGTTTAAATAATGCATGTATATGTTGTATGTGACACTAAATCGGTAAGATGTCATCAAGGAACATAATATAAACTCGACAATATATCAACAGTGGAGTTCCGTTATACCACTTATTCCATTACTGCGCGTTCTATACAAACGGAAATATCTCATTCGGTATACTTAATATTAGCATATACTTAATGTTGACTTAATGCTCGCATGTATAATGAAAACTGTCCAATCTGTTCAGAAATACAGAGGTTATTTACCAATTCAAAAGTTGTATACATACGTAAATATTATGTGAAAATATTGTAACAGCAGGACTCGGCTTTTCTCAGTAAAACACCGTGTCTACGAATTTCTGGATCAGCCCTCGTATGATCAATAATTCAATAAGGTGTTATCTCTTTATCAGTTGAATAATCTTTAAAGGTAATATTTACAATAAGTTAAGTAAGATAAAGCAACATTGTCCAATGCTTCGTCATTTCATGTCTTCGTACATGTATGCAAAAAATAAAGGTATATTATAGAGCGGTACAAGTAATTGCTACAGAACCAGCACACGTTAGACCACTTTGCAATCCAGAATAATCCCTTTTCTATTTTATTTTAAACATTTTCTTTTTACTGTATCATGAACATTCACGTAAAATGCCGACCCTTCGATAGCATTTTTGTTTATAAAACATACTGCAACAATGCTAATTATGTTTCATTTAATGTCATACTTTTGTCATCTTGAACACGTCAAGTCAGGTGTATATTCATGCATGAAATACTATCATGGGAATATCATGCATTGAACTAATACATTTTGCTATACATTAACGTACATAAATTCGAGTTTTGAACCCATTATTTAAAAACAATTTAATTCACCTGAATATTTATGATGATTAATACGATAGCAATAAAGTTGTCATTCGTGTGCTTATAGGTGAAAGCTTTAATAAAGTGCCTAACTTAGAATTCAGCATTATCCCTTTTCTCTGTTAGTTCAGAGACATGAAAATGTTATATATATTTGACCGCTCGAAAATTTCAAAAATAATTAAATAATAATTTCTAACTTTTATTCTCTAACTTATGGCCTTGTTTATCTTCATCCAGAACACGTCAAGTCATTTTTGAAATCATTTTAGAGTTACCATTACCATCATTTTATTATCCTGTCTTCAAATTTATATTTAAAAAAAACATGCATAAAGTCGATTTGTATAATTATTAAATAGTTCTAACTCTTCATCTTAGTACATTGTATTGAACATAGAATACTTAAGTTATCGATGCAAAACAAATTAGGCTTCATAAAATTTCCATTTTTGCACTTCTATGTGAAGACTTTCACTAAACATCTAATTTTGAAATCTCGCATAATCTCATTTCAATATAATATCAGAGATAAAGTCGAATATATAATTATAGTAATATATATCTTTGCTCGCATCACTGAAGTAAGACAACAAAGAACAATGCCTAATTATGCTTCTGGTTAGGTCACATTCTTGTCATCTTTAGCACGTCAAGTCACGTGTAAAGTCATGCATGAATTACTATCGCCAGAATATCCTGTACTAGAAATGATATCTTTTTCGATACAATAACATACATAAAGTCGATTTTTGAATTGATAAGCCTCAACCCTTTATCTATTAAAATATTAATTCACCTAAATAATCATAAGTATTTATGCGGTAGCAGTCAGGTTGTCATTCGTGAGGTATCAGGTGTGTGCGTTTTAACTAAACGTTACTTTGCGATCCAGAATAATCCCTTTTCTATGTTATTTTAAACATTTTCTTTTTACTGTATCATGAAAATTCACGTAAAATGCCGACCCTTCGATGGCATTTTTGTTTATAAAACGTCCTGCAACAATGCTAACTGTGTTTCATTTAATGTCATATTTTTGTCATCTTGAACACGTCAAGTCAGGTGTATATTCATGCATGAAATACTATCATGGGAATATCATGCATTGAACTAATACATTCTGCGATACATTAACATACATAAAGTCGAGTTTTGAACCCATTATTTAAAAACAATTTAATTCACCTGAATATTCATGATGATTAATACGATAGCAATAAAGTTGTCATTCGTGTGCTTATAGGTGAAAGCTTTAATAAAGTGCCTAACTTAGAATTCAGCATTATCCCTTTTCTCTGTTAGTTCAGAGACATGAAAATGTTATATACATTTGACCGCTCGAAAATTTCAAAAATAATTAAATAATAATTTCTAACTTTTATTCTCTAACTTATGGCCTTGTTTATCTTCATCCAGAACACGTCAAGTCATTTTTGAAATCATTTTAGAGTTACCATTACCATCATTTTATTATCCTGTCTTCAAATTTATATTTAAAAAAAAACATGCATAAAGTCGATTTGTATAATTATTAAATAGTTCTAACTCTTCATCTTAGTACATTGTATTGAACATAGAATACTTAAGTTATCGATGCAAAACAAATTAGGCTTCATAAAATTTCCATTTTTGCACTTCTATGTGAAGACTTTCACTAAACATCTAATTTTGAAATCTCGCATAATCTCATTTCAATATAATATCAGAGATAAAGTCGAATATATAATTATAGTAATATATATCTTTGCTCGCATCACTGAAGTAAGACAACAAAGAACAATGCCTAATTATGCTTCTGGTTAGGTCACATTCTTGTCATCTTTAGCACGTCAAGTCACGTGTAAAGTCATGCATGAATTACTATCGCCAGAATATCCTGTACTAGAAATGACATCTTTTTCGATACAATAACATACATAAAGTCGATTTTTGAATTGATAAGCCTCAACCCTTTATCTATTAAAATATTAATTCACCTAAATAATCATAAGTATTTATGCGGTAGCAGTCAGGTTGTCATTCGTGAGGTATCAGGTGTGTGCGTTTTAACTAAACGTTACTTTGCGATCCAGAATAATCCCTTTTCTATGTTATTTTAAACATTTTCTTTTTACTGTATCATGAAAATTCACGTAAAATGCCGACCCTTCGATGGCATTTTTGTTTATAAAACGTCCTGCAACAATGCTAACTGTGTTTCATTTAATGTCATATTTTTGTCATCTTGAACACGTCAAGTCAGGTGTATATTCATGCATGAAATACTATCATGGGAATATCATGCATTGAACTAATACATTCTGCGATACATTAACATACATAAAGTCGAGTTTTGAACCCATTATTTAAAAACAATTTAATTCACCTGAATATTCATGATGATTAATACGATAGCAATAAAGTTGTCATTCGTGTGCTTATAGGTGAAAGCTTTAATAAAGTGCCTAACTTAGAATTCAGCATTATCCCTTTTCTCTGTTAGTTCAGAGACATGAAAATGTTATATACATTTGACCGCTCGGAAATTTCAAAAATAATTAAATAATAATTTCTAACTTTTATTCTCTAACTTATGGCCTTGTTTATCTTGATCTAGAACACGTCAAGTCATTTTTGAAATCATTTAGAATGACAATCATTTAATAATCCTGTCTTCAAATTCATATTTAAAAAAACAAGCATTAAGTCGATTTGTATATTAAATAGTTCTAACTCTTCATCTTAGTACATTGTATTGAACATAGAATACTTAAATTATCGATGCAAAACAAATTAGGCTTCATACATTTTTCATTTTTGCACTTTTATGTGAAGACTCTCACTAAACATCTAATTTTAAAATCTCGCATAATCTCATTTCAATATAATATCAGAGATAAAGTCGAATATATATAGTAATATATATTTTACTCGCATCACTGTAGTAAGACAACAAAGAACAATGCCTAATTATGCTTCTGGTTAGGTCACATTCTTGTCATCTTTAGCACGTCAAGTCACGTGTAAAGTCATGCATGAATTACTATCGCCAGAATATCCTGTACTAGAAATGACATCTTTTTCGATACAATAACATACATGATGTCGTTTTTTAATTGATAAGTCTTATATTAAATATTAATTCACCTAAATAATCATAATTAAGAGTAATGCAGGAGTAATGCAGGAGTAATGCAAAATAGAACCTACAAAAGCATCAAACAATTGACATAAAATCTTTGGTTTCATTTTAAACTGATTTTGTAATGTTAAATCTAAATGTTAAGACTGCAAATATATGTATACATTCGAACTTGTATCATATAAATATGAAGTAATTATTAATTCCAATATTTGTTTTTTTGTTTTGTTTTTTAATTGAAGTTTTCACTTGTTAGTGTATGCGTGCAAACCTTATGGAACAGTTTTTGGTTGGCCTTCCATATAAGTAATTGAAATAAATAACACTGTATTGAGTTTGTCACAGGGTTGACTTCGATTGAGCAGACGAACAACTTAGCAACTGCTATGTAAAACAAAATCAACACTTATAACAATATATATTTAATTACAAAATGTGAAGTATGGTAATGATGAAAGGAAGATGGTAAAAATATATGTAAAATGTGTGACGTATGCTCACAAAACACAAGGCAAAGTTCCTTCGCAAATTGGGTGCTCTTTCAAACTAAACAAGTAGTGTCAAGTCCGTTGCAGGTCTTTGGCTGATATCTGTTCTGGTCACAGCTGTAATGATCCTTCCAGATCATGTGATGTGGACAGCCGGTTGGCTAATTACCTCGCCGGAATTCTCGACAGCGAAAACAAGGTCCTCCAAATAACGAGTCCTTTAAAACATGTGCCAATGTTACTTCGGGAATTGAAGCTCGAAACATAAAATAATGACAATGGTGAACACCATGGCAGTTGAAATAAGGGCTATAAATAAATTCCCTGAGGATTATCAGACCTTTGTCGATATCCGTACAGTAACATGTTTCAGAAAATACGGGGAGTACATATGTACCAATGAATACCATTCTACGGTGTCGCAGTTAAACAAAAATCAAAGTTCTCCATACAAGGACATTGAACAAATACAACTTCACGTGTACATCACGTGTTAAGTACAAAGTTACTGCGATACGTCAATAAGATACGTCCCTTATAAAAGATGTGAGGACAGGGAAATAAAGTAGGTCTTCCTTTGCTACTTCCTAAACATTATGTGTTTAAATAATGAATAACTGAACATTCGACGTAAGCAGAAATATTAGTCAACCTATAAAAAACGATAAATGAATAACATTGCGTTGTAATACTTATTCCTTGTCTAATTTAAGAACACTTGTTTATAAAAAACTTCTTGTTTTCTTCTCTTTTGTGTGTAAATCGTTGTATGGTTCAAACAGTTAAGTCGAAATCACAAGACACTTCTGCTTTGTATCTTATTCAATGAAACTTTTTCGTTAGGTCGAACTTATATCTCAAGGAACAATAAGTCGAAGAAAATCGTGGACATTAGGTCGAATCTTTTTAATTAACACGATCATCAAAGAAATTTGCTTACTTTTAGGCACAAATCCATTTTTCCATGTTGAAAAAAATCTTTTCACAGAAAAAATACAAAAATCAAAGACATATACCAGTTTTAAATGTTACGACTTTATGTACAGATTTAGCGTGCTTCGACTTTCATACGAAAAGATAAGTATATATATATATATATATATATATTCGCATAAAGTTAATAGACAATGTAAACAATTTTATGATATAATTTCTAATTTCAAACGCATTATAAATGTAAGGCTATATTTTTAATGACTTTTTTATCTTCAGTATTGATCAATTCAATAGAGTTTACCATGTTAGGTATAGTAATGTACAAAAAACAGCGATGGCTATTTATTTGAAAAAGGAGTGACATTAAAAAGCTGGCGTTCTTTCAATTCTTGTTATGCATATATTTACTCTTTACTTTAGACATTTAAGGTGTAAGGATCCTGACTCCCATTTTTTTCTCAAAATGGGGCGGACAGATATTGGATATGTTTATATAATTTTCATAGATTAAAAAATAAACAATGACATTCCTTTGAGTTATTTTCCCTTTAAATTTGAATTGAATTCTGTGAGAGTTACTCATTTTTAAAAGATATAAGAAAAATTTCAATGAAAACTCATGGTAAAAAGATGCAGTAACACAGTATCAATATAATTTGATAAAGAAAAATATAGATGACCATGCAATATCAAAAGAAATTAATGTTTTTTCAAGAAGTGCAACAACTCTTACAAAAAATTAAAAAGGGTCGTAAAATGGATTTAAGTATCTGAGATAACTACCAAAGCAATAATGATAATTTGGAAATTCAGTTTTTGTAATATTAACATTTTGTGCAGCATTGGACAGATACATCAGAAAGGTACAGTGTTGGAATCCTAATACCTTAAATATTGTTGTTAGTCAAGCCTAGAAGTAATGATATCCATGAAATATGCAAAGTATATCCAATTTATATCTGTTGAACATATGAACATTTTTACTATAAAACTATTCAAACCTTGTAATAATAAACTCTGAATTTTAAGGAAATGTTAAAATAAGTTTTTCTTTTTGTTATTACATGAACGCGTTCGTACAGATTAAGAAAAACGTCTTTCTCATCCAGGACTGAATATCTTTATTTTCCTTACAGTGACAATTTAGATACAATTTGATAAACAGCTTATTCATTTTGTGAAGTCTCAAATTACACGTAAACAACTGACAGTAAACCAAAACATTGCTTTATCGCGCGATTTCTAGGGATGCATGACGTGTGTCTGTAATTTGAACTTGCGTTTCGATATTCCAATAATAGTTTCCACCTTGCAGTATTTTTATGTATTTGTCAATAGTTTAGGTTTGCATGTTTATTACAATTAACTTGCAAAAGCGTTCAAGTGGCTGAAAATCGCCCATTTTAGAAATGATGTAACATATACTCCTATCAAAATATCGCGATCCTCTTACGGTTAAAATTGGCTTGCACGAATGCTAATTGTTGTTTGTTTATGACAACCGAAGTTGCCATTAAAATTTTATTTTCACTATTATTATTATTTGACACCTTCGACATGTAAAAAAGTGTGTGTCAGTGAAAGGCGACAAATAATGTTCATTTAATGTCATTGTATGTTTCAAACTCAATTACATTGACTAAATTCAAACCCATTTACTCCACGACAGAATATACCGAGTTCATTTAAAGCTAATCGACCGTGAAATGACGTAACCCACAACTTATACTTTAATGTAATAATGTTCGTATATATTTCGTATATACAGAAGAACTATGATGTTAAGACCACCATAGGGACAAAAACTACGGTCTTGGTTCTGAATATAGACAAGAAAAGGATCAATAGAACGAAATTTGATGACACATTAACTCATGATACCATCATACTGTTCAATTACGAACAAACATAACTAACTTTATCAACAAATGTGTTAAATTCTGTACCCGAACTGAAAATATATGATTGTGCAAATGGATATACTCAATATAATATTATTTACAATATCAATATACATGAAATAAATGCATACTAACAAAGCTTGAGAGAATTCTTCTTTGTCTTAAAAACTAGTAAGGTACGTTATTTTTTAAGGAGATAATCGACCTACATAAGGGAAAATTTAAGTTGAGGAGATTCACCTATAGCACTTAAGAAATTTCCTCATATCTAAGGGAAAATCATAACCTTTAATAGGGTAGAAGAAGTGTAGGCTATGAGAACAGTCGGTAGAACTGCGAAATGGCATTCCAAGGATCAAGTGTTTGAGCTCTTGAAAATCTGTTACACTGTGCTATCACCCAATAAAATGTTTTTGACAGTCATGTGTATTGTTACAGTTTCGGGCATTCATTATTTCAAGCCACCCCGAGTGACTGCGTCGTACGGTTTTACCATCATTTTTTTCCACAACAGGCAATATCTTTACACGTGCATACTCGGAAAACCCAAAGCTAGCTAACTGCATTTCGATATTTTTACACAAAGGCCTGTATTCTTCCAACATTTTGGAAAAACTTACGTTGTTGATATACAATATGGGTGCTCACAACGAGGAACGTAAGTTCCTCTCAACTGTTTTGCTACACTCGTTGTGAGTTAAACGTGCGTGATATCGTAAGTGCGCGAATCTATATCATTAGTGGGATAGTTCAAATCGTTCGTGCGCGAGTGTGAGAGTGCACAGCGTTAGTGTGCTAATCCATATCATTAGTGGGAGAGTCCATGTCGTTTGTGTGAAAGTTCATATCATTAGGGTGCAAGTCCATCACTCAATCAACACACCGGCGACAGCGGTATATAATAAATGCCAAAATAAAAATAAAATCCCCGATCCATACGAGCAAATGTGATTTACTTGGGGGGGGGGGGGTAGAGGTATACATTAACATGAACGAATGAACAGTCATTTGAATGAACTCAACATTATAGAGATTGATAAAGGAGTGCGACATTTAGCGTTGATGTTGCGACAAATAGCGTCAGTACTATTTGTTGCGACTTTTGGCGTTACAGATGCGACATATAGCGTCAGAGGGTTTTACGACATTTAGCGTTGGTTGCGACATTTAGCGTCAGCCTTGCGACATATAACGTCAAATGCGATATTTAGCGTCGATGCAACATTTAACGTTGCTACACACACTGAATGCTGCCGCAGTGATACCGGAATGTATTCATGTGAATCTAAAAAAATAAAAAGCGAAGGAAATTGAAATAACTGAATAGTCTATTTGAAAACGCATTTAAGGTATTTCAATACATAGTTCGTTGTTTAAAAACAAAATAGAAATCTATATCAAGCATATTGCATATACTTCCTAAAATGCGATAAGTTATTTTAAAATATATGTTTCTTCTTTTCTCTTCAAAGAAATCAAATAAAAATTATCGCGTTGACCTTCGAAATACTGGTACATTGTAGTTCGATTTAAGTGTATGCGTTAAGACGATTTGTGTAGACGCGTGTAATGCATGTACGTTTTATATATGTAGCAAGTGTCTTTATGAACTGACTTAATACCATGATTATCTTCTGTTATCATAGAAAACTATCATGGACCTCGAGTTACTCTTGTAGCAAGAAGGAAGTAACACGAACTTCTCAAAAGGTTTTATAGCAAATAAATCGAAATTTTCATTTACTGGCAACAGCGCATTCAATTATGAATTACTCTTTTTAAAATATGAAAGGAAGGTGACATACACTGCTGATTAATTGCTGATTAATTGCTTATTTTGTTTATTTAATAGGTTGATCGCTGTTTTCCAACAATTCTTAAGTTATATACGGTAGTCGATTCACCCAGCAAGTTGTCCTAGACTGTATTTTAACCAGTACTAACTTAATCTTCCACAAAGCACCAGCAACTTCTCCACATATGTAGGAAAATCAACAAAAGGGTATGACCTGTCGCGACCGGGAATCGAACATGGACCGCCGGGCTATAAATCAAGCGCAATAACCCGCCGCCAGGCAGTAGCTTAAATGGGTGAGCTCCAGTAAGTATCCCAGGACGACCGCTTATATTTATTGTACATGTACGTAACATAAACTCTACAAACAACGATGTAAACCGAATACAACCGAACAAGGAGTTATCAAATTGTTTAATCTACATGACCTTGGATATGTTACTTTATAATTATTTTGTTCAAGTCATGACATATAAATCGGTTATCTTACGTAAACCAGGTTTTCGTTAAGCGATACAACAAGTTATTTTCTGTATATTAAGGTATTATATCCATAAGAATGTACTTTTTTACCTACCCGCCCAGTGTTACTAAAATGTTAATATCCTAAATATAGTGTTGTCCAATCATCTTTATTTGTTTGATAGTTACCATAGATACTGTAATTCATTTTTCAACACATTTTGAAAATTTTGTAAGAGTTGTCGCCCTTGTTGAAATTAGAAACAAAACGTTAATTTTGAAGATATTGCACAGTGACTTGATATCGTGTTTTTTTCATCTTTCTTCCTTGAGTTTTCATTAAATTGCATCTCCTATCTTTAATCATGGCTTTGAAAAATGGATTACATCCATAGACTTCAACGAAATTTTAAGGGCCAATAACTCGTTATTTTTAAAAATCTCGCGGTTAATCATTTTTGGACTTAATTTAGATAAAACCTTAAGCTCAATAAAGTATTTAGCAATTATGAAATGAACACATATTGAAAAAGAATTAAAGTGTTTGTAAGACTTTAATTTGCCATACAGTTCTTACAATAACGCATGCATGTTTATCATGATAGCTAACAGATAATCAATGTGCTGAAGTTCTTACCTTGAATGATAATCATATTATATGATATATCATATTTGATCGTATTCATTGGTTCAGGTAAAAAAATAACGTACTTGCACTCTGTATTTTGCTATCCGTTCTTAGTTCAACGTTTAGAACTCAAATTAAATATAGTTCTGGGTCCGTATTCACAAAGTATCTTAAGATTTTCTTTAACTTAAGTCGAAATTTTTACTAAAGTGTAAATTTTTTGTTCATGGTAAAAATTTGTAAACCAGTCATCAAAAGTGTGAAAATGAATTATCATTTTCATAATTGACATCTTTAGAACAAAGATAAAATCATATTATTGTGATTTCCTCCTTTATATTGGTACAAAAGAGTTAAGGAAAAAGTAGAATTTAAGGAAAATATAACTTAAGTTAAAAAATTACTTAAGATGCTTTGTAAATACGGACCCTGATGTTTAACTTTGTATAATCAGTTTTAAGAAAAGATGTTTCATACCCAAAATTTTGAGTCTGGTTGTTTATTACCTTGGAACCGAACGTAGTTTGGTAATATTCCTACTTTCTTACACAATTACGACGTACAAATTAGAAAACAAAAAGTACTCAAACACTTATTCAGCAATAATCATATCTGAGTGAACCATGCATCTTGACTAAACTTCATTTAGATTACATGTACGAATGCAATAAAAAGGTTATAAATTTAGAACTTGTACAGTACTCAAACACTTGTTCAGCAATAATAATTCCGAGGGAACCTTGCAGTTTGAATAACCTTTATTACAAATTATCATTAAGGTTATCTTTTTTTACCCCAACATGTGACCTCACGTCATAATTATGATAGTGTTGATAAATTCAGATCAAAGTACAAACATGTTTTGTAACTATTTAAGTTTAATTTAAGCTTACTAAGTACAGTTGTTTTAAACAGTTTGGTCACCTTAAATACTTGTTCTTTACGAAACATTTTTTATTACCATGAACTAAGAGAAGGGGAATTAAGTAGTATAATACCCCTACCGTAGAAAAAAGATCTATTCGGGGAATATAAAACGAACACTAAAAACGAAATAAGACTAAATTATACAGAACGGTGAGTATTAGCGGTTTGGTATAAAATAGTACTCAAACAATTGCTCATATAGGATAAACCGCATCTTTCCCAAATCAGTATACTTAGGATCAAGTTCGGAAATGATTATGTAATAACATATTTAAGTTGCTTTAGGTATACCTATATAAATAGTATTGTAGTGATAGCCTTGACTGTTAGTTTGTACAACATCATGTGAACATCCATAATGTTAGGGCTGTGGGGAGTATCCGAGTACTCGAGTAATCACGAATCCAATTGAAAAGGCGAGTACGAATAATCGTCATAACTGAGATCCTTGGTTCGCGATCTTGTTTTTTCTAGACGAATTATACTTACGAGTATTAGTTTATTATTATAGCTGTTTGCTAGTATATAGTGTAGTGTCTATTACTGGTTTGGCTAAACCTGGCCATTTGATTGGCTAATGGTGATGACTGAATCGATCAATAGTTGATAGGTAAGTAAACCATGAAGACATTGCCTAGATAAGTTGCTGTGTGGCTATTTGAAGTTCAATCTGCTTGTATGATTGTGCTCAGATTTAGGGTTGATTCTATTTGATTGATGTAGGGTATGATATAACCATGTGCTTGTGAACTATATACATGCATGTATTCATTGTCAAATACTCATGATTGTCATTATAATGTATATTACTCATAGCATGTAAATAGTTTATACTCTCCTTAATGGAGGATTGAATAAAATATTCAGACAATTTCCTTTATGAAAAAAGCAACTTCATACAAAAAACATCAACCAATATATATGCTTCTTGTAATTTGTCTACCTATAACGTTTTGTTATAGTTTTTCTTGTTTTAAAAAAAGTGTATTCTTTGTTCTTAAAATTTCATTTTCTCTGAATATATATCATCTCAACATGGATTATTTAGTTTGCCAAGAGGTCCAATCGGATCTTCAAATATTGGGTCACAGACTTTAACCTGAAAATGATGCTGGTTAATCAATTTATTGGATACGGGATATACGGTTCTGTGGAAAACCATATGGGACGAGACCGACCGCAGACTACCTTCCTCCTCATCATTTACGAGGAAAGTCTCCATTTCAGACCCAATATTTAAAATACATGTCTCCATTACAGTCCCAATATATTCTGGTAAGGTATGTGTACATTTTACTGTTGCTGATAGTTATATGTTAGCAGTGAGTGATAAGTTAGAATAAATAACAAAAAAGATGTTTTTGTCAACATCGCTAGAACTATTTTGAGTGGGGACATTTTAGAATGAGTTGGTCGTGTAACTATAAAACAACAAAATCTTTAAATGTGGTCTGATAATGCTGCATTCAACAGGAACTCACGCAAGTAATATATATATTCAGCAAGACGTTTTATTCAACAAATAAATACTTACAAGGCATTAATAATAACAAGAACTCGTCATGTTGGTTACATCAATATAAACATCAGATAAATTATATACCATAATACAATAAACTCAACTAGGTAAAATTATAAAAAGAACATCAATACAAGTATTTTCTATCAAAAACTTTCAACTTCTCTCCAAGAAAACTGAAACCTGAAATAGCTAAACACTATGTTTACAGATTCTTCATTCAAGCTGTCAAGCCAGGCGTACGAATTACCACAGACTTGGCAATAATACATCCTGTGTAATTGTTTTAGGTATATCTAGACTTCCTCTTATATATGAACTTTTCGAATGATCTCGTTTCCGTTACCATTGCAGTTGTGGTTGTTGTTGTTCTCATCGTTGTTGGAATTGTCATTGTTGTTGTTCACTGCGATGCCACTTTAAAGCGCTAAGTTTGATTTTTTTTAAAGATAATACATGTTGAAGCCTCTACTTGTAACCACTCTACATGCTAGTACTAGCTCATATTTTACGTAGAATTATTATAGAACTTATTTACAATGTAACACTAATTATAACATACCACATCTATAATCTATCAGCATGAATTCGTAAATACGCTATAATTCAGCGGAGAAAAAATAAAAATAAACGCAAATACAAATGTAGATTAAATAGTTTTATTAGACCCGGGGATTAAGGCGGTCCACCGAGAGCGCTTTACAATAACGGTAATTGGATAAGTACGGGGTATACTGTTTTACTTTCTTGATTTCCGTTAAGAGGATGGTACATGAAAAACCGTGTTTTTTTTTTCAAACAAAGCGCTGAAGGCACAGAATTTGTTTAGGTTTTCAAAATGCGCAGTCAGATGTAATTGCTCACTGATGTCATGACATTCTGCAAATAGACTTATTGTAATAAGTTTTTTTCGATCGATATTTCCCGTAGAGAACCAACCGGACTAGTTGTAAATGTATGTCAGAGATACTGGTTTTGTTATATTAAATGTGGGTGCAGTGACACTTTCAATAAATATGAACTAACAAGGAAAAATAAGCGATCGTAATGATCGATCGCGAAAACATGTGACAAAATCTCTAAAATTGCATCAATACATTGCTTGTCTGTTCTATTGAAAAATGAATGCAGGTTATGTAGAATGAAGTTGATAAGTTTATATGAATGTCTTAAATGGAACAAAAAACTAATATCCAGGGTATTACATTATAACTTAAAATCTACAAACAGCGAACAAGGAGTGATCAAATTGTTTTATGTCAATGACCTTGGATATGTTATTTCAGACTTGTCATGTCGCACTCATGAGATATAAATTGGTTATCTAGATTAAATGTTAAATCAGGCTATTGTCACGCAATACAGCTTGACAAGTAAACAAGGGTGCAGGAGTTCTTACCTGGAATAATGATAACCATATCTATACATCGACACGAAATGTAGGCTTATTCATGCGCATGTGTTCAGGTAAAAATAGCATGTTATCCCATTAAGCATTTTGTTGTCAAAATGAATGTTAAGAAAAAACGGCAGTTATATGCAGATCTACAATTACATGAATACAACGTTTATCATGCTATATGGTCGTGTTTGCAAAGTCAGTTTAAAATTCAGACCGATTTAAAAGTATGTTATAGATCTAGTCTAGCTTTGCAAGCTATAGTTGTAAGAAAGAGTTAAGTTTTAAGTAGTATATAACCTTTATATGGAAAAAGCGGTTTCTAAGGGAAATCCTATCATTACGTCTAATATCATTTGAAGGTTTAAAATCAAATATAGGTAGACATGTGTCTATAGGACACAAGTGTCTCCCACATTCCGCTGTTTGTCACAAAGAATTATGTACAATTACTGCTGCGTATAAAAATGGTCCTTCATATTAAGGATTCTATTTTCAACACTTTTATCTTGGAATTGGAAAATGGAATTAAATAGGATATTATCCTTACCGTCGAATAATGTTTGTGAATTATAAAGCGTAGACCAAAAAAGTAAATATATATGACACTCAATTATAGACAGAGCGATGTAATGTGTGTGTTTACAAGAAGTTAGGAATACATATGTAGATAAATGCTCAAAAATTGTTCAGGTAGAATAAACCGCATGTTTCCAAAAGCAATATACATGTACTTGGAAACTGGTTCTAATGTGATTATGTACATGTAATAATATCTTAAAGTTAAAGCAGTACTGATAGTGACAGTATGGAACGCCTTAACTGTCTTACAATACCAGTATTTACGATAGAAAGTCAATTTGAATGCCCATTTAAATGTATGCAAACATTATATAATTGCACTGTCTCTCTACAATTGTAAAATTCGAAGATATAATCAAAGCTCTGAAGGTTCTGATGTTGTTCGGAACTACAAATCAGTCAAAATGGGATTTCTATGTAGGGTGAGTCTTGGAAAACGAACGATAGACAGACATAAGTACTACGAACGCTTTTCTACACCCGCTATGCAGTTGTTACAGTTGTTCCCGTTCCATGTGCGTTCAGTACTTTGATTTATGTTTCCCTTCTGATCACCAAAAGTAGTTCAGCAATTAGTATAATATTATATATGGTTTACATTACCTGCCTGTTTGAATTCTCAACGTATGCAGAATGTAATATATCATACATGAAGACATCTAAGGAAAAAGCTTAAACGTTTTGGGCATTAAATCATAATCGATTGAAACTTCCCGATGAATCACTTTTTTAATATCTGGCTGACACACAGTTATCATCGCATCGTCCATGAATTCTATGATGACTTCTAAAGTATACGTTTACAATAGAAGCTAGGAACCAGACTAAATTAGCATATACAGCACGAGAATTATGACGTCATCCTTCCTTGAAATGTGTGTACTAATAGTAATTATTGTAGTAACCCGAGGGAGAGGATTGTTTGGATTTTTTACGACTGATTTGTATTGCTCGTTTACGATATTGCATAGCCATATAATTTTGACTTAATGCACGTATTATTTTTGAATTGAAATATCGGAACTATATTCTTAGGCGGAAGCTAGGTTAATGGAAGCTGTTCGGTATGCAGGAAATGTGAAAATTGAGCGATTTTTGAAATACGGTAATAACTTTATTGTTCGTACCGAACAACAGAAATAAAACATTAATATGTAATGACAAAAGGCATGGAGATCTTAAAACTGTATGATATACAGATATTGTTTTATTTTATAACATGACCCACAGTGTAGAAGTGAAGCAAACCCATTGGTTATTTTGCGTATTAAATGGGTCAATAATACGATAGTGTAATAAATATGCCAATGAGCCGAATCACTATCACTACGCGCTTTCAAAAAGATAAACACATCAAGGCGTTGAACGATACTTCGATCAATGATCAGGTTCGAATCGATGATCACGGTCCTGTGATTGTTGCTGAAGTAGTTTTGCGCAGGTTTACAACATGCTACATCAGGTCAGATTAGTTAACCGTATATAAAAACACAAGGGGTGCAATGACTCTTACTACCCCGTCAACTTAAATCAGAGGCCGTTTGGGAAAATTTGGCCCAATACAAAATATGGTAATCTTACGGAAATTGCCGGAAATATTGCCGGGATGTTGGGCAGAAGTTGTTGCTTGTTTACCTCCCTTAGAAAACGTGCGCACATGCGCACAGATTAGTAATAGTCTAAATAATTATAATGTTGGGCGATTTACCCAACTCTCATGTGTTTAGATTCGTTATGTCGGTCACACCATTCCGTGACGTCACCATGCGATGTGACGTCATGTGCTAGTTACTGATACTGTGATATTTGCACGAACGAATTAATATTTTGTCTATTTATTGCTTTTACAACATGTTATAAATTTGGTTAATTAAAGCCGATATACAGTGTATTTCCAAAGCAAAGCAGATAACAACTTCAACACAATACTCCTTTAATATTTAGTGTGCAGCTTTATTTGTCATCCACTGAAACCGACGTATTTCTGCCTTTTTCGTAGTTCTTAAGTTCATATCTTCTAGAACACCAGAATTATTACTATGTTCATAGTATCGACGGTTCTATAAATGCATTCAAAATGGGAGGAGACATTTTATTGCGCATGCGTATTCACCGCTAACGACACGGTCATGTAATGAATATTTATATCAGAAATTGAGCATGCGCTGTTCTTGTGTTAAAATCAGTTTAAATCACGTAAATACTTATGTCATATCGTACAGCTGACTTTTTAAAAGAGGCGCAGTACTAGTAATATAGAAATAGTCCCAAAATATGAAAGTATCCAGAATGAATAAATTGGCTCCCATTCCATGTTGCACTGCATCAAAACGCTTTGTACAGACAAGTCAACGTGAACCAGCAGTGGGTTCAGCTAACGAAAACGCTTGCCGCAAACGATTTGTTACAGAAACTGAACGATTTGTTATGTTTCAAGATGGCGTCCGGTCAGTTGTAAAACGCGGATCCGCGGGTTCGGATCCGGATGTACACAAAGCTACAATATTCAGCTTTAATTCGGTACCAAATTGGTCATATGCTGTCAATTAATACAGAATGGACCCGTAACACCCCTTTATTCCCCTATATTTTCTATTTTGGATCCGCGTGAACGCACTGCAGTTAACCGAATGAAGAGTTAAAAGAGGAGAAAATCGTGTTTACCAATTTACATATCCCTAATTTCTTCTCTCTATCCAAAATCAAAGTAGCTAGAATTTTGTAATTTACCAACAGAAAACCAGTGGTAGATGATATTTCCGATAATTAAAATATTCTACCGTTAAAAAAGATGTTTGATTTAGTTAAAAACACGCAGACTAAATATACTCAAAGCAACTTATAAGCCGCCAATTCGAAACTGAAATTTCTTAGAAATTATGCGGCTGAAATTTATGAAATTTAGCATACAAAACTTTTATTCAATTACTCATAATTCTACACTATTTGATTGCATAGTCTCTTGAACATTTATCCAGTCGAAACGTGTTCTTCACAACTGATTATATTGCTTGTCAATACCGTGCATTGAATGGAAATTAGGTCAGAATATTTCGATCGGTTCAGTTTTCTATACGCTATCATAAAAAACATAAAATATGGATCGCATGTCTGTATATAGTAAATGTATGTCTACACATTGCGGCGCTCACAGACTAAATGACCTGACGAAGGTGTAATCGATATTTTCCGCTCGCTTAGAATGACCTTTAGCATTGCATTGTAAATAGGTCAAATAAACCCACCCACTAAGTGTAGTATTGAACTGTCCTATGGAAATTAGAAAGGTCTCCGGTCGCTTCGCTCCCGTCGACATTTCTAATTTCCATAGAACAGTCAGGATTAACACTAATATATACATAGAAAATAGGCACTGCCATATATTTTCTTCGTCTGTAAGTACGCAATTTGCTGGTCATATTATAAATTATATCTTTAATTCAGTTTTTATCTTCATATAAACAAATTATATGTAGTACATGTATAATGAAATGATATCTGTGTATAGCAAAGTTTTATCTATTTTTCTTAACATTTTATCCAAACATAAGGAAGTTATATCTTTATATATTAATGTTTTGTCAATTTTTTATTCAATTTTATATTAATGTTACAGAGATTATGCCATACTTATATAATGGTCGCGTACATTTATGTTCAGTGATATTGACCTTATCAAAATATTTGCTAATATAAGACAGTAAAGGCGTTTCATATGACAGCCGTACCTGTTTGTTTGCACGATGTCATATGAAAATCAATAATGTAAATTTACTATATAATGACCTTCCAAGTTTATTTTAAACTAGGTTGACGTTACCATTTGAAATTGGCAGATGTTTAAATCGCGATTTAAAATCATATTCGAGTTGTTTCCTGGAAGATTTCTTTGACTTTTTTATACGTTGTAATGTGTGCACCGATGTGTATGTCTAAACAAATTAGGATAAGATCAGTGTTTAGGTATAAACTGTTATAAATAAGAAGATTTAGTGAACTTTGACTTTTTTATACGTTGTAATGTGTGCACCGATGTGTATGTCTAAACAAATTAGGATAAGATCAGTGTTTAGGTATAAACTGTTATAAATAAGAAGATTTAGTGAACTTTATTAGCGACGGGGAATATGGCATCCATTTCATCTGATGAACTTATTGGTCACCATCTTTGTTCAGTTTGTAAGGCACAGAATAAAACCACTCAGGCTAACAAGTACTGTGTCGACTGTTCGGATTATTACTGTCAAATATGCGCAGATAATATACATATAGCACCTGCATTGAAGAAACATAAACTGATCGGTGAGAATGAAGATGAAGATGGCCAGATGTTACCAAGTGTACCAACATCACGTTGTTCCAGACATAGATCTAAGATTATCGACATGTATTGTCAAGACCATGATCAAGTTGGCTGTACCACATGTATGACTGTTGACCATAGGTAAGGCATTTTATTTAAATATTTTCAACCTCAAGTTGATTGTCAATTTTCATCAGATGTAAACCGTTAAGCAGCAGATTATGTTTTTATAAATTGGTCATAAATTTCATGCAACAATAAATATGAATACCGTTCTGCTTAGACATGCATACTTCATACAAATACGTGTTACATTATTTGATTAATTCCAGTAATTTGTTTGATATTCAACTCCATAATAGTTTTGCGATAAAAAGGCCAAACTAACATAAATAAAACAAAAAGATAATTTGAACACCTGTTATTTGCGGAACCCACAGTCAACACCCGAAATCCGAGCAGATATTTTTTTATTAATCGCGTACATGTAGTTTCAATAGTACTTATTAAGGGGACACAATTTCCGACAATTATCTAAAGCGGCTGGGGTATGGTAAGAATTAAAAAGTAAGAATAGGCTTACATTTCAGTAAAAGAAATGAATGTAATTTCAAGTCATATTTGCACTGAAAGGAATGTTGACAAGAATGGAGAAAAAAAGAGACAAAACATCAAAGCTAATGTGGATATAAGAACAAATTTTCGCGTACATTCAGAGACAAAAATAAATTCATATTTAAAAAAAGTAATATGCACTACACAATGTCAAAACATTTATCAATGTTGTACGAGTGAAATTTATTTGAAATAATGAGAATTAACACTGCTTACTTCATTTTATTACACACATTAACAGGTAAATACACGATCTGTTTTGCTCATCAAGTAGTACAGATTAAAAGGTATGGTGGTCAAAAGTGCCATGGAACAAAATAGTCAATAGTTACAATTTCCACTTGTCATTTAAAGTGTATCATATCTTCTGATAATTTTCATTTTATGCGTATTGAGCCTGTTCGTTTATAGTATTTATTAATCAATTTTATATATTAGGATCAATAAAATAACAATAAACAAGAGGGCCAAGATGGCCCTATAATCGTTTACTAGAAAAAAAAGAATTTAAAAAAACTACTTGATACTTGATAACAGTAGTTCGGAGAAAATTTGATCGAAGTCCCTTCAGAATTAAAGGAGTTGCGTCCAGTAGTGTATTGCCCTAAATACTGTATTATATCACATAGGCTATGCACACAGTAAAACACGAGGTCATAATTGGGTATACATCAGCCAAAAGGGGTCATATCACAAAATCCCGAAAATGCACAGGGGTACTTAGTCAAAATAGTTATGGGTAAAAGTTTGGTTGAAATCCCTTCAGAATTGTAGGAGAAGTTGCGTCCAGAAGAAATTGTGGAAGCTCGCCCTGCAACCCGCCCGCCTATCCATGCGCCGACATTCGCCAATAAAATAGCCTTTGGAAAACCTGGTTAAACATATAAAAAATAAAAAAGGTTACCAGAGATAACAAGACACTTTATACACTATGATAGCAACTAATACTGAACTTAACGCATACTATTATTTCCTAGAGTATCCCTTCACAGACACCTAACTATTTACTGATATCTCAAGAACGCTTTGCACGGGATTTCGATAAATTGGGTCAGTGCGATAGTAAAACCACATATTACATGCACTTACCTTTATAAAGTTGAAGACATGACATATACCTACGACAAAAAGTAAATAAGTGAAAGCATAATATTTTGGCATTAATACTTACTTTGATCTGCGTACTGATTACTCATTATCGCAATTTTTGTCTCCTTATTTGTTTTGTTCACTTTTCGAAATGTATAGCGGAATTGCTTCAGAATTGAAAACGGAAATGCCTTCGATCGGAAACATAGTCCATTATTTAATTATTTTTCCCCTAAGCGAATTAAACTTTAATCTTCACACGGATATAAGTATATTTTCTAATGTTGGTAAATAAACGATATTCTCTCAAAAATCCTTGTCATTTAACAAAAAAATATGCACGTGCCACCACCAGTTCAGTATAATACGAGTAACCGTTCCTTTCGCGGATGAATTAATTTCAGTGAATCGGTCAGAAGCCGTGGGAAAATGAAAGTGATAGTAAACATTCTACAATTAACCATAATTCAAATAGAAAGAACCAGAAATCAAAGAAGTGTTTTAGTCTTACCATCTTAATGGAGAATCCCATATGTCTTAGGTACATTATGCATTACTTATCATGTGTTGTCACAGCTTTAAATGTCTAATGGCACAGATATTTTTTTTGTTTACATTTTAATGAATGAAAACAATGGCGTCCTGTCGAAATTTATGTCACATGTCGAATGTTTCTTTGATCGTTTCATTAAACGCGATTATGTCTGTTCGTTACATTTTGAGTTTGAATGTACTTTCATAAACCGTTTTTAACGGTATTGTTTTCTTGATTAATCAGTGGTGGCTAGTCTATATCCTTCAAATAGTGAATATAACATGTCTACACTACCAATACTTTTGTATAGACCCCCGAAGTAATAATTTCAACTGGCCATGTGACTATATCCTATGTTTTATTTTGAAAGTTGAGATTTGTGTCCCCTTAATCATTATACATTGTATAAATATATTTATGTCCATATATTTACTGAATGTATGTTGACACAAACGAAAAGAAATTATCGCTATTCAAACTAACACAGAGTAAAATAAACTGATTATTATAATCCAAAACATCTTTCCATCCTATAGTCAATCGAAACAAAGCAAATCTTGATCATGTTTCTATTGAATTACATGTCTATTTCTAGTTCGGCCTATTTACTTGCATGGCCAAAACACATGTATATAAAGTTCGGTTTGAAACTTATCGAAAACATAGAAATAATCTTAACGAATTATTATTAAACGAGACATTAGATTTACTTGAGTCATTAGAAACCAATACTTACGAATAAATACTTTTTGCAGCATCCATCAAACATTCGTTCTTTTATGAAAGCGTTTAGTTGTATTTCAATAAATGTGAGTTTCAAAATACTTTTAGCTGATACGTATCATTTTAAACGTAGTCTGATGTTATATTTGTTTACATATCAGATCAAATTGCCATGTATTCGACATTCCGGAGTTTATTCAAACAAACAGTGACGGGGTCCAAGAGTTCTTACAAGCAGTTAGGGACGTTGAAAATGAGTTAAAGACGTACCTAAGACGATTTCAAGAAGAACAAGAAATGCTTCATCAGAACAAGCACGCAGTTATTGACAAAATCAACAAATTGAGGGCTAAACTTGAAGACATCGTTCTAAAGGCAACTGACGATGCAATCCGCAAAGTAGAACAGGAGTTCAATAGTTTGTCTGAAGAATTCAATGATAAGATAACTGTTTTAAATGTCGAAATAGACAATGCTAATGCAAAATACAACGAAATAAACTCGTGCTTATTTAATTTACCCGAAGCGTTTGTTCTTACAAAGAAAAATAAAGAATGTATCCCAAAGGCTAAAAAGGTGAATTGTGAAATGGATGAGGTAAAACTTGATCGCAGCTTAAGGTTTGTCTCAAATCCTGTGTATGACTCAATTCTTGGAAACACAGACACATATTTAGGAAAGGTTATTATAAACCCTTATTCATTTAGTAAAGTAGGTGATGTAGACATGAGCTTAATAAAAGACAAAAACGAGTGTAATTTATATAATGCTTGTTGTTTTACGGATGGGTCGTTTTTCTTCCCTGATAGAAACAACAATTCGTTGATTCGGATTTGTTGCGAGAACATGGAAGTTTTAGAACATTTTGCTCTTCCAGCTTCACCATATGGCGTGTGCTGTATTTCTGACAATAAAATAGCAGTTGGTTTTAATTGGAAAATACAGATTCTAAAGATAGGTGATAGAATAAAGTTAGATCAATCTTTTGATACCACAGTGGATTGTGTCAGTCTGTCCTGTCATGATGACATGTTATATGCAGCTAGTAGAAATTGTGTGTTTAAATACAACACGGATGGTACTCTTTTAGAATCTTACAATAAAAATTCAGATGGGAACATAATATTTACTGATATCAGAAATTTAGTCGTAAATCCATTAAGCAAGAATATTCATATCACGGACAACGACAGAGATGTTATTACTATTGATATGAAAGGACGTATAGTTAATATTATTAAATTTGAACTCAATTTTCCACGGGGTATTTGTGTGGATGAATATGGACATGTATTTGTGGGTTGTTATATGTCCGATAATATCATCCTACTGAACAGTAATGGACAATATATAAAAACTGTAATCACAGAGGCTTCCGGGCTGTATGGACCACAAGCATTATGTTTTGATACGACAACTGGTAGATTGTGTGTTGGAAACAACACGGGGAAAGAGATAACAGTTTTCAAGGCAAAATAATTACACAGATCCATCTGCTGAAGCCAATATCAAGCGTTTTATATATCATTTATAAAGCTTTTTTAATGCATGTAATACTAAAATATATCGGTTAGTTATCATATGGTTACATGAATTCCTCTAAAACAACAATCAAGTACTGGATATATCAACAAAAGATTCAAAACCCATATAATTTGTATAAACATTTAATTTGTAATGAGTAGAGTGAATGAATAATAGCCTATATTTACTGTAATATCTGTATATGTACGTTTTCGGTATATATGTTTTTGTATAACGATGTACAAGATGGGCAAGTTGAATGTAAAGTTCTGTTCTGTATTATTGCATATGTTTTATTCATTACTTTGTTCATTTAAATCATCAAACATGGTAATTGCATGCGCGCACCTCTGTATTCCAATAGTGTGATAACTGATGTTTAAATACTGACATCAATGGTTGGACTTGTTCTATTCACAAGTCATTATCTAGCTGCTAAGGACATTAAGTGTTGTCAGAACAGAACAAAACATAGTTTATTCAGTAACTTGTACACTAACTTATAGGTACATGGTTACATAACACACAATATAATATATTACATTTTACATGTCACAAATTGAATAAAGATCAAACATGATACTTTTTATAAATACTATCAAATCTTACATCCTACTCATTGGAAACATGTTAACAATAGCTAATTTAGTAACTTATTAATTACCAATGAATACAAACTATTAAATGTTTAAGTGATTTTTAGAGTGGAGAATGAACTCTACTATAGATGTAGAATACTGTGTGTATGGTACTAAAATGTTACAGATGTTACTTCGAAGAAACTATAAATGGCGAAAATCGACAAGTGAACTAAAAGAAAAATATTACATGTACCGAGAATTATTATTATTGCTATTATTTTTATTGTTACAAGCATAACAATTCATTTCTTCTGTTGTTTGCTTTTATAATAAAATTGCTTAAGTTCTTGAGCCTTTTTTTGTATTTGCATAAGTTTTACTAATTTCAACATACTCGGGCGGATATAGTAATATAATGGAACACGTCTTCGAGGTCGTTTGTGTCACATATTTGGCATACTCTTTCATGTAGCTTTAGGCGATTGCGACCATATCGACCGGACTTTTTGCGGAGACTGTGTTAAGAAAACCGCAGATGTGTAAGAGCGCTTCTTAAGGGTTTACTCTGTAAGATATGCAAAATGGTTCATAAAACAAACTGTTCTTTTATATACGAATACAAATGCGTTAACACGACAGTGTTCATTACATCTACATGAAATTCTTGGGAATAACAGTCAATTGGTCTTTGCCTAAAAAACTGGTAGAAACTGTTGGAACTGTAAGCTATCAGGGAAGTTCCATACTTCAGCAAAACAAGTTCTATAAAGTAGGGATTTAACCTTTTTATGCCAATTGTTGGTGCCATTTTCGCATTTATGATACACGTTTTCATAAATATTTTTCAATATAATGTTTTCTGTATCGAGTAATTTATACCAATATTTTATTATTTGAATATATCTGGAAATGTATAATGGGTACCTCCCTAATTCTCCGTATACAGAAACGTTACTTGTACTTAATTTAACACCTAGTATATATTTACAATATTTTAGATGAATCCGCTCTATTTCCGTAGATTAACTGAACTCATAAGCCGGACTAGCGTAGCTTAAAATGGATCCCACGAATGCACCAAATAATTGCAATGATATCGAAGGGCTTAGAACATATTTGTTTATAGTGTGTAACAAAATGCTTAAGGTTTTGGGGGCTTTCCCAACCATATACTGATTATTAATGACAAACGAGCCCGTGTAATTGAAAACGACACCGAGGTTGTTAAAGTCATTCACCATTTCGAGTGACTCCCCATTATAAACAAATTTTCATTTGACTTAATACCGCCTCTTCGTCGGAATACTACAATTTTGGTTTTGGTCGTATTTACTTGGAGTCCCTAACATCGGCAATATTCATGTAATCTATTAAACTGTTTTGCAAATCTACGATAGAACAACAGTATAATAACATACATGTCATCAACAGATAAAACCGATGTATTGGTACATTGTAAAAACAGATCAAGGTCTTCAAGAATAAGCGCAAACAGCACCGGTGAATTATTTAAACCTTGTCTTAACTCTATCAAGATATCAAAGAAATCAGAATAAGAATCGCAGCGCCAAACACATGATTTTACTATACAATGTAGTATACATAGACATGAATATTTTCAGGACTTTGCCGTCAAGTTTGCTCCCATCTTGTTTTTATCATATAGTTTTGATAGTCTACATAATAGGGGGTGATATAAGAGGGATACCCCCCCCCAAATACTCATTTTGGTTGTCTTGGAAATTCATGAAGACAATTAATATGTGCACCAGCAGCATTTCGACTCTCACGCGGAAAAGATCTAGTATTATAACTAACATACAATTTACAACTCCATAGCATGAAAATGTTTCATGCACAACATAATAGCTATACTTCAATAAACAAGATATATCTTTTTAAAACAGATTATCGGCGCAGATACAGTACAAAACTAATGCCATGTAGCTGGGTTTTCGGACATTGGCAAAGTCAAGCATGACGACACTTTATTAGTGGAAATAATTAATTGTATTGAATGAGTAAAATGTTCTGAGTGTCTCTTGTTTTTTCTCACCAGCTATATCAGGAAATCCTCAACTTGTGAAAATAACTGTAAGAACTACTCGTGTAAGCAAAAAACAAACTTGATTCACGTGTTTTTTAACCTTTGTGTGCTTATTTGTTAAAGTTCGGTTTAGTGCCAATGCCTTAAATATTTAACCGCGTGTACTATGATCATAACAGTTCAGGCCATAAACAAAACTTTTGGTTTATTTAGCATGGTTAAAACGTTTCGATATTTAATTTTATACAGCTGCAGATTTTGAATATTGCATTATTTTCAGACAATAACGAACAACTAACAATTACGAATTCTGCCCTAAAAGTTCCTAACGAAAACACTTTTAACCAATGACAAACTTTCTTCTTCAGCTGAAAATATTGTATCTAACAATTTTATTGGTTCAAATGTAAGTCAAAATCAATTCTAATACAGATGCGCCGAAAATATAGTCAAACAGCATCAGTAACATCAGGTCTACAAACAAATTGTTTAAGAAAAAGATTTGATGATACACATAGTAATCTAGTATTCTTATAGTTTTGTATTGAGACCAAATAGGCACGAAGAATTTATATGATGCATCAATATCTGATATAATAAAAATTATATGATATGAGCTGATGAACTAGATATTTAAACTTTGTGGGCGAATTTCAGGTTTGCATTGAAATGTTTTGAAAGCTTTTTTAACATAAATCCTGTTCAAGAATTTAAGATGACGATTGATACTTTTGTGTGTGAAAATGTTAATTTTTATAACAACTAATAACATATTTATTTGACTGTAAAAAATACAAAATGGGAATTATCAGACAAACATGTAACTACTAACACGAATTTGGGGGATAAAAAAGATGTACACACTATAGAAATAACCTTACAAAAATAAAACTATGTAGACACCCCAGACCTAATGTTGGCAAAACATGAACATATCCAAATGTGGAATTCTTATAAATCAAACACAATTCAATTTTCAAACAGCATCCATGGAAATGTAAATAATTATATCATAGACAATTCATAAAAAGCATACGTCAACAATGATGAATATTGATGATTATGATGAAATTAATTTATTTAAAAATCCATCATAATGGTGAAATAGACGATGTAAATTTAATGATAATAGCAAAGTAGATGATGCAGATATTGGTGATGATGGTAAAATAGACAATGTAGAAGTTGACACTCGTGATAAAGTTGATTGGAAAATGATGATAATGTAGAAGTTCATGATGAAGTTAATGGGAAATATTGATAATACTGTTGGATATCAAAGTTGAATATATTGATGGAAAAGTTGATAATAATGATTTAGTCATTGCAGTGGATGATAGTGATTGTAGTGAAATTGTTCATGGCATTGAGACACTAATGTCACCACTAACAACAGTGATAAATATGAAGATAACAACAGGAGTGTATACAAACTAACTGATTATTTAAATGTTTGACATAAAGGTATCTGATACAAAAAAGAATCAATACTGAGACTAAAATTATATGAAATACAGAAACAATGTACTTACAGTACATCTATAATGATATCTCAAATGATTTTAATAATACAAAATAATACCGGTGATAAGCTGTATTGTTACTGTTACACAATTATTCATAACAACGCAAAGAAGCAATAGAAGAAGGGTAAATCTAGTCTCTACACTATGAGGATTTTACCTTTATTGACATCCCCCTATATATTAAGATAATTTAACCAACAGAAAAAACGACACTGTTCCTACAAGGTGAAGATCAACAATCCAAATGTAATCAAACGTTGTACTCAGGACATCAATATATCGACACAATCACCTCACCCGCCAATAATATATTATTAAGGAGTCAATAAGTCCTTGTCGAAGGTCAGTCATCCCCATCAGCACCTGTCACATCTGGGGTACCCCAGGGTTCTGTCCTAGGTCCCCTGTTCTTTCTCCTGTACATAAACAACATGCCAGGAAAAGTAGCATCGACAACAAGACTCCTCGCCGATGACAGCCTCCTATAGAGGAAGATAAAGATCCCACAAGACGCTGTCACACTGCAAGAGGATCTGAAAAAAACTTCAACAGTTAGAGACTGACTGGTAGATGCGATTCAATCCATCCAATTGCGAAACAATCAGGATAACGAGAAAGCGCTCTCTAATCATCACAGATTATAACATCCATGGACATCGACTTACAACAGTGCCCAGCGACAAATACCTTGGCGCCATACTACATGAGATGCTCCTTCGGAATGACCATGTCAACTCTGTAACAAAGAAAGCCAACAACAATCTGGCATTCCTCAGGGGAAACATCACCAGTTTCCCACCCGACATCAAGGCACAATGATACAAGACGCTGGTATGACCAATCATTGGGTATTCTTCGCCAGCCTGGGACCCGTACACTGCTAAAAACATCAGCCAGCTGAAAGCAGTTCAGAGACGCGCCGCACGGTTTGTCACTGGAGACTACCCAACAGTAGCAGTACCAGCCGGATGATTGCCAACTTTAAATGGCCTACTCTGCAGCAGCGTAGATCTGACACCAAATTGGTACTTGTGTATAGCATTATAAACTGCCTCGTTGACATCCCAGCAACGATTTACTTCCACCCTGCAGCTCTCACTACAAGATACTGACTTCCTTTCTGCCGCACTGATACTTACAGTTACTCCTTCTTCCCATCTGCAAATCGACAGTGTAACCAGTTACCGGAACCACTCGCCGCATCCCAGACCTTGGGCAGCTTCAAGGCGGGACTGGGCTCTCTGCACTAGACGCACCTCACGTTTTTAGCCGATTTTTATCTGTGCAGAGTTTGTTTTGTGCCTCGCAGTCACCATGTAAAAAGTTCACTAAGTGCGTCAATGTGTCAGAGTGGGCCCTGTACTTTACTGGAAAGAAGAAGTTATTAATTAGGGAAATTCATATTGGCTGAGTTTTTGTCCGGGTTTCGCTGTATTGGATGCATTATATATAGTGAGTAACTCCAGAAAAGACAGAAAATCATGTCGCAAATTGAATTCAGGTAGCAAGTTATAACCGGGGTTTTGGTCAGGACCCGAATCTGCAAATGTCCAAAAGAAACAATACACAAGTTGCCCAGGATATGAAACTACTGAAAGAAAGTTTTTTTGTGAAGTGATATGCTAACAGATAATACAAACCAAACTGTAAAGTGTGTGCTTCACTTGTACCATGTGTTTGGAAAATAGAACCACTGGATGGAGTGTAATAATGTCCTATGTCCTGTTCTATTCCTTGAATTATGCAATACCACGAAGGACTACAAGACAGCAAGAAAAAACTACCCGCATTAGTTAAGATGCGCAGCTGGTTTCTAGAAACCAGTCACTTGTACCTAGCTACTATTAGCTATCTTCACCTATAGTACCAACCTATATACAATTACATTTTCATCAAGGTAACATGTAATTTGGAAAATATAGTTAATACATTTTATGACCTTTATTAGATACATTTGTACATGGTTTATTGTGTTTTGACTTTTGTGTTACTATTAGTAAAAGCGAAAGATCACCAAGTTTTCGAAGGTCCAAGATCGCCTCCAAACCAGGGACACGAACATAACAAAGATATATACATTTTAGTTTGTATCAGAACCATTCAGCATGTGGTGAAGTAGTCTGTGGCTTATTTTGGGGGGTCTGAACAACGGTTTTTAAACAATTTTATAGTAATATTAGGTGGCCGATCCACCAAACAAGTTTTCCTGGACGTCATTCGAGCACTAACTTACCCTTCCACAAAGAACAACTTCTCCACATATGGAGGAAAATCGACTTTGTTCTCAAATTTCCATAGAACGGTATGACCTGTCGCGACCGGGAATCGTACATGAGCCACCGGGTTACAAATCTAGTGCAATATCTACTGGAGCACCGCCGCGGCCAGGCAGTTCTTAAACTGGTGAGATCCTGTAAGTACCCCAGGACGACCGCTTAGATTCATTGTACGTAACATAAACTCTACAAACAACGATGTAAATCGAATACAACCGAAGAATGAGTTATCAAATTGTTTAGTGTACATGACCATTGATACTTCATAATTATTTTGTCCAAGTCATGCCATATAAATCATTATTCGATACAAGAGTTCATTTTCTGTATCATGCTCAATACGTTTTCTTTTTCAATTATGAATTTATGAAATGAAACGAATTAAAATATTTTAAGACTTTAATTAGTCAAACATTAAGTGCAATAACGCATGGGCTAATATCTTTATATCTAACAAGTAAACAAGTGTGCCGAAGTTCTCACATTGAATAATAGGCATATTTATACATCGTTACAACATGTGATCGTATGCACGGGTTCAGGTAGAAATAGCACGTACTCGTATTTATGCAGATTTGTTACCCATAGTCAGTTCAAAACGATTTGTTTGAATTATATCTCTAGGTTAACTTTGCATTGCATTATTTTTAAGAAAATGTTTTCTACCCAAAATTTAAAATTAAATTATTTGTTTATTTACCTTGGAATTGAAAAAGAAATATTAAGGGGTAATATTACTACCGTCTAATACAATTAGAAATAATAAAAAATAGAAATCAAACAGTATTTAAACATTTGTTCAGCAATAATCATATCTGAGGGAACCTTGCAATGTGACCTATTTTCATTCAGATTACAAATATATGACAATATATTTTATCACGGTATATGATCTCATTTATCACATCATATGACCGTACTGATAAATTCAGATCAATGTACATAACATTTTAAGTTAAATTGATAGTTTGATTGATAGTTACCAAAAATTAAGGTCATGAAGGCCCTGACACGACATAAGCAAAAAAGCAGTTATCGAGCAAGGAGCCTTTGTTAATTAATAAGTGTTTGATCCCTCATGCCCCAATAGCAAATTTGACCAATAAAGATCCAGTTTCTGATGATAAAAAATGCAAACATAAACTTTCTTTTTTATTTATTATTTTATAAAGAGAATAGATCTAATTAGTCAATATTAGATATATTGCAACCAACCTAACAGCAATGCTTTCAGCACATGTTTTTAGTAATATTGGCTTATTACTATAACATGTAGTTTCAAACGAAAAATCGTTATGATTGAATGTATTTAGTATGATTAAAATAGAAATGAAAACTGACGTTGCTAAAATATTTTATTAAAATGTGTAACAGTTGATTTTGTGCTTACAGTGAATATAAACAGTTATCGTGGTGTTTACAGTTAAAATTTACAGCCGTATCCAATTAGACATTGGTCAGACTTATGACCAATAAAAAGAAACTGCCTTTTAAGCATGCCAATAGCACTGGGGGCCAACGACGTATCACGAGAGGCGGTTCGCAACGAAAGCATGTGTATGGTATGCAACGAAATTTTATGTAAACAGTCTCTGGTTTTATGACCTCCATATGCCATTTTGAAAAGTTTGGCAGGAGGACGAAATGTTAGTTTTTTGTATTGTTTTGTTAGTTATTCTTATTAAGTTTGTATTTGCCGTTGTAAAATGCGTTTTCTGTACATTAATTGCGTCGTCATTCAGCACATTATGATTAATCCGTTATTCTGTATAAAAAGCATCTTTCCTCAAAATTATTGTGACGATGAAACCCATTTGTATATTATTTTGTACCAATGATACTGGTATCATGTCTGTGAACATATCTTAGCATCTCCCCACCGCTTATTAGATTGAATAGAATGCACATACGCTTATACAACAAGACCTTTCGCACTAGACAAGTGTGTAAGGTGTCAACTGAAGTCTCTTGTTGATGTATATGTTACTAACAGAATGTGTGGATATTTCACTCTGAAGACAACTGTGTATATCAATTATTTTTGCACTTGACATTTAACCATGTTTGTATGATGGTCTGAAGAGAACATTAAACTTGTCAAATGTTCTTATCATTTAATAACTGCTTTATGATGTAGGCACATAATTACATTTCACGTTATAACCTGAGCTGGTGTTGTTATATTACATTCAGCACCATCTGGTTTAGAAACTTCTGTACTTCCCAATTCCGCTTGTTTCAGGAACAATTGACAATGGACAGACTAAGGTGGTGTGTTCGATTTAGAAATATCTGTCACTTGTTTCATTATGTGTAGGGATTAGTTTTTTGCCAGTTTCTGTGTTCGTTGTCATGTCGTCGATGTTGTCGATAATGTAATGACCCTTCATTTTAAGTTATATGGCGATATTTAGTTGCACCTCTATCATTTGCTTCCCTCGTGAACCTAATTAACGCTCTGAATGCTGGAGTATGCGCAGTGCCATTGCGCTTCTAAAATGCTGGCAAATGTCGTCCGGCAGTACACACACACCGCGTGGTCTGTATCCTGAAATTGATTTTGACTTCAATGAGCAACGTACACATGAAGACTGACCTTCGTTTAGCACCGTACACACACTCTATGCGAAACTAACACAGTCGTAGTGTGCAAAAAGCACGTTCAAATGTGCTTATTTCACCTACAAAACATTTCTAATGAAGACAAAATGATTGAATAAGTATACCATATATAGGAAATAATACTCACGAAAATTATTTTAATGAAAATTCTACCGAAACAAGACTGTCTATATGGACATCCCTAACTTTAGAGTTTAATTCATAGTATCCCACGTTAACATCATAGAACGATGCCTACATTACTTACTTGCGTTTCAACAACAGAGCAGACGAACAGATTCAGTTAAACATGACAGGTAACGCGACGAATAGCCAGTCCAATGATTGATGAATAAAAATTGACCGAAATCACCATTAGCCAATTGAATGGCCAGGATTAGCCAAACTAGTAATAGATAAGTAGTCGCAAACAGCTATAATCAAAGTACTCTAAGTACTTGGTTACTACCAGTTTTCGACCCTCACAGACTCAAAATCTGTAGCGGAATCTAAAAATAGATTGCATGGCTTCCGCTATCACAACTAAAGAAGAAGCTCTTAACCAAACGCCAAAAAATAGTTCCGAGGAGAAGACGGTAATCGGTCATATTAGGTTCACACTACCGATATAAAGCTTTAATAAAATAAAAACGACTCGATAGATTTTTTTTAAAGATGATAGATAGATAGATAGATAGATAGATTTTATTTGAAAATATGACAACATGTCCAACATTTTACATATTACAAAACACAATAAAATTAACATTTCCAGTGATATATAATTATGTAGTTCTATAAAACACGAATGCATTTACAACTAAGTGTACGTATATGTTGTTATATTATGTCTTCAACATAATTGAAATATGTTAAGCTTCCTAACGTTATCATATCAAACTGATGTAAGAATAATTTCTTTATCGTAATAATCTCAATGTTAATTATAATATAGAGACTGACAACAACAATAATACTAATAAACTTTGAAAACAAAACTATGAAAAAAGGAGAAGGAAATATGTTCGACAGTTGATAGGGAGAAAGAGCTGCCTAATGTAGTATTCGTTATCTCTACGTTTCAAGCTTTTGTAAATATATTTGGATAGATTTAATATAATTCCGCGGTTTTCAGAAGACGTAAGTTCAGTGAATTTTAAAATATTAGTTCTTTTCCAGTAATATTGTTTGATGTGTTCTTTTCTAATATCATAATATAGAGGACATTGTAATATAAAGTGGAATTCGTCTTCAAGGGTGTTGCATAATTGACATTTTCTTTCTGATCTTGGTGTTTCAACTGGTTTTGCCTAATTCGATTTCTAATCTATGACTCGAAGTTCTTATTCTGCACAGGGTCACTCAAATAGAAGGGTCTGGACTCCGTGAATTAAAGCGTTGGGTAGCGATCACGTGATCGCGCGCAAGATGGCCGTCATTGTGAAACGGTGAAGAACGCATTGAAATAGATACCCAAATATTCACAAATTACTAATAATTTTATTGGTGTAGAGCTCCACGAAAAGTTAGATAGTAAGTATCTCCTTCTAATTTGACCAATTTCTTAGGATAAAATCCATTTATTTATGTTGAAATCCGACGGTACATAATGGACGAAAACTCGTTTTAAGCCCAGATCTAGATTGTTGTCGCAAAGCGTGTATTTTTCGTAAGTAAATATAACCCATTTAAGTTATGGAGTGATGTAGTCGGGATTAATTTCCTGTCTTTAAAAGGTTGTTGAAGTAACTCATGCAGTTACTTTTCATATTGATTCCGATGCTAAGAAATAATGATACATGAATTTGAGCCTTTTTGATGAAATCGCCATTTTGAGTTTGACCAATTTTACTATTTTTAGTAAGTGATTCCGTCTTTAATAACCATCTTTCACAGAAATGCTTGCAACACATTTTAGAAAGATCAATACTCCGTTAATTCATGATTTTATTTTAAATTTTCGATTTCTTGTTTTTGACCAAATGGAAATTGAAAATGTGTGTGTTATCTATACACACGTGAAAAAAGCTCTCCGGTATGTATCGACAGCACAACTTGATGTTTATACAGAGATAAGCGCCTGAAGAGCACGAGTCCAGACCATTCAATTGAAAGACCATGTTCTGCATAAAGCTATTCGATATTTTCTAATTTTAACACAATCTAAATATGTTTTAAACTCAAAATTTGAAAATAGTCTATAGGTGCATGCCCTTGGAGAATCTCTAAGTTCGCCATTCCATGTTTGAATAAAATTGTCTTTAATGCGTAATTGAAATATTCGTAAAAATTGGGAGACGTTACCTACACCTTGAAAAAGCCATACATCGTTAAAACCTAATGTTTCTAGAATTTGTTTAACATTAACTATCCAATTAATTTTATTTGGATGTGAATTAAACTCATTTAACATCATATCATATACAGATTGTCTGTACTTATTTTGTGAATCGTTTACTATTTTCAACCAATATCGAATTACAATGTACTTGTGTTAATCTATTAAATTTAAGAGGCAACCTTCCCAATTCACCGTATATAACATTGCTTTGGGTTTGAGTTCTACATCCTAGTAGTTGTTTACAGAATTTAAGGTGAACATTTTCAATTAATTTTGCGTCTAAAAAAAAAAATTTCTGCACCGTAATTCAAGATTGGAGTAACTAATTTATCAAAGAGATCGAGTCTGTGGCTAATGGAAAGTTAAGTAAATTTAAGAGAACAACAGATGACACATCAGACTTTATTCAAGACAAAAACAAACAGATTTTTAATAAAAATAATTTAAGTTTGGAAGTGAGAAGAAGAAAACACTTAACTTTACATTCAAAATCGTTTTACTTGCACTTATAATTAAATCATGAACATCAAAGTTATACATACGCGTAGGTAATAATATTCTCCGCTATTAAATTTTTATTTCATTAAATATCTACATAAATTGATAGAGCGATAGGTATTTTCAGAGAGGCACTATAAATACCGTAAAAATGACCGTTTTGACGTCATAAACGACGTAAATTCAATCGTTTTGTTCCATCTTAATGCAAGTCGTTGTAATAAGGTGGCTGTAATATTTAGGTGGCCACGAAGTGAGATTTATTTATATCACAAACTCAACCAATGATTGTTATTATAATACAACATCATTGTTCAACGAGGAGTGTCAAAATCAATACTTCAAACAGTTAATGACATTCGTCTACAGAACTGCAGTCAATTTACACAATAGTTGAAGTTAAATAATTTAAATAATCCATTTTGGTTTATTTTTGTATCCATAGTAATATCACAAGGATCATATAAATGTTCATTGTGCTTTTTGATTAACAGAGACAATTTCGATAAATTTGTTTCAATAATTATTATATACATGACATTAAAGGTTATTAAAATCTAATTAAAATGTTAAGGCTCAAATTTTCTATTAATCCAGAAGTTTACATTCGTAAAATACAACATGTTGACAAAAATGCTGACACAAATAAAAAGAGTAACATCAGATCATTACTCATTTCAATATTGAGTTTAATCTCGAATACAGTTTTGCTGTGCAGGATGTAGCAAAGAAGATGAGACAGTGCCATCCTTAAAAATGATAACGCAATCCAAAATTTGAACAGAGTTAGGTAGGAGTACATTTTATTGTTGTTGGTAGTTATATGCTAACAGTGAGTGATAAGTTAGATTAAATAACAAAAAAGATGTTTTTGTCAAAATCGCTATTTCGAGTCGGGGTATTTTAGTACGAATTGGTCGTGTAACTATGAAACAGCAAAATCTTTAAATGTGGCCTAATAATGCTGCATATATATCCAGCAAGACGTTTTATTCAACAAATAAGTACTTACAAAGCATCAATAATAACAAGAACTCCTCATGTTGATTACATCAATATAAACATCAGATAAATTATATACAATAATACAATAAACTCAATCAGCTGAAGATATAAAAAGAACATCAATACAGGTATGTTCAATCAAAAATGTTCAACATCTCTCAAGGAAAACTGAAGCCTGAATTAAATAGCTAGACGTTATGTTTACAGATTTTTCATTCAAGCTGTCCAGCCAGGCGTACGAATTACCACATACTTTGTAATTATACATCCTGTGTAAATTGTTTTAGGTATATCTAAACTTCCTCTTATATATAAACTTTCCGAACGATCTCGTTTCTGTTACCATTGTCACTGTTGTCGTTGTCGTCGTTGTTGTTATTGTCGTTGTTGCTGTTGTGGATGCAGTGACACTTTCCCAAAATATGAACTAACAAGGAAAAATAAGCGATCGTAATGATCGATTGCGAAAACATGTGACGAAACCTTAAGTTGATATGAATGTCTTAAATAGAACAAAAAACTAATATCCAGGGTATTACAATATAACTTAAAATCTACAAATGGGCATAAATCAAAATAATGAAGACAATATTTCTTTTCAAGATTTAAAGAATACCACACAACACAGGAATGTACTTTAATGTTCTGATGGTGTGTCTTGATGTTGTTAAAAATGTTGCAAAATTTCAGCTTTATTGTGTTACTCGTTCAAAAGTTACATTAGAAAAACAGGCAAAAAATGTCCCGAGTGTAACACTTTTAGCGTGACATTTTTTCTTTACACATTTTTCAATCTTTTATATTTTGTTCAGTTTTTGGGTAAGTAATCAATGATTGTTCTTAATTTCATTGTACATGTGTTATATTTAAAATTTAATGCATTTTGTTCAAATATTTCAATAATAAGTAGTATTTAGAAATCACCTTTCAAGTGCACATGTAAAATATTTTGCTTAAGGAAAAAATGGAAATTCAAATTGATGATATTGCTGTAAGTAAACTAATGCTTGGACAGAAAATGCAGTTTAACATATTTATAGGCATATTTGTCCATGTTGTTTAAAAAAAAGAAATGATCAAAAGAATCATTTGTTTTTTAAGTTATACCATCTTGAATAAAGCTGATTGGAAATGTCCCGAGTGTAACATTTTGCATTTAGATAAGAATTTTTTTATCATTCTTTGAATTTGATATGTTTTTTCTCTATTTCTCAAACAGAAGCGTACCCACAAGCTCACAAAACTAAAACAAATTCATGTAGTGCAATTCATTTTTTGTGTACATGGTTTTAAGTGTTGTCCCGAGTGTAACGCTATATATTCATCATCTTAATTTTGATATGTAACTATAGAACAGTAGTCCATGTTAATTGTTTTCCACATTTATATCAAATAACTGACGTGAATAAATACTTTAAAGTCTGAAGCAGTGAAATGGATCATGTTTAAAAAGTTTGAAAGTTCTTATAAAAATAGTTATATTCAGATATATATACCAAGTAGATTTGTTCAATATACTGAAGATAAAAAGTAATTTATCTTTTATTTTGATGAAGAAACATTCTCAGATGAAAACAGTACAGAATTTATCGATTTATTTCATGATTTCTTAACATATTTTACATGTTATATTATTTATATATAACAATTGAAAATGTTACACTCGGGACACAAACACATCTTCATGCAATATTATACACAAATTCGGTTTGCTTTTACAGGAACTATACCAGTAACAATATACTAACACTGCAGGGTCATGAAGTTACAAAATGCCTAAATAAGTGGTAAAACTCCCATTTATAGAGGACTGAGAAGAAGCACACTCTGAGTAGAAAGACTTGAAATTGATATTTTTTTATTAAACATTTTCTAGGATATACAAGGGTTGTCTTTTAAGTATGTAGACTTTTCCCATATCTGGGTTATTTTTCAAAATTTTGAAATCTAATTTCAGTGACGCATATCTTCCTTGAGTTGAGTTGCAAATACATAGTTCATAATCAAAACATTTCAAAAACTTTTTAGTCTTGTTTTACTTAAAACAAACAAAGATGAAATTGTGAGTCCTGACTGTTTTACTTAAAACAAACAAAGAAGAAATTGTGAGTCCCGAGTGTATTTTCTATATATGTCTGTTTATATGACTTAATTCATGTTTAAAATATTTGTTCAACATAGTTTGAAATAGTTTGAATGTGTGGAGAAATCATTTCTTTAATTTGATAAGTGGCAAAATTAGTAAATATATGATAATGCAATATTAATTGTTACAAGTTGACAAATCTACAGTTTTAAATGTTTTCTGATTCCTCCCCTCCCTCCAACAACATTTTCAACCAACAACATATCAAACAGGACAGATGTTTGTGTATCTTTTTATTATCTTAAAAAAACATAGAATGAATTGCAACGCAATGATCATAGCACTTTCATATTTGTATGCTAAAAGATTAAACAAATTTGTACGGAGTGTAACCTTTATTTAGTCTGTGTATATATATAAATTAATAATTCATGTTCAGTAACGCAATTGACTTACCAAATTGGAAATAGTTTTGATTTGTTAAAAAAAAAATCTTATTTAATGAATTGCAAAAAACATTTGACAGATGTTGTTATAAATCCATTTTATGATACTCCTTATCATAACAGTTTCGTATATTTACATTACAGTTTTAGAACGTCCCCTGGTGTTGGTGTTGTCACTATTTAAAACTAAAACATTATCAAATAGATTATCTGTTTGTATTTTATAATAAAATAATTGAACAAATTGTATTACAATGAAACAAATTGTATAACAATAGATTAACAATACTGTCATTATCATAAGACCATACACAAAGAATATATGTCCCGAGTGTAACGGTAACAGAAGATATATACTAGTTTTGGGGACATTGTTAAGTTACCCAAGAATAGTACCAATTAAGTGAAAATTCACATATATCTTTGAATATACCTGACAATTGATAAAATTGAATTAGCTAATTTGTATCTGCAGCAATAAATGTTACATAAAAACTTTTTGAAGCGTATTTAAAAACAAATGAAGTTCAAAACGCCATAAATATATATTTTTTTGAGAATTATGGTTGTATGTTGTTGTTTTTTTTGTATTAAAAAGTTGTTTTCATGAAAGTCTGCTAAAAAAAACACAAACACGTGTTATTATTTCCATAGTTTAATCCATAAGATTGTTTGAATTTTAAGGATTGCTATTGAAAATATAATATTTATTTGATTAAAATGTTGTAAATTTGAAGAAGACTTTAATCCTATACTTTAGCCATTGTCAATTTTTCACAATATAATATATTTCAAACCTACTTTTGGTAATATTATGAACAAAAGTATCATTCTAAATTTGACCCCCCATGTCACGCTTTGTCTTCATTATTTTGATGTATGCCCAAATAGCGAACAAAGAGTGTTTTATGTCAATGACCTTGAATATGTTATTTCATACTTGTCATGTCGCACTCACGAGATATAAATCGGTTATCTAAATTCAATGTAAAGTCAGGCTATCGTCATGCAATACAATAGTCTATGTTACAGACTGACAAGTAAACAAGGGTGCATGAGTTTTTACCTGGAGTAATAATAACCATATATATACATCGAAACGACGTGTATTCATGCGCATGGGTTCAGGTAAAAATAGCATTTTAAGCATTTTGTTGTCAAAATGAATGTTAAGAAAAAAAGGTAGTCTTATGCAGGTCTACAATTACATTAATACCATGTTTATCATGCTATATGGTCGTGTTTGCAAAGTCAGTTCAAAATTCAGAACGATTTAAAAGTATGTTATAGATCTAGTCAAGCTTTGCAAGCTAGGTATAGTTGTAAGAAAGAGTTAAGTTTTAAGTAGTTTATAATCTTTGCATTGAAAAAAGCGGTTTCTAAGGGAAATCCTATCATTACTTCTAATATCATTTGAAGGTTAACAATCAAATAAAGGTAGACGTGTGTCTATAGGACACATGTGTCTCCCACATTCCGCTGTTTTGTCACAAATAATTCTGTACAACTACTGCTGCGTATAAAAATGGTCCTTCATATTAAGGATTCTATTTTCAACACTTTTACCTTGGAATTGGAAAATGGAATTAAATAGGATATTATCCTTACCGTCAAATAATGTCTGTGAATTATAAAGCGTAGACCAAAAAAGTAAATATATATGACACTTAATTATAGACTGAGCGATGTAATGTGTGTGTTTACAAGAAGTTTGGAATACATATGTAGATAAATGCTCAAAAAATTGTTCAGGTGGAATAAACCGCATGTTTCCAAAGGCAATATACATGTACTTGGAAACTGGTTCTAATGTGATTATGTACATGTAATAATATCTTAAAGTTAAAGCAGTACTGATAGTGACAGTATGGAACGCCTTAACTGTCTTACAATACCAGTATTTACGAGAGAAAGTCAGTGTTCTTCACTATTGATTATATTGCTTGTGAATAACGTGCATTGATCGGAAATTATGTCAGAATATTTCGATCGGTTCGGTTTTCTATACGCTATCATAAAAAACATAAAATATGGATCGCATGTCTGTATATAGTAAATGTATGTCTACACATTGCGGCGCTCACAGACTAAATGACCTGACGAAGGTGTAATCGATTTTTTCCGCGCGCTTAGAATGACCTTTAGCATTGCATTGTAAATAGGTCAAATAAACCCACCCACTAAGTGTATTATTGAACTTTTTTTTTCAGGATTAACACTAATATATACTTATTTTCTTAAGTGAAGCGTTTAAATGCATTTCTGTGTGAACCAGTGAATGTGAGTCTCAATATGCGTTTAGGTTATACGCATCATCGTAAATACAGTCGCGTGATTGAATTACACCTTCTGATATTATATTTGTTTCCATATCAGATCAAATTGCCATGTCTTCGACATTCCGGGGTTTATTCAAACAAACGGTGACACTGTCCAAGCATTTCTTCAAGCAGTTAAAGTACGTCTGTAAGTACGCAATTTGCTGGTCATGTTATAAATTATATCTTTTATTCAGTTTTTATCTTCATATAAACAAATTATATGTAGTACATGTATAATGAAATGATATCTGTGTATAGCAAAGTCTTATCTATTTTTCTTCACATTTTATCCAAACATAAGGAAGTTATATCTTTATATATTAATGTTTTGTCATTTTTTTATTCAGTTTATATTTATGTTACAGATATTATGCCATAATTATATAATGGTCGCGTATATTTATGTTCAGTGATATTGACCTTATCAAAATATTTGCTAATATAAGACAGTAAAGGCGTTCCATATGACAGCCAGCCGTACCTGTTTGTTTGCACGATGTCATATGAAAATCAATAATGTAAATTTACTATATAATGACCTTACAAGTTTATTTTAAACTAGGTCGACGTTACCATTTGAAATTGGCAGATGTTTAAATCGCGATTTAAAATCATATTCGAGTTGTTTCCTGGAAGATTTCTTTGACTTTTTATACGTTGTAATGTGTGCACCGATGTGTATGTTTAAACAAATTAGGATATGATCAGTGTTTAGGTATAAACTGTTATAAATAAGACGATTTGGTGAACTTTATTGGCGACGGGGAATATGGCATCCATTTCATCTGATGAACTTATTGATCATCATCATTGTTCTGTTTGTAAGGCACAGAATAAGACCACCCAAGCTAATAAGTACTGTGTCGACTGTTCGGATTATTACTGTCAAATATGCGCAGACAATATACATATAGCACCTGCATTGAAGAAACATACCCTGATCGCCGAAAATGAAGGTGAAGATGGCCAGATGTTACCAAGTGTACCAACATCACGTTGTTCCAGACATAGATTTAAGATTATTGACATGTATTGTCAAGACCATAATCAAGTTGGTTGTACCACATGTATGACTGTTGACCATAGGTGAGACATTTAATTTAAATATTTTCAACCTCAAGTACATTTTACATTATTTGATTAATTCTTAGTAATTTGTTTGATATTCAACTCCATAATGGTTTTGCGATAAGGGGGCCAAACTAACATAAATAAAACAAATTAGATAATTTGAACACCTGTTATTTGCGGAACCCACAGTCAACATCCGAAACCCGTGCAGATATCATTTTTATTAATCACGTATATGTAGTTTCAATATTACTTATTAATTATTATACATTGTATAAATATATTTATATCCATATATTTACTGAATGTATGTTGACACAATCGGAAAGAAATTATCGCGATTTAAATTAATACTGAGTAAAATAAACTGTTTAATTATGGTACAAAACCTCATTCCATGCTATGGTCACAATCAAAAGAAAGCAAATCTTGATCATGTTTCTGTCTATTTCTAGTTCGGCCTATTTACTTGCATGACCCAAACACACATGTATATAAAGTTCGGTTTGAAACTTATCGAAAACATAGAAATAATTTTCACGAATTATTATTAAACGAGATATTACATTTACCTGAGTCATTAGAAACCAATACTTACGAATAAATACATTTTGCAGCATCCATCGAACATTCGTTCTTTAATGAAAGCTTTTAGATGTAGTTCTATAAATGTTAGTTTCAAAATATTTTTAGCTGATACGTATCATTTTAAACGCAGTCTGATATTACATTTCTTTCCATGTCAGATCAAATTGTCATGTCTTCGACATTCCGGAGTTCATTCAAACAAATAGTGACGGGGTCCAAGAGTTTTTACAAGCAGTTACGGACGTTGAAAATGAGTTAAAGACGCACCTAAGACGATTTCAAGAAGAACAAGAAATACTTCATCAGAACAAGCACGCAGTTATTGACAAAATCAACAAATTGAGGGCTAAACTTGAAGCAATCATTCTAAAGGCAACTGAAGATGCAATCCGCAAGGTAGAAGAGGAGTTCAATAACTTGTCTGACGAATTTAATGATAAGATAACTGTTTTAAATGGCACAATAGAAACGGTTGATGCAAAATGTAACGAAATAAATTCGTGTCTATTCAATTTAGCTGAAGCGTTTGTTCTTACAAAGAAAAGTAAAGAATGTATCCCAAAGGCTAAAAAGGTGAATTGTGAAATGGATGAGGTAAAACTTGATCGCAGGTTAAGGTTTGTCTCAAATCCTGTGTATGACTCATTTCTTGGAAACACAGACACATATTTAGGAAAGGTTATTATAAACCCTTATTCCTTTAGTAAAGTAGGTAATGTAGACATGAGCTTAATAAAAGACAGAAAGGTGTGTTATTTATATGATGCTTGTTGTTTTACGGATGGGTCGTTTTTCTTTACTGATACAAACAATAATTCGTTGATTCGGGTTTGTTGTGAGAACATGAAAGTTATAGAATATGTTGATCTTCCATCTTCACCACATGGCGTGTGCAGTATTTCTGACAATAAAATAGCAGTTTGTCTCAATCGGAAAATACAGATTCTAAAGATAGGTGATAGAATAAAGTTAGTTAATTCTTTAAATACCACAGTGGATTGTTACGGAGTGTCCTGTCATGATGACGTGATTTATGCAGCCAGTAGGAATTGTGTGCTTAAATACAACACAGAAGGTACTCTTTTAGAATCTCACGATAAAGATTCAGATGGGAACAATATGTTTACTAATATCCAAAATTTAGTTGTTAATCCATTAAGCAAGAATATTCATATCACAGACTTTACAAGAGGTGTTATTACTACTGATATAAAAGGACGTATAGTTAATATAATTAGAGGTAAACAATACCATCCATGGAGTATTTGTGTGGATGAATACGGACATGTATTTGTGAGTAGTTTTGCGACTGATGACATCAGTATACTAAACAGTAATGGACAATACATAAAAACTGTATTCAATAAAGCTTCCGGAGTGTATGGACCACGAGCGTTATGTTTCGATACGACAATTGGTAGATTGTGTGTTGGAAATGATTTAGGGAGAGAGTTAATAGTTTTCAAGGCAAAATAATTACACAGATCCATCTCCTGTTGCCAAAATCAGGGTTTTTAATCATTTATGCACTTATTAAATGTATGTAATACTAAAATATATTAGTAAGTTATCATATGGTGACAGAAAGCGATATAACGTCTTCTAGAGCAACAAACAAGTATTGGATATATCAACAAAAGGTTCAAAACCTATAGTATTTGTGTATACATTCATATGTGTAATGATTAGAATGCATGAAATTTATGTTTAGTGTATTATGTATGCGTATATTGACTATTTGTTACACGTGTTGTTGTATAATGGTGTATCTGCAAATTGCAAATTATGTCCTTTTCTGTATGGTTATACGCATTTTTTTTATCATTCAAATCATGCACAAATTATTGACAGACACGTGAGAACAACTCATTATTATACTATTGTGATAACAGATGATGAAATACTGAAGTCAATGACTGGATTTCTCACGAGTCATTTATCTAGCTTGTAAGGGCACTAAGTGTTATAACCTAGGGTCATTATACGAGTACATGTATTTGAAAGTGTCAGCATTATTTACTTTTTTATCTATTCACTTTAATTTGGGTTTGAAGTATGCATATAATACAATATTGATAACGTATAATAGAATGTTGTCTTGTATTACTAGTATTACGGTGATTTGATATTGATAAGTATCATAAAAAATCATTATAAATTATGGCTTCTTAAAGAATAAATTTATTATAAATATTCATAGTTTTATTCTGTTTATTTCATATTTGCTTGGTTATTATCACTCCTCTTATAAAACGTAAGTATGTATGTATATGCGAGGCCAATATCCAAGTACAAGTATTTCATACTACTACACAATCACTAACAAATAATACACACGATATTAGAGTAGCAGGAGTTTATTGAACACGTGACTGTTATATGTGACAATAGATTGACAACAAGGCATTTTGTTTTAATATCAGTCATTTTTAGCTGTTAGATATGTCTTTATATATCTCTATTGATCGTGTTTAAAATGGGAATACACTGAATAAACATGACTTACATATGAAATATCAGTTGAGACAAACGTGAATATTCCAAGTTTTATTGTATTAGTGATTACAAGTCAGAGACTATAGTCAGTATTGTCAATATTGTTCGAAAAATATTTCCGATGATCAACATTCATTTTCAAAACAATTACAAATTATTTACTTCACCGAACTGTTATGATGTTGTAATATTGAGTTGTCAGGAAGTGAGATAGTACTTTATGTAACAAAATAAACCTATGATTGTAATCATTATAAAACTCATTGCTCAACTTACCCGCAGTGTCAAAGTCAACACTTAAAACATTCTAGATACTAAAGAATTTCTTCCATAGAAACATTAATAAGTGAAAATAAGTAAAAAATTAAATTATCCATTAAAGTTTATTTTTGTCTCCAAATTAATGTCACAATGGTTTTGGAAATACTCATTTCAATCAAGATCATGTTGTTGATGATCTAGTACAATTTTTTTCCGTTAGTTGTGGAAACAAATGTGTTTAAAATGTAATGTTTAATGTCATCATTAACAAGAGGGCCATGTTGGCCCTTTTCGCTCACCTGAGTAAAGACTGCAACTTCTTTCAGATCATTGCAACTCTTTTTTTCTCAACATTTAACTAGGTCAGAGCCTAACAATGATTAAGAAATCATCAAGACAGATATTTTGAGCAAATTACATCTAGATTTGATAAACAATGTTGTCTCAATCTACAGTGTTATTAACGTTTACCAATGATTTGACCTGGTGACCTAATTTCTATTTTTATCGAAGATATCATAAAGACAAACGTTCTGACAAGATTTGATGAAGATCCAATCAAAACTGTGACCCTTTAGAGTGATAACAATGTTTTCCCGGGATTTGACCGTGTGACCAAAATTTTGACCCTAGATGATCCATGTTTGAACTCAACCAATATATCATTAGGGCAAACATTCTTTGGTGAAGATCCAATCAAAACTGTGGCCATTAGAGTGTTAACAAGGTTTTCAGGGATTTGACCCCTCGACCTTATATTTTACCCTAGATGACCAATGTTCAAACTTGTCCAAGATACCATTGAGATGAACATTTTGACAAAGTTTTGATGAAGATCCAATCAAAACTGTGACATCTAGAGTGTTAACAAGGTTTTAAGGGATTTGACCCCGTGACTCATTTTTTCACCCTAGATGACCCGTGTTCTAACTTGTCCGAGATATCATTGAGACGAACATTCTGAACGAGTTTGATGAAGACCCAATTAAAACTGTGACCCCTAGAGTGTTAACAACCCCAATCGTGGACGACGGATGCCAGACATTGATTGATACAAATAGCTCTCACTACAATGTACGCGCTCAGGTAAGTAAAAATATGTTGCTTATGCAATGCAAAATCTTCACAGTGGGTAGGTAGGTGGGCATTTATTGTTGCTTGTATTAAACGAAAAGCTAGAAATAAAGAATAAAACATATTTTTGAGTCGGGAGATTTTATAATGAGTTGGTCTTGTAACTTTAAAACAACAAATTAATTAAGGATGGTCTAATAATGCTGCATGCAACAGCCAACAAACACAAGTAACTAATATATTCAGCAAGACGTTTTATTCAACAAATAAATACTTACAAAGCATTAATAATAACAAGAACTCCTCATGTTGATTACATCAATATAAACATCAGATAAATTATATACAAATGACAATATGATATATCATGATACAATTAAAACAAACAGTGGCAATGTCTAGTTTGATTGAATTAGTAAAATTGTTGATACATTTGAAAAAAATACTGAAAACTCAACCAGCTGAAGATATAAAATGAACATTTACACAATCATTTTTTATCTAAAACTTCAAACTTATCTCAACAAAAACTGAAATCTGAAATGGCCAAATCATGTGTTTACAGATTCTTCTTTCAAGTATAATTCATTATCATTTATGTTAGATACAAAGTGACACAAAACCAAGGTGTTAAATCAATCATTACTTTTCCTCATTCCAGCAAACAGTGATCCATGTCTGTGACTGTAATGGTTTGTTAACAGATTTTGACAAGAAAAAAATCCTGTTATAAATTTCTTTAACTTAGTATAGATTTAAGCAAAATATACACACATTCATTGAACAACAAGAAAATGAACAAATAGTAAATTAATAAATAATTAGCGCAAAATATTAAACAGTACTTTCCTGCTATTTATAGATAAAATTGATCAATATATGCCAGGCTACAAGAATCACAGTATGATTTAACAAGTTATAAATAGATCCTGAGCAAGCCTGAAATCTGTACATTTTGTAGATATAGATTATCATATTCTTCATTTGTTATATACGGTGGCCGTTTCACCAAACCAGTTTTTCCTGGTCGGTATTGGAACCAGTACTAACTTACCCTTCCACAAAGAACCAGCAACTTCTCTACATAAGGAGGAAAAACCGACACTGTTGTATATTTTTTATGGAAGGGTATGACCTGCCGCCATCGTGAATTGAACCCGGATCACCAGAGTACAAAAGTAATCATAAAACTTACGACTGCATGGCAAATATAGAACATAGGTGGGTGAATTCAGTTTTAAAAAAGCAGCCAGTCTTATTTAGTTAGTAACTGACTGAAAAAAATGAAGCCAAAATGTGGTAACACAAAGCCTTTTCTCTATAGATCTTTAATATAAGCTCTTAAAAGTTCAAGGGAGATCATTCTAAAGATTAAAACAGAATTGACACAAGCCAAACAATACCTGCTCATTGTACTGATTTGATTTTAAAGGCTTCTGAGACCTGTAAAACATTAACATAATCCTCTATGTATTATGAATATGTTCTATTATAACACATATCAATGTATCAATTTTAAGATATTACTGACAAAAATGTATACCTGTAACATCAAATCAATAATGATATATTCTAACCTTAAATTTGTGAGAAAAAATTCTTATCCTAATGTACAAACAGGCCGTTTTATAAATATCTTTCCATCTAATTAAGAAGTCATTATAAAGAAAATCAGAAAACATGTAACAAAATAAAAAGGTCTAATTTGTGGACCTCATTTCAACAGTATAAAAGGAATAACCGAAAAATGACCCAACAAACTATTTTAAGGGACTTGGAAAATCAGCACTTAACAAGGACAAAACAGTTTGAAAATTTAAAGAACAGAATGTAGGTACAAAGAACACATCTCTCTGTACATGAGGTTGATTAATTAGTTAACTATATGAGTGAACACATTAAAGTATGTGTGGAACTATATACAACATAACAGTTATGGGTATAACAGAGAACAATATAGAATTCTGATAGAACATTCAACATAAATGAAAGATCTAGTAAAACTAACATACAATGTACAACTCAATAGCATGAAAAATTTTCATGCACAACATAATAGCTCTACTACAATAAAAAATATAGTCAAACAGCATCAGTAACAACAGGTCTACAAACACAATTATAAAATGTTCTTGTTTAAGAAAAAATACTTTATGATACACACAGTAATCTAGTATTGTTATAGTTTTGTTTTGAGACCAAATCTGCACCAAGAATTTATATGATGCAACAATATAAATGTATTGTTTAACTCATTTAGGTCTGAAATGTTAAGACTGCATGCTTGTATCTCAGGATTTCATTAAAATTGTTTTAAAGATGTTTTTTTAACATTAATCCTCTACAAGAATTAAAGGTTTTTGTGAAAAAAGTTATTTTTTATAACAAAAGAAATTTAACTAATAGCATATTTACTTAGCTGTACAAAGAAAATAAATGAGATTTACCAGTCAAACACTAAATAATAATTCTTAACATCAAATTATTTAAACTAGAAACAAGAATTTTTTTTGGGGGGGGGTAAATGTGTTATTTTTTATGGTACATACTACAAAAATAAACCTTTGTAGATCCTCCTGACATAATGTTGGCAAGACCCGAACATATCCCAATGTGGAAACACAATTCCATTTTCAAACAGCATCCATGGAAATGTACATAATTACATCATAGATAATTTATAAACAAACATATGGCAACAATGATGAATATTAAAGACAAATGATGAAACTAATTGATTTAGAAGTTGATAATAATGGTGAAATAGATGATGTAGAAGTTAATGAAAATGGAAAAGTGGATGGTGTAGAAATTGACAGTAATGATGGAGGTGACTTAAAATATGATGATAAGGATGAAGTTAATAATGCAGATGTTGATGATGATGATGAAATATATGATTTAGAAGTTGACAGAAATGATAAAGTTGATGGAAAAAAATATGATAATGATGAAGTTGATAATGTAGATGATGATGAAGTCAATGGGAAAATTGATGATAATTAATACAGTTGGCATTAAAGTTGAATACAATGATGTAGAAGTTGACAGTAATAATCAAGTCAATGTTGAAGATGATAATGATTATAGTGAAATAGTTAATGACATTGAGACACTAACATCACCACTAACAACAGTGATAAATGTGACGACAACAACAACAGGAGTGTAAACAAACTAACTGATTATAATAATGTTTGACACAAAGGTCTCTGGCACAAAGTAGCATCAATACTGAGATTAAATTTATCTGACATACAGAAACAATGTACTGACAGTTCTCAAGCAACATTTACCGTAATTGATTCATGATTCACACAATTTAAAAAAAAATCAGTTATATGGAAGTTGATTCATCTAACAAGCTTAACTTGACTGTATTCTAACCAGTACCAACTTACCGTCCCACAAGGAAATGGCAACTTCTCCATATGTGAAGGAAAAATCAACATTGTTATCAAATTTTCATGCAAGGGGTATAACCTGCCGCAACTAGGAATAAAACCAAAATCGCCTTCAAGCAACATTTTAACATATAAAGATAGCTCAAATAATTGCAGTAATACAGTACATGGCATCTGACAGGTACATGATCTGAGTTGACTAATAAACAGAAAAATATTCAGAATAAATTTCATGTTTAAACAGGTTTATTTTGCACTAACGTTATTATGCCATAAAAAAGAATCAGTCACTCAGGTGATAAGTTTATTCATGTTATATTTCACTTGACAATACTGGTATCTTACTTAAACCCTACTTTAAATAAACAGACTTGTCTGTGATGTTATTTACAGCAACTTAACGTTTGATTCTCCCAAGTATGAACCAATATTAAACCATTAAATCTGTGTATTTTTTTAATTTTGAAGACTTTATTTGTAACACAGAAAAGCAGTAGAAGTAAGGTAACTCATGTTAGTACATAAAAATATTACTATAACAATTGTGAACTTTATCCCAATATACTACAGTAACTTGTTTAGAATTCTATCAGCAGCAAATAACTGCACTGTTCCAAACAGGAGAATACATATATAATCAATGTAATCAAATATTGTACTATTGTATTCAACCAATCAACTAAATAACAATAGATATAACATAATAAGTTACAACAATAACATAAAATATAGCACATAAGTCAAGAGAAATACTATAATCATACCAAAATATATTCTTTAAAAAATAACAAGTCTATCCTAACAAGTCCATTTACAAATAATTCTAAATATTGTTACATACATTTTTTTAGATATACTCTGTGAAGCATTCAGAGGCAATTATGTCCTTCATCATGTAAAACAAGATATACACTTAAAGAGGCATGCCCTGGAACTGAAAAGCATTTCAGACAGCAATCAAATTTGTATCATTTTAATGCCTAAATCAATTAATGAAAGTCATGTAAAATAGTTACGAAATATCCCCTAGTTTACTCAAAATGCACATTTCAAAATTGTCGATTTTGGCCTCAGAAAAATGGAAATTATGCTTGATATTCACAACTCAACCTTTTGTCAAAACCCAAAACATCGCAGAAAAATGTCAACAAACAGTGATATGGTAAGTATTGCTCATGCTATATTCTTTTTTGCGATAAAAAGTTTATCCTATCAATCAATTATAAGTAAATATCAATATTCATGCATTTGGTAACATCCAGTAACATTCTTAGACACATTAAAAATGTTGTTGTCATCAATAAAAGGCTTTTAGCCTTTTATCCAAATTGATATACAAATACCGACATGTGCATTATAGAGTCATTTTTTAATGCACAAACTTCTTTGACTTTTCAGTAGTAATAGGTTTTACAAGTGATGAACGCATTTTTGGTGTATGCAAATCAAGACACAGCAGTTCCAGGGCATGCCCCTTTAATGTACCAACATACATAACAAACTTGATCAGCAAGACATGATCTTTCTGCAGGAAAACTAAAAAAAAGTGACCATCAAAGGTAACTAGTTTTTATCTAGTTTTCTTTCTTTAACAAATAAAGCCATTTCATGAGAGATATCATTTATGTATATACAATGTTATTTTTACAATTAGCCTAGTCAAAGATGTGGTGGCACAATGTTAGACTTTAATTCACAAGTTGCACCTACATAGCTCAATTTTAATACTTCAGTAGCACATTAACAGTATTTATAGAAATTGACCTAATGACACAATACCCTCACCCACCAAAGTAGTCGGATAAAACAATCAAATTGGTACAAATCCTCGCATTGATATGGTTATCACCACAGCCCTGGCTAAACACATGAATCAATAGACTACTCATATCTTACCCTGAATTATATCTGTTAAAATATAAATCTTTAACATCAAACACTAATTTCATACTTGTTCAACAACTAATAAACAGAATTTTGAGATGCACATTGATTAAATAAGATTCTCGAAAGACAATAGAAAACATATAGCCAGCTGCAGTATAACTGAACAAACTACATTATGCTGATCTCAAAACTGTAAAAAAGTAACAATTCATAATGCTTATCTCCAACACACAATGCAATGTAACATCAACCAACATGTATAAGACTGTATCTGGTATGCTTTGCAACATTCACACAAAGAAGAGTAAATCTAGCTTAATTTAATACAAAGCATTGGTAGGAAATACAGTCAATGAGATTTTGTAGCTTGTGAGAACTGAATACTGTAGACCAGGTTCCATTACATGGACAACAGATCTGGGTGGATGGCTAAACAAGCAATATTAAGTTCTATCATTTTTCTTTGCATGACCAGTTGGCTCTCTCACAGTACCTATGTTCTGATAAATTTGTTTTTCATCCGGAGCTCTGAAAAACATACATGAAATAAATGTAAAACTCTATTCTTTCCCAACAAAATAAATGTTCTTTACAATTACTAGTATTCATTATTGTCACTGCAAAGTTCCTAGTCTAAAAGTCACATAGTGTTCTGTGCAGCACGTTTAAATGTCGCATAAATCACAAGTCAAGAATTTCACATTACTTCATTTCAGAGATCTATAAAATGGTCATGTGACCAGTATACTAAACTTATTTTGTGTCCTATTGTTTATCAGATGTTTGAATGGAAAGCAGAAAGAATTGATAACTTTCTCAAAATTGTGTACAATGGCTAATGGTAAATGGCTCATTTTCCGCGGCACACTTTTTGAGATAGTGCTCATGCTTTAAATACTGTGAAATCATTAATTTTCGTTGGGGATTTAATTTCGTGGATTTCGTGGGTAGGCTCATCCAGAAATCAAATCCCATAAAATTATATGTAGAGATAAGTCATTTCTTTTCAAAAATCAAAATCCACAAATTTATGTCCCCACGAAATAGTCATTTTAGTAAAAACCACGAAAACTGAGCCCAACGAAAATCAATGAAAATACAGTAATCAATTAGAACGTTGATTTCATATTACATGATGTCATATATGATAGTTTGACAAGACTACCAGTGTTAATATGAAAATAATTCTTACCTAGGTAAATCTCTAGGTCTGAAATGATGGGTCTCTGCTGGCGCAGGTAGGTGAATGCCAGGGGGTAAACCACGGGGTAGGGAACCTCTATTATCTATACTGGCTGCGTAGCGTATGTTTGTGTATTCTCTTCCAGCCACTTGACTTTGCTGAAAAACATCAAGGTAACTCTATGTATAAAAGTAAAGTAAAAAAACGACTGACAGACGTATACACATACATCAAATCCATACACCATTGTGGCGACTACCTCAAGCTCACTACAACCAGGCTCAACAAAAAACATGATTCATACAACATAATGCACAATACAATGTCAATTGTCACAAAGGAAACACATATATATATATACTTATCCATAAGATCTTTGCTAGATTATTTTGTTTGTTGGTTTATATTGAGTTTTACGCCCCTTTTCAACAGTCAGTTACATATGAGGCGGACAGTTCACATGACCATCGTTTCTGGGAAGAACCAGATTCTGGATTAGAAAAAAAACTTTATACAGGGCTCTCACCTGGTCAGCTTCAATACGTCTTTTTTCTGTCTCAATATAATGATGTACAGCAAAATAGACAAACTTATACTGTGCCTCTGTCTGTACCATGCCAGACCGTTGTGATCGTACCATTTGTATAGTCTTCTGTATATCAATCTCACAGTCCATACCTGGAACACAAACAAAATGTTTCATTATTGAACAAGAGCTTCACAAGCAGTGCCAACATTCGTCTGTGAGATCTATCCACTTATGAAGTTTTATGTTGCTACCTCTTATAGTCATGAGCTACATTATTAAAGATTTTGCACAGGCGCACACGATGCAGTGATCACAATAGCTTGACTTTTTCTTTGAAAACAGCCGTGCTAGAAATAATAATTTTGATACTTAAAAGTTCTAATAATCCAGATACTATTACCTGAAACAAATTCAGCATAAAACCATGACATCAGATCGAGTCACGAGTTCAACAGTAATTATATCTAATTTTTATCATTCATTTTTAGTAGAGGAAATAATTTTCAAAAGAGGCCTAGTTAACGAAAAACGTGGACCCAAAAAGAAACAAGGCGTGTCATGTATCAAAATGTTCTGGAAGGATTGAAGTTTTACTGAAGCTGGCTAATATTTCCTCTACTATTAGGAAGAATTTGATATTTGTGTCCTGGTAAATAACCTTAATAAAAGTTCCCATTAAGGTACATGAGCAGGTGTGTTATAGTTTAGTACTTACAAATTATATACCAGTATACTCATACAGCATGTACACTGCACTAAAATAACTTTCACTAAAAAATGAATTGTTATATGTAACAAGATGTTTTTGAAACACTGCCCCCTTCATATGACCTTTGACCTACTGACCTTAAATTGCTAAGGTCTAGTAGAGGTTGTCATGAGGAGCCAATGATGATTATAGGTTGAAGAGTTTTGAATTTATAGGCAAAGTTAAAGTTTGGTTCAAACAGGCAGACAGACAAACAGCCCCAAAACAATATACCCCTGATCTATCAATACACGAACAATCCATGAATACACACCATAATATCTGCACTATAATATCTCAAGTGAGACATATTACACAGACAATAATATAATGTAAATTTGTTTATTACATGTTTTTAACTAAAAGTTACAATTTTAATGAGATTTTGATACTACTTTTATTATTTAGGACCCAACAAATTTCATCTCGATTAAAAATAATATTTCATCACGCACAAATACAGTATACTCCTTAAATGATTGTATTTAATACCAGTACAAAAAATTATGTTTGATACAAAATACTAATTCAATGATTGTATTTACTACCGGTATGAAAAATTATGTTTGATACAAAATACTACATCAATGATTGTATTTACTACCGGTATAAAAACTATGTTTCAGACAAAACACAACATCAATTATAAAACTTACCATAAGTTTTTATCTGGTTAAGTATCATATCAATTACAATAAATGTCCCAGTTCTTCCTATACCAGCACTGAAAAAAAGAGATATATACAATATAGCAACATTAGTCATGTAAATAACCGTCCGAAAAATAACAAAGAGTGCCGCAAGCGGTGCCAATGCTCATCTGTCCACCACCTCAGTTAGATCTATCCACCTATAAAGTTTCATGTTCCTACCTCTTTTAGTTTCTGAGTCATGAGCTACATTAAAATTTTTGCATAGACACAGACGACGAAGCAGATGACACAGCTTGACTTTTTCTTTGATTACAGAATAGCTAAAGATTAGTTTCCATTTGCACCGACTTACATGCTTCATCTTAATCAATTCAACTTAAATACATGGTCTAAATATTCACAGAAGAAAACATTTATAATGACATATTCAACAAAATAAAAACAAATTCTGTATATCGGTACTTTACAAAACCTCATCTTAACTCAACCAAAGATCTATATCCATGTCCATACAGGGAGTACATTCAAATCCATTTACCTACACAAGACTTAGTCAAGCTAAAAAATCACTTTATTTAATTCTAAAAGAATAACTGCAAGTCAATATTGGAATGTGAATGTAAGAACAGAATTAAGCATTTTTTTGTACACAACATGGATGTTAAGAGAGAAAAACAAAATTCTCAAATTAAACCTAAATTGATAAGTCCATTTTGAACTAACAAATATGAGTTCTACTATTTATCATAAATTTTCTAGAGTCACCATCAACGAGTACAATTACTAGTACTATGGTGAAGAAAGTAAAAATACTGACCTGCAATGAACAACTACGGGGCCAGCCCCATTTATACTTTCTTGTTTTGTGTTGACTACATTGAGTAAATCTAGAACACTTCCTGGGTCACCAGGTACACCGTAGTCCGGCCAGGTCATAAAGTGATACTGAAATACTTTACGTGGACCCTCTTTCTGTAAAAAGGTAAGAAAACAATGTGATAATTACAGTAAATATACAACATAAGTAATCAGCAAGTCATCCTGAGAAAGTAAGAATTGTCACAGAAGAGCACAGAATTGTCACAGAAGAGCACAGAATTGTCACAGAAGAGCACAGAATTGTCACAGACAAGTACAGAATTGTCACAGATGAGCACAAATTTGTCACAGAAGAGCACAGAATTGTCTCAGATGAGCACAGAATTGACAATTTTCACACGAAGTATATTCATAATTTTTCACATTAAATATAATAACATTTTCTGTGCTAAGAATATTGACAATTTCACACTAGGTATGCATCTAAATAACAGGAACAAATTGTTACAGTAAAGCAAATCAATTTCATGAGTTATATGAATGTGCCTGGATAAACACTTCATAGTACTCACACACTGACAGCTTTGATGTTTTGAAAATGGGAAAGATAAAGCCGTCATCCCACTAATTAGCAAATATTACAGTAATACAAGAAAAACTTGCTTTTGTGTGGTGTATGAGGGTACGGGTTCAACAATAGGTCACATCAATTCAAGGAATAAAATCGGGTAATTACAAGCTCAATAACAGGTAGTGCAATATTAATTATGTTGAAAATGAGAGACATTAGCCAGGTTTATATGTCTGATTGAGCACATGTCTAATTTATCACAATCAAAATGTTATACATTATCCCCTATATTGATATTGATTAATCAGATATCACATAAGATAAATAATCGAAACTTAGTAAACTTGTATGATTCAACCTATCAATAAATCATGTATATATTCACATGATAAAGGTTTTTTCAAACTGCCGTAAAATTCCCCACTACTTAAGAGTCAATATACATTATCTAAATAACTTTATTTACAACCTTATTAATCACTGTATTTATATACAAACTGATCAACATGCACAAATCTTTGGTGCATATAATTCAGTAAAAACATTCTAAACATAAATACTTAGTACAAGATAATACAACATCAATATAAAAGTATCATTTGACAAGGGCTACAAGACATGAATGAATTACAATGATCTTATTTAATTTCTTACCTGTCCATCATCGAATTCTCTAATTAACTCTATTTCTCTAGTTGTATAATCTTTATCACTAATTTCATCAATCAACTTAACAGCAATTTTCCCCTTATATACGTTATAATACTTCAGTCCTTCAGATTTATCTGGCCAGTATTTCACAGCTTTTATCTACAGTAAAAGAAAAATCAGAGAACTAAACTAATATCTAGAGTAACTTATACAGCTAGTCAACCCACATTATTTAGACCAACTTTGGGGCCATTTATCTAATTGGGTTTAACACCATTTTTCAACAACTTTTCGGTTATATACGGGACTGTATTCTAACCAGTACTAACTCACCCTTACAGAGAGAAACCGGCAACTTCTCCACATGCGGAGGAAAAATGACATTGTCAAGTTTTCAAAGACGGGTACAACATGCTGTGACCAGGAAAGAAATTTGGGACCAAATAGCCAGTCTGAATATTGATAAGCCTAGTCAAGGAAACACACTGTAGATATCCATCTGGTAATATTTGGTCAATGAAATGAGGAAGTGTTAACTTTTAAATGGACTTTATGAAAGATTTAATATTGACTGGCTGTAGTTACATGTGCAACACCTTGGTTGACCTTACTTGTCTCAGGTGAGCATTACATTCTATCACCCTCTGTGGGATGTGATATTAATATAGTAACAGTTGCTTATTGGAGAAAATATTAAATCTGTCTCCAATATATCACCACTACTGACATAAAAAGGAAAAATTTATTTAAATAAATTAAAATCTACCCTTTACCTTTCCTCTTTCCACCTCTTTTGTTGTCATGACAATTACACGACAGTTTTCTTGCCAGACCATTCGCCACATGTCACCTACAGTACCAAGCAAACAGCCTTGTGTGGCTACATAACATTTCTTTGGTTCTATATTGTCATCTTCAGCCTGTAAACAATAATAATTTATCAGTATATCACAAAACAGGGTGTCCTTTAACAGTCACATTACCATGCAAGACATAAAAGGGCCATAACTCTAGCAAATATGATAGAATTGGAATTTTAATGAGCCATTATACAATTAAAATGTCATCCATCAAGTTTAACAGAAAATGATCAGAGACATAAGGGGTTCTGTCATCTGAGAAGCTTGTAAACTTGTTCATGTATTACATGTGTCTCCCAAAATAAATGTAAAACAAGAAGTGTTTGTGAAACGCAGAAGCCCCTGTGACCTTGACCTTTGATGTACTGACCTCAAAATCCATAGGGCTCATCTACATGAGATGACCAACCTGCAACCCAAATCTGAAGAGCTCTGACCAAATAGTTCTCTAGATATTGGTCAGACAAGGTTTGGTTATGGACGGACCGACAAACGGACCGATCAAGGTGCATAGCAGCATACTCCTTTTCCTCGAAAGGGGGTATAATAAAGGCAGTCCCTTAAGTCTATTCACCAAATTTGATTTCACAAACAGCATTCAGCATCAGAACATTTTGGAAAGGGTATCATATTTTTCCTTCCCAAGTTACATCTTCCCAATCAAAACATTCATCCTAAATTAAGAGTGCATTCTGAGAACTGGACAGACATTGGTGTTCAATGTTAGTCAAACTTGGCAAGGTTTTTATCAACATTTAGGGCAAAGGTGGCTGGCCCTAAGAAAGGGGAAAAACAGAGTCTTGAGGTGGGGCAATAACATAACAAAGCATACATATCATACATTACTTAAATTTACATAACAACTGATTATAACCTAGATGGCAACAAAGAGCTATACCACCATGAATAAAGTGCAATTTAATCATCTGTTTTGTCAGAAACCTTTTCAAGAAAATTAAATTCTACTGAAGGGGGATTATTTATGAATTTGGTGATAAAATCATACTTTTCATACAGGCTAATGGGGCCGAATAGATTTTGACATACAACTTACTGTGATAAGATTAGCATTTATGTAATCTGATCCGACCACATTAGGGTCTCCATCTCGTAATGTTACTCTTGTATGATCAACTGTAAGAAAAACAAAAAATTTCCATGAAATTTCTGTATGACTAAATTCATCATCTAATTGAAATGAACATCTAAATAAAAGCCTACAGTACACACTGGCTGCATTAGATTTATTTATTTAATGTTGTTTTATGACTCATCAACAGCTTTGGTCATTTAGCTTGCATTAAAAAATAGAAGTTAATAATGGCTGCATTAGAGTAAACATCACTCTTCATAAAATTGTCCGACATTTCTTGATATGCAAAGAGGGAACAGCTGAGGAAAATAAAGGTAATATCTTATATGAACATAGTACAATCAGTTGTGTAATCTGTTCACAGTTTTGAAAAGGCCGCAACCAATGAATATAATTCCTGTATTGATGAAAAATGAAAAGATAAAGTTAGGTTTAATATAAAGTCCTATACAGGGATTATATAAATCTAAATCTGCTGGCTTTTAGTTTTCAGATGTAACAGTGTATGTTTGTTCCCTGGAGGTGAGTGCTTGGGGTCTCAAAAACAGTCCACCCCCACCCACCCCATTAAAGCAGAGCTACAAACTGTTCAGAGGAAGTACCCTGTAGATAGTAGACTGTACTGTGTTTAATCCTCCAACCCTTGAATGATCTCGTATGTTAGGAGTGTTTTAGGTCAGAGATTTAAGAGGAGGTAGTTTTTAGGGGAAGCTGGGAAGTTTTGTATGTTTTTTTTCTATATTTACCTCACATATAAAAACATTGATGTTAGATTCAATATCATGAATCAAGGCACAAGTTTACTATCATAATTTTTCAGTTAGTCAATTATCAGGATATTATCAGTCAATTAGTAAAATCAACTGTAAACAAAAAGCAAGTAAATATACTTACAAGGCAGTATATTTTTGTATCTATTTTTGGCCTTATTTTCAGGTCTCATTCCTTCCTTCCTGCTGTAAAGATTTCTTACTTCTTGTTGTTGTAGAGCCTGTAAAATAAAACAAACATACAGCTTTTGAGATTATATACCTTGAGAACAATCTCTGAGATCAAATCTACATTTTGTTTCTATTAGTATTATGGTTGAAGAAATAGGGCTGATAACGGTTTAAATTCATATTCAGATTTATTATGCTGACAGATCTAATGCATCAATAATATAAATATTGTCTGATTATAATTAACTTACGAACATTTAAAGTCAAGATATGAGATTTAGCTTGGAGTCTGAGTTCAAGTTTTATAATCTCAGGGCCAGATCTTTTTTCCCTTTTCAATTCATGAATTTCTCAAATTTGTCCCATAAGAGAGTAAAGGAACAAGACATAATTGTAAAAAATAAATCAAACAATCGGCTTAGGAAAGATCATAAAAATAATGGCTTTGATCGTAAATCTAGGAGTATAGAAAAGAAAATGGGGCATTCTCTTATCTGGAGATCAAATAAACCCAGAGAGACAACATTAAATCAAATATACAAACAGGAAGTATATTTTAAAGCTTTAGATATGAATACTGACATTAAGATAAAGATAGTTTATTTTAGAAAATATGCCTATCATACCACATGAATATATACAATGCAGTCATATCAATACAATAACATTAACATATACAGTACAATCTCTCCAGAGTGGTCCTCTCTTGAACAACAACCTCCCTCTAACAACAATATGATTTTTCCCAATGCACGATTCAACTATTAGTTTAACCTCTCTAGAGCAACAACCTCTCAACAACTACATGATTTTGCTACTCCCAAAGAGTGTTGGTTTAGAGAGGTTGCACTGTACATATATATATATCTATATAACAATATAATATCCAAGATCAATGGTGACATAACTAGACAAAGAGAGAAGGTTCAATATATCTTTTTATATGTACATATAGTTCAGTATTAAAGTTTAAATCATAGATAAAAGTCTTCAGTCAATATATTTTAAACATTATTAAAGAGACCAGGAAGTGGAACCAACAACATGAATATTATGACAATTTTATCCTCGTGTAATATCGTGAGAATACTTCCTTTTTAGAAGTATATTCAAGTGAGCATGTCAAGTAATGAAATAAAACTTGACAAAAAAATAACTTTTAAAGTTTACCTTAAGATGTAAGAGATGTTTTTTTAATTTATTAAATTGAGTTGTAAAAATTAAACAAGTCTATGAATACAGTATTTTATTCCATACTCTCAATGCAGGCATCTAATTACATACAGAATTTAATTTACCTTTAAGTTGTTACGCAGAAGGAAAATGATAAAATAATATCATTTTATTGTAACTAAGTGGAACAGAAATGTGTGTAAATATTGTGCAAATCCTGCACTTTAACTTAACAATTAACGATTATTATCCTAAAACTGTGTCCAATAAATTTGGTTACTTGTTTTTTTAGGTTAATTTCATCACTCCCATTATACCACTCTTAAAAATAGTATGTTTGCAGTTGTGAATATGTGACTAACTCATTGAAAAATTATTTAACTCAAAATATTACTTATAGATGAATATGACCCAAAAAAATCTTTCCATATTTTATCCAACTTTCATTCATATCATACGAATGAAACAAGATCACTGCAAGCAGTGCCAATGCTCATATGTTTACAATCTCAGTGAGATCTATTCACCTATGAAGTTTCATGTTACTCCCTTTTATAGTTTCTGAGTTTTTATGAGCAACATTATTAAAGATCTTGCACAAACGCAGACACTGCAGCGATCAAAATAGCTCGACTTTTTTCCATGAAAACAGCTGAGATAAAAATGTAAACCTACCTACTGGCTATTAAAAGTATGGGTTATGCAAAGTTGTAATGGACAGCCCTATTTGATAGATTTAAATGGGACTATATATGCTTATTTTCCGTTTCTATCAACTCTCAGACATACTGAAGTGCCACATTTTAGAGATTGCGGGGAGAAAGCATCAAGGATAGCTTCAATGATTACAAGATTACTTCTCAGCACATCTAAAGTACCCGATCTTACCTCAAATTCATCCCAGAAACCACCTTTACCGTGATTCTTATCTTCGTTTTTATTTGACGTATCTTTCGTTAATTGTTTAACTCGACTGTCTATACCAGATGCTGCAATCCTTGTGGCATTAAATGGCTGAAAATACAAGAAAACAAAACAATTAACATTTCTTTTAAATTGAAACATATTCTACAAAGTTCTCAATAAGTTTGTGAAGCTCTAGGGGGGGGGGGGGGGGGGGATTCCAGGCATTTTTCCAGCACTATTGTTAAAACTTGTCTCTAAGTGGCTGGTTGTTATAGAGAACCCTGATTCTAAACATGAATTCCAGGCAAAGGTTAAAAGAAGCTTGTAGATAGCAATTCTCCATTAGATATTTATTTCTTTAATTTTTGTAATATGTTTGTTTGTTCATTTGAGTTTTATGCCCCTTTTCAACAGTCAGAGTCATATAAGGCGGACAGTTCACCTAAGCATTTTTTCTGGGAAGAACCAGTACTAGACTCCCATCCTCCATAAGCAACTGCCTACTTTCTCACATAAAGAGACATGGTTGGTAGCTCGGCTCGAACCCACTACCCTCTATCAGTGAGAGGTTATAGTAATTTGAAGGCAGCGACCTTAACTACTCAATCACGGAGGCAGGTCACATGATATAGGTACTGATATAATTTCTTTAGTAACTTACATGACGTAAATGTACAACTGTCCCGGATGTTTCTACCATTGGATTCTTTTTATAATGTTCAACAAGATCAGCGAGACTTTCTAACTGTTCACCACCTCCTACATCAAACTTCTCATTCTGTAATAAATTATAGAAGTACATTATACACCTGCATCCAGTTGTATTATACTAGGAAATATTGTTAATTTTAACCATTGGGTTAAATTTGAGTTTAGGTTAAAATTTGAGTTAAAGTTTGGTAAAGAGATTGTATAAACTTATTTAAGTATGACCAGAAATTATTTCTAGTTATACATTTGTATTTAACTGAAGTGTCTGGTATTGGTTAAGAAGCTTTTATGATCCTCAGTTTGTCTATTTACTCATCTGAATGGCAATCCAGCTTCAGTTAGACAAGGGCAGCCATCTTACCTCTAATTAACTTTTGCTTAAGTGTTTAACCAAACCTAACATTTAACCCACTGGATAAATTTAACCAATGGTTATACAATTGGGTGCAGTAGTACTAACATAGGTAGGTAGTAGGGTTCTGTATCACTAAAGTACACATGCATACCAGTATGTGATATACCCAATGTGTATCATAATACATTGTTTCCTTAGAATAATGGTTTCACTTAGGTTGAAAATATTCAGATTAAACAATAATTTTGAAGACTATTAAATCATAAAAAGTAATCAAACACTGACTGGATAAGTCTTGTTATTTCCACAGTAAAAATATGATGACTTCATTGTTGTTGTTGTTTCTTATTTTTTCTAGAATTATTATATACTTTTATGTCTACTCTATTATGATTATATGTCATAGTATAAACATACTCAGGGCTCTCCTCTGACCCTTAAATTGGCATTTCAACTCTTGAAATTTGCAAAAAAAGGTTTTTAACTTTGGATAATTGGAACCAAATGGTCAAATTTACTATTACATTAGTAGGAAATTTTGTTGACTCTTTAAATTTCTATCAGCTAAGGGTCATTTTGGCCCCCAACTTTGAAGTCTAGGGAGCACCCTGATACTACCACAGGAGTGACTTAAAGATGAACTAGAACACTAGTTTAACAAATGTAGTTAAGGAGAAACTTGTTAATAACAAGCTTTACAGTTTATCCATTATGCCTTGATGGATTGAATGTATTAAATTTTCAGGTTTATATTCCTCATGTAAGAGATAGTACAAATTGCAATTGATAATATTCAAAATGTGAATCATAGATCACTTACATGTCTTCTAATTTTAACATGCGTTACTCTGTCTTCACATTTAACGGAGAGAACAAAATCGCCAGGCTTGCTCTGTGACTCACGAACTAAATAACTGCCATACTTCCCTCTCAGCATTAACTGTTTCTCCGCCTCTCTTCCTGATATATGACCATGGAACCATCTAAAATAGAACATTAAGGAATTTAGATTGATCTCAATTTCAATGTGTTATCAATATTCTGAATTAATTGATTCGATAATCACTTTACTTGAGTCAGGTTATTAAGCAGATAATAGAATTTTAACTAAGTAGAAATTTTGAGTATTTTCAAGCCACACTGACAACTATTTGCTGCAGCATGTGATCTTGGTCGAAGGTTACAAATCCTGAGAGCAGTCCCCAAAGCTCAAATCTCATAATTTGTCTTTCAATGATTCTAATTTCATCATGATTATATAAGAGTGATTCTAAGCACACAATAATCTGTCAAATATATACTCAAATATTGAACATTGGTAAATTACTTAGAAACCGCAACTGAAATTTGAGCATGGAGCTTGGGCTTCATGAGCATGGAGCTTGGCTCCAAGGTTATGAAACTTAAGATCAGTATCTGAGCTCAAATCTCATATCTTGTTTTTCAATATTTCTATTAAATAATTAAGATCAGAAAAGATTATTATTGATATATCAGTCTGACAGCATAATTAATATCTTTAATTAACATGGATTTGAACATTAATTAATAGGCTCAATTTTTTCAACCATAATACTTCAACCAGAATGGAATTGAGATTTGAGCTGGGAGACAGTGAGTGTTCTCAAGTTTTTATAACCTCAGTGAAACCTTCATTCTAACTTCATTTTATGTAATATTGCACTGACCACTTTACGCTCTATGATAACTAGATATAAATCTAGCATATATAGAAAGCGAAACTAGTTACAGCCCTAGGTGAGATGAATATCTGTCAGGAAATTAAAACTAAGAATGAATGTCATTAGACCATTCATTAAATATCTTAGTTTCATGTCAATAGATTTCATTAAATATGTAAGTTTCATGTCATTAGACCATTCATTAAATATCTTAGTTTCATGTCATTAGATTTCATTAAATATGTAAGTTTCATGTCATTAGACCATTCATCAAATATGTAAGTTTTTCGATTTGACCATTTTCAGTCATGGAAAAAATTGGTTCAAGTTCTACACCTATGTATAAGACAGACCTGGTTTTTTAACATGAACAAAGAAAGTTTTATTGTTGCAGATTATTGAAACAGTTGGGTAGCAAATTTAGTATTCTTCTGATCTCATCAAACACCTGATGAATACAATGGATTTATGATATTTACTTATTTTCTTTCCAGCAAAGAATTCATACCTATAAGTATGATTTATAACATTGTTTCTATATAAAGATATAAAAACAAGACTTTAAAATAATTATGCAGTTTTTGAATTAATTCTTTGTGACAGGTTGCCCAGCTATATACGTTATGAAGAAAACTCTCTAAAACTAGATGGTCTCCAAAAAGGAAAATATTCTTTCGGGCAGAGAGACAACCCACTAATTTGAAGACTGATTGTGCTATAAACAGAAAGGCTTTGAATTATGAGATAAAAGTTAGACGTGTTACTCCACATGTGACAATAAAAGCTAGGGTACACTTAAAATCCAGTCAACTGTCGTCTTCAACCATTAGATTCGCATGACACACAAGCCACCTGTCATGTATACACAAAGCATGGACAGCAAATGATTAAGGACAATGAGAACTTATGAAAATAATTTTTTTAAACTTAGCATGATCATAGCATGAGCCAGCAATTCACATGCAAGGGCAGATCACTCAAAAACGAGCACAGCAACCCCCATTTTTTTCACTTAAAATGTTTCTATTATCATAAGATTATGATAATGCAAAAAAATTATGTTCATTCAAAAAAAGTTTTCATTCTGTCTATATGTCTATGTGAAAACAGTAGGATATGTCCTTAACAGTCAACACTGGAATTCGTTTTACCTTTCTGTGGTAGGATCCTCTGAGTTTACTGGAAACTTTAATTCAATTATATCACCATTTCTCTCTTTCAATTGCCCCATATTTTCCATGTAAAACTGCACCAATTCTGCCAGTGTAGCAAACTTTTCTCCACCATACAAATCATAAAAGTCACCAGTGTTCTGTATCTTAATATGTGTAACTTCCCCATTACGCCTGAAAAATGATAAAATCTTATCATAATAAAAATACAAGCCATTCCTTAACATTGTGGTACTCAGTAGTGTGACGTTTGGCATGTTAGTTTTATAGTCACAAAGAGCCCTGTTTAGTTTAAACTTATTTATTTTACATCGATTGTAGAGTAATTAAGCTCTTACAATTTATATTAACTACTCTCTATGACCACTTCCTGGATTCTGACGAGTAAGAAAGAAGGATTTATGAAGGTTCCGGACAATTTCCACCACTGACAGGATTTGAACATGCAACCTTCGGGTTAGGAGTCTGACATTCTACCACTATGCCTCCTGTTTGAATTCCCCATTGACACCCAGTACTGTACAGTGTTCATTAAAACTGTCTGAATGACCGATCTCTAGTTTTATAACCTTGAGGCCTGGAGTGCTTAAAATTATACTTGCAGCCATTGAGAGTAATAATATAAAGTACCAGACTGTGTAAGGCGTCAAACTGGTGGACTTGTCCGTTGGATCATGTGTTGGTCCAATAAAGAATCTAATCTCATCGATCAGGCTTCTTCTGCTATATATGCATTTATATTCATTTACTTTTTCAGCCTGGTTTTTGTTCAGTCCGACAGAATTTTCAAGCTTGTCAGACTGAATGTCTGGCAGATTTTTTTGCCTTTCGCGAGGTCTGAAGTACTTAATAATTGTTTTACCATCAGTCATTATATTTGTCACTTAAAATTTCTGCCTCATACAACTCAAACAACTATGTCTAAATGAAAGTCTAATCTAACCTGACAGACAGAGTAAAGTCTCCTTTATTACTTGTACTCGGACGAGCCAGGAAGCTGCCATCCATACCACGACATTGTAATAACCTCTCTGCCTCCTGTCCAGATATGTTTGGATGGAACCATCTGAAAATATACAAAAATTCAACTACATCACTATTGATAACATTATTTCATGTACATACCCAAATAGATCTCTATTTTTTATAATTAACAAGACTGATGATAAAGTGTAAGAGAGGTAACTTGCTACTGAAGAATTGAGGACAAAACTTTACAGTATCCAATCAAGGCCTTCATATAACCATATCATTGTTTCACTAGTACCTCTAAACCTCCAAATGACCAATCAGTGCCTCTAACCCTCCAACTGACCAATCAGTGCCTCTAACACACCAACTGACCAATCAATGCCTCTAACACACCAACTGACCAATCAGTTCCTCTAACCCTCCAACTGACCAATCAGTGCCCTAACCCTCCAACTGACCAATCAATGCCTCTAACCCTCCAACTGACCAATCAGTGCCTCTAACCCTCCAACTGACCAATCAGTGCCTCTTATATGTCTAAAACAATGGACGTATTGGCATAAGCTGATTTATTTGTGTTTTATGTTGAGTACTAATGAAATAAACTAAATTAGTAATTGCATGTAGTTCTTTCTTATTCTTAAAGCCATTGCACAGTCAAACATAGTCCCTTTGATACTTTGCAATGATTATTTATGCTTTTAAAAATGGAATTTATTCATAAAATTGGGTAAAAAATAACCATATTTGGCATTGGGAATGGGTCAGATAGTCTGAGCTCAAAGTGAGATTGGTAGAAAAAGACCAGATCCTACACTGGCCAATCAAGACTATTGAATCTCCAACTGGTTTGTCTGTCTCTCAATTAATCATCAAACTAGTTCATTCAATTTGCCTTAAGCAAATTAACCCCTCTAGAACTTGGAGTTAAGTAATTATCATGCCCTTCATTATTTCTTTTATAAATACAAAACCAGCATAAATTCAAAAACTGTATAAAATGACGTGATATCTCATAATAATCATAATGATTGAATGTAAAGAATATTCAACCACTTATAAAAGATTTCAATTAAAGACATAATTCTTGGTATAACTGAATGTTGCGCTGTAAACAATTTTATGCAAATAGTAATTTACTAATTTCAACTAGATTTCAACCTAGAAAGCACTTGTATAGTGCAACAAAGCTTTCAGTACATGACATTATCTTCCTTCTTCCTAAAGATCATATAATAACAAAACAGACGTTAATTTAAGTACGTCACCATATGCAGATCATTACAAAATGAGTGTACAGAATAGATCTGCGTAAATAAATATCAAGTTTTAATCACTTGTTTGAAGAAATACTCTTTTTTTAATAAATCTAATAATACCTACCCTATGATTATATTATATTTGTCAATTATATATATAGTAACACCTATGTCATGACTTTTCTAGCCTTACTGGCTTAACTGTTTTTATATATTCACCTCGCTCTTTAACTTATTTCAGTACAACTGAATCCCTTAATATTCTTTATAATCATTGCTTTGTTATAACTTCAAACAGTCTACTCACAGTATTAATCAGTTGTTAATTGCTAATTAGCATATTACATAATCATTTCGTAGTAACTCCAAAGTATCAATTAATGCATTTGTGGTCCTTGAAAGAGAACCATTATGTATGTGATGAAATTGATTTTGTTTTCTTCTTAAACATGACCACATTTACAGTATGTATATATATACATATAACGTGGTATGTACAAGTATACAAGATGAAGTAACAGAGTATATATTAAGTTCTGACGTTTGAAATTAATGGAATTCAGTTCAGGGTTCAATGTTCTAAAACTTGAGATTGGTCTCCGTGCTCAAATCTCATATCTTGTCTTTCAAATTTCTAAGTTAATTATGACCAAATAATATTATAATAATAATTATCATTGATACATAAGTCTGACAGTATAATTGATCAGGACTTGCATGTAAACATTATAATCAGCTTTATTTTTAAACCATAATACATTGAATATTAATAGAATGGAGATTTGAGCTCAGAGACTGTTCTCAAGTTTTATAACCCTGCCATGGGGCCTGGAGTTTAAACATTTTATGGAGTACTGTTCTTGCATGTATACATATTTCAGAGAAAACAAATTAATATAGACTGGTATGATAAACAATTATACATCAAAATGATGGATTTCTCACAACTAGCTATACAACAGGAAATATAAAGTGACACAACTGTAATAAGTGTTTCTTATTTCACTTAAGTTAGATATACAGCTTACTATAAGCAAGTACTTGACATCATTCTTAAATATAATAATGAAGTATACCAATAAATGTTTAGCACGAGGAACAGCACGTGCAGAAGGGTAGATGAGTTACATTTTTACAGAGCTATGTAAGGTTTCTACATTCTTTAAAATGAGAGAACATCTATAGTCTTACTGTACTGCATAGTCTAGATAAAATTATCCAACTTGTAAGTAAACCATACATGCAACAGACAGGGCTTGTTTATTTCATTGGGTTTTATGCCCCTTTTCAACAGTCAAGAGTCATATGAGGTATGCAGTTCGCCTGAAACCATTGTTCCTGGGAAGAACCAGTACTAGACTCCCATCTTCTTTAAGCAACTGTCTACTTTCTCACATAAAGAGACAATGGTCGGTAGTTGGGCTCGAACCTACAACCCTCTATCAGTGAGATTTCAAGGTTAAAGAAAGAGTTTAAATTTAATATGATTTTCAAACTTAAGCTACCAAAGAATATCTTCACACATGATTGTACGCTGTATAGACAGTTTATCTGATAGATAAAATTATTGATTCTTTTCCAAACTTTATTTTATCAAGTTGGTAAATAAATTCTGTGTAATGAAATGTTCATAAATAAATAACAAACAAGTTATTCAGATGATAAATAAATATACGCACAAGGAAGTATAAATTTGCGCAGATTTTGCTGTGAAAATCTTAGGATTTTTTTTTATCAAAATCAATACAAGTGTACACTTTGGAGTATTGATTTTAAGTCCCTACAGATACTTGGGACAATATACTATCTATATCAGGTAATACTATTTCAATTCATGTGTGTACTTAACTGAAACAATTGTTTTACCCAACAATAAGGCCTGGAATTTTATTCGAATATTTTAAACATTCGAAACATCGCTGAATATTTGAACTTGAAAAACAAATTTGAAGATTAAAAAAAAATGATTTAAAAATATGAAAGATTTTTCTTTTTTGCAGCGAGGACACGATAATTGAGGAGCAGACATGTTAAATTCAAACAAACTAGCTATAAAAATGAATATTCAAATAATATAATAATTAAGATACAAATATCTAAATATCATAAAACAGATTCGTTCTACAGTAAAAAATTTGAAGAGCTTGAGAAAACTAAATGTTACCTAAACAGTAAAATATATCAAGCAAAATAATCATAAGACTTAACCAAACAGAAAGCAATAAAATATCATTTTTTCTGTTTGGATAATTTTTTTGAAATTTGGAATTTTTTTTACTGTATATTTATTTCCTGATTTATCAAAGGCTGTCGGAAACAAATTATGGGTATTATTCTTTGCCTATTTTTTTCATATCCAAATACACAAGTCTTTATTGAAAGGAAATAAAAGGTGACCTTGAATAAACTCCATGTAGACAAAAAATGACAGCTTTAATTGGTAACTAAGCTGGAATTTGTACAATACAATTAACAATTAAGGTATTTGGCTTGATAAACAGAAATACAGTGTAACCTCCATGAACGGTCACCTCTGAACAACAGTCACCTCCCTGTTACAGCCAGGATACTAGCTATACAAATGGAGGTTTTACTCTTTTCACCCTCTCAACAATAGCCACCTCCTTACAACAGCCATTTTTTGTCCTTCCCACTGAAGACTGTTTTAGGGAGGTTGCACTGTATAAAGACATGAAGTACAAATAATGTACATTAATTTCATATCAAAAACTAGAATATAAAAGAATAGGGAATTTATCATTTACTTTATATCCTTATAATATGTGCACCCTATCTGATTATAGGATGACTTTTTAAGGAGATTAAAGAGCCAATAAGTTGATATCTAACTTTACATCCTTTTTAAAAACCAACAAAAACAATTCACACTTGAAAATGCAGACATTTATAAGTATTCACATAAGTGTATGAAAACATTACATAATAATAATGTTAATAACAAAAAATAACATGAATTCAATGATCAGCTGACAAATTCAAAATGATAGGATGAATATATTACTGATAAAACAAGACACAAACAGGGTTACTATCTCATCAACACATTAATACAGTCACTCGATTGACATTTAGTGGCTAATCTAGGTCTGTTTGTTATTCATACTGCGTAGTCTAAATAAAATTATCCAATTGTAAGTAAACCAAACATGCAACAGGCAGGGCTTGTTTATTTCATTGGGTTGTACGCCCCTTTTCAACAGTCAAAGTCATATGCAGCGGACAGTTCACCTAACCATCGTTCCTGGGAAGAACCCATCCTCAGTCAGCAACTGCCTACTTTCTCACATAAAGAGACACGGTTGGTAGCAGGGCTCGAACCCACAACTCTCTATCAGTGAGAGGTTACAGAGATTTGAAGTCAACAACCTCAACCACGAGCAAGGAGGTGGGTATAATTATATGGCTGATTAGGAAGACATCTTAATAAATTGTGCAAGGGATTAACATTATTACATGATAAAATTAGCAGATATCTCCATATAAGTCATATAAAACATTCTGATAAACAATGCTGACATAAAAAATAATTTTCTAATCCAGCTTAAAAATACATTCAACTGATATTTATTTCACCCCAAAAATTGTATTCAATTAATAAGTCAGTTTACAATAATTTATATTCAATTAATATGTCAACTTAAGAAAGACTCAATTAATAAGTCAGCTTAAAAACATATTAAACTAATAAGTCAGCTCCAAAATAATTATATTCTATTAATTAATCAGCTTAATTTCCAATTAATAAGTCAGCTTAAACACTATATTCAATTGATAAGTCAGTTATATATTTAATTAATAAGTTAATTTGAATTAATAAGTCAGCTTAACATATATTCAATTAATAAGTCAGTTTAAATTAATATGTCAGCTAAAATATATTCAAATAATAATTAAGTCAGCATTAAATATATTCAATTAATAAGTCAGCATAAAATAGATTCAATTAATAAGTCAACTTAAAGAAAAATTCAATTGATAAGTTGGCATAAAATAGATTCAATTTTGTTCTCTTGAAAAGGGATATATCTATAATGTTTACTGGATTCATGCATGTAATTAGTTTAACACGAGCAAATATTAGATATTTCATTAGTGCGAAAAACTTAGGCTGTCATTTTTTCAAATTAAAAAAAAATTGTATCTAGTAATTTGCTCCACAGACATTTTATATAGTATTATGGTCAAGTCTACGTGAAGTGCAGGATAATATGGTTTTATCAATAGTAACTGTTGTTTGTTTAAAACAGGTGACATACATTAGTGATAAAGTGTAAAAAAAACTGACCGACAGTTACTTCTGTGGGTATAATATTATAATGATTTCTACCTAAGTACCTGCATGGAAATTGTCACATTTATAAATACTAATATATGTATGTCGAAATTTGGGTCCCAAGAACACATAACAAAATATAACCCAACTTTCCCAAAACCCAATTAACCACCATACAGAAACATACAATAACTATAGAGACTAGCAGATGCCCCACTCTCTGTGTGATACAAGATTTTCATTATGTATAATACAAAAATACGAATTCAAAGACAGGTTAACTCCACAGTTTCTGCCTTTGACAGGGTTAAAATTTAAAACCCTTTATGCACAACTTAATCTAGCTGCTAATTAACATTTCAGTATAATTTCATGCTTCTGCCCCTAAAAGGGTACTTCTGGAGGTATGCATGACACAAGAATTCAGATGGACGGAGGGAAGGAAGGACAGACAAGGGTAAACCTATATCTATCTATAGCCCTACCCATTTTTCAGAATCAACCTCAGGGCACAAAACTGGAGGACATTTGGGATGCAACCTTGGAATGGACTTTTATACTAGTTTGGTTGGGGACGACCCATCTCAAACCCCAAGTTACAAGGACAAACAAATTATAGCAGTATAATTTATGACAGTATCAAAAGAAGATAATGGAATACGACTGTCATGGGAACAGAACAGATTTCCTTATTTTTAGTTTAACAGTATCAATTAACTATATATATATAACCTAATAAAAAAGAAAATTTGTGCTTCTTTGTTTGTAAGGTAACCTATACTTAAAGTGGGTCATTAAGTTAGATCTGATTGTATGTATATACATGTCACTTACATGTACATTAACATCAATCAGCACTTCAAAGTGAACTCTATACAACTTACAAGTATGTAATGAATATTTTGACAGGGACTATACACCAAGTGATTGATAAATACAAATTGAAGAAATGACACTTAATTAATTTAATATGAACTGGGATGGCATATACATAGAGCGATACATAGTTAGAATAATCAGAATTCAGATATGATTGCATGTCATGAGTCAAAATAACCATCAACTGAATACAAATGATTATTAAATTCAAACACATGTAAAATTAAGAAATACAATATTCAGGATTGTCAACAGAGCCAAAATAAATTCTGAAAATCAAAACATTGCCCAACAAGAAGCATTGTTTCTATAATCTGCACTGTTTCCATATATCTACCGTAACTCAGTTTGTGTTTAAGAAAATCCTTCAGAGCAGATTAAATTTAAATTACAATAACTTTACCATTTCTTTAGATATTTTCATCAAATAACTTTCATTTTTCTCAGAAATCATAGCTCTTTCAGGACAGAAAAATCTGGAATTTCAGATATATCTGGAACATCGTCATCGCTAAATGTTCATGATTGTACCTTATGAAACTATTACCATGATCAATACTTAATTACGTTTTTTTTTAGACTTTAAAGTATGCAATATTGAACATTGTAGCAACTAACGGCTTCAAAAAAATTTCTTCCATCCCCCAAAAAGGTACTGAAAACATTAATACCATATATAGAGTAAAAAGATACAAAATCTTAGAATGACATACCGTCTTTGTTTTACAAATTTAATTTTTTCATCGGATGCAACAGATTGTTCTTCCTTTGTTTGTTGTCCTTCCGTTCCCATGGCAACAGATTATTTTTGTTCAAGTAAATCCAACTATGGTGAACAGGCAATTATAACCTGATGTAAGTAACCAATATTATTCATATCTATGATTAATCAAATAATAAGTCCAACACAGTCCATGGTTAATAAAACTATAAATAATAATTATGTAAATATTTCAACTCTGAATGTTCAACAAAATCAATAGAATGCAAAAAAAATGCAATTAAGTATGACTTTATTTATTCTACCTATTTTAACCTATAATTGTACACAAACATTAAGCATATACAACACAAAAATACAAAATTAACTCCTAATTGAATATTGCCAACACAAAGACATGCAGATCGACTAATTCTTCTGAGGCAATGATTTTCTCAAAAAGAATAAATTTCCTGGTGACCTAAGATGAGATAAAATTCAGGAAGTTGAATTACATTCGTTAGAAATTTAAACATCAAGTTTGAATGGCTATACATACGTGTATACCACTCCACACATGTATATATTCCTTACTAAATAGATCTTTATAATATACAGGTACACTGCATTTTAGTTCTCACGGCCTACAGGCATATAATGATCAACTGAACTAAGTAATTTAAATGTTCATAAAATGAATCACCATGACAATAATTACAGACTCATTTTTAAATTCACTGAGGGTGACTCAATGCAAATTACAGCAATCTAAACTAAGTGCATTGTTGTTATTTTTTATCCTCAAAGTGAACCAATGTACATAAAACATGAGTACATCTTGTAATAATACTATTTGTGACAGAATGTTTTTAGTAGTATGCTCGAAATCATACCCTCGTGATGTTGTATATTTAGAATGCGTAATAGCATGTACTTCAAGATATAAAACAGAAATCAATAAGATCATGTTGAGAGCAAAACTGTCCTATGTAATAAATCCTGATATATTGATATCACATAAAATATAGATCTCGAGCCATTAAGATGAGACCAAAAAATAATGCAGGTCCACAGATATTTCTTATATAATATTAATCAGTATAAAAATATACATCTGAAAAAAGGGTACAACTGGCAATAACACACCAGCATAGATAATTGTGTGACAATATACTTGGTCTTCAGATATACAGTTTGTCAAGTAGAATGCAAGCAGGTAGTGTGTTAGGATAGGACAGTTTGTATTTATCAACTACAAACAAACAAAGATATATATGTATATATATGTATATAAGTTCACATGATACCTCCCTCTCTCCAAACCTAACATATCAGATAGTCCCTATTATTTATTCATTCAATTTATATAATTTACTGCTTAAAAAACCTTTGTAATACGGAACCTTTGTATTCCGAAAAGTTTGAAATTTCGAACGACTAACGTAAATTCCTATTTAATTTACCTTTCACATTATATTAACACATCTAAGCTTCAAGCTGCAACTGTGTTAACATTTTTTGGGGACAATAAACAATGTTGATAATTAAAAAGGTGCTGACATTATAGTGTCAGTGTGTTTAATTAATGATATACAGTCAAACCTTTGAAAAAAGGCCACCCATGGGGAAAATGAAACATGACTTTTATATACAGGTGGCCTTTATTCTAAGGTCATTTTGTTCTAAATAATCAGTAACAGGTTTGCCTTTATTCACAGGGTGGTATTTATTCAGAGGTGGCCGCTAACATGGGTTTGATTGTAATTGTACAAGTTTCTCTGTTAATGAGTACTGTGCATGTGCATCAGATCTTTTCAAAACTTAAGGTCCAACCATGTAACATTCAAGGGAATAAACTGCAATACATGAGTGATTAATTTGTTACTTACTTATATATATTAATACAGCTCAAGAAAGTAAGAACATTCAAATATCAGAGGCCGATTCAGGATTTCATGCAAGGGGTGAATGGAATATTTAGGAATTGATTAATGCTATTTCATTGAATGATATTTCATTTCTACTTATAGTCAGAAACTTTTAGGAGGCAGGTGAGCCCCCCCCCCCCCCCCCCCTTCATTATCCACTACAGATCATAATTTATGAATCAAACCTACATAATATCATCAAAATGTTTGCCAATCATCAACTTCTACAAACTTAATTGTCAGTCATTGGTCAGTTCTTAGACACGACTGCAATGTTTTTTTAAAAGCACTACATGTAGCCTGCACTATGAGAGGGCTTTTGAATTTGAAGATAGCCATGCAATTTACCACTAGCCAGAATTCACAATTTTGAGAAAGTTTGAACAAATAAAAACATAAAAGCCCCAAGATGGAAATTGAAATTTCACATTTTTTTTACTTACTAAATTTAACTGACACTATGATGTCAAAGAAAGTTCCACACTGGTTCAGTAGGGTAATTTGTCCACTCTAGTGAAGAGGGGCAGACACCAGGTCATACAACTTTTAACCTGTCATTAATGGTTTAAAAACCAATGAAGTTAAATTTGTATTAAGGCATAAAAAATTGTCTGTTTCTTCCTTTCCCTGCAACCTGATATACTTTTTATTAGGCCCCAAAGATCAACAAGGTTCATCCACTTTCTCGCTAGGAAACAAACATTTTCTTTAGGCATACATTGTACATATCATTCACATACAAAAAAATGACACAACATACTGTCTTTGTCTCGGCAGTATATTATTATTACATAAGGTCCTACTATAATTCCTCATCTGGATTTAAACAATGCCCCCAGGTTTGAAAGATTTAAATTCCCTTCAGTTTGCCCCCATAACAATATTGTATGATCATTTCCATTAAAAAAAAAGATGAAAATTTAATTTATCTGATGAATAAATTATGTACAAATCTACACCTCTATAGACAAGCTAACTGTCAAGAACAGTGAGACAGAACAGGACAATAAATTGCAATAATAAATAAAGTCCACCAAAGATACTGATAGAATATGCTGATAATTGCAAATCTTTAAAACATAGATTTGAATCTAGAAAGTTCGAAAAGTGCGAAAGTTTGATATCATTTGTCCATCCCGACAAATTTCCTTCTACAGGTCAAAACTGTCGATTCGGGAGAAAATATTAGGGTCGATGAACACATCTCGCAGGGAGTCGCTACAGAAATACTGTTTTAAGTGTAATATACATCAGGAGGAATATAAAAGAGTCGCTGTAGAGAAAACGTCGCTACAAACAAGGGGTCGCTAAGACAATCTCAACCGTATATCAATCAATATAGATTGGATGCCTAAGTTGGAAATGCGAAACTCCAAACAAGGTGAAAGCACCTAATGAAATTTAAGTCCCTAGATTCATAACAATGTCATGTATCTATTACACTATAATAAAATGCAAAAGTGCATTTTTAAATGACTAGGTACAGAGTTAGTGATAGTTAAAACTTAAAATTAATAGATTTTTATTTACTTACTTGGATTTTAAGATTTGTCATTGGAAACAATAAGAAATGAAGGATCAGTGAATATTGCTTATATATATACAAATATGAATCGTGTTACAATATGTAATTTACTTTAGAACTGGTTTTATTCGCATTAATTATATTTTCGCTAATATTCGCGAATCAAATACGTCACGAATTCATAAATGTTGCGAATAAATGCTGAGTTTTATAATTATATTGGAAAATGAATACGTCCGAAAATACGCAACTTAATTCTATAATAGTATTTTATCATAGAATAATCAGTTAAGTTAATCTGTTGAAAGCAATATATTAACAATAAACATGTATCTTTAAAGTTTGAAATCTAATTTTTTATAATATATTGCTTTTACTGAACTATCATTTGTTGAACAATTTTGGACATCATTTGAACATACACTTGTAACAGTTTTTCACACTTTTCACCTACTGTTTGTAAAACTTAACTTCCACAACAATCCCAAACTATTATCAATCTATTGTTATTATATACTATAAAATAATGAATCACCACTTGAATGTCTAACAGATCAGGTGTGACACACAAATATCAAAGCAACGACAGCGCGTCTTTGATCGCACTTTAATTCTGCCTGACGACGTCGCAAATTAAAAAATACGCGAATAAAGAAATCAGCTGATTTTTAACAAAAAAAGCAAAATTTTAACCTCGCGAAATTAAAGCGTTCTACAGTATGTGTCATTGTTGACCTTACAAACATTGACAAATGTATTGACAAAAATGATGATTTAAACCTGTATAAATATTATGTATCTTTTCATAAACATTACAAAAAAAACATACAGATCATGCTTTATCAATAGGTGCTCAGTCTTGTCATATCCTAATTTTTCACATACAAAAGATGTGAAAGTTTGGAAAGTACGAACCTTCAAGGGTTTTGGACGTTCCCTTAAATTGGCATTTCATACCTTCGCAATACAAATGTAGATCTATGTCATTTCTTCTGAAACTTAGCCTTTCTATATAATATATATTTACAAATTTATGAATCTACCATATAAGTAATAAGTAATAATTTCCTAATTTTTCAAGTGATTATTATCAAGAAGTATGGTCAAGATTTATGTGATTTGTAACCAAGAGACTGTGTCTTGTGTACATTGCCGAAAGTTGTATTAGGTACCTTGATGCTTTTCTTGACTTGTTAAATGTGAATGGCGTAGTGCATATTCTAGCATGAAACTTAATTGTACAACCGTTATCACAAAAAATATTGTATAACTTCCGAAAAATAATATCGCAAAATACTTGAGATGAACACTATATATATGTATAATACTAAGAAATTTAAATAAAACAAAGGAGATAACACTGTTTTCAACATGCTTTCTTTATAAGGCAAATTGAGCACTTCTAAGAAAACAATTTGGATCTGTATAGAGGGTCATGGGTTTGAGCCTAACCATATCTCTATATGTGAGAAAGCAGGCAGTTGCTTATGGAAGATGGGAGTCTATAGTACTGGTTCTTCCCAGGAAAGATGGTTAGGTGAACTGTCTGCCTCATACGACTCTTGACTGTTGAAAAGGGGCGTAAAACACAAACAAACAAACAAACAATGACTTAAAAATTATTACACTGAGGTAAGCTTTTCTCAGGACTGATATATAATGACTCCTGTTTCGAATAGTTAGTCAAACTTCATACTATTCATGAAATGTTCATGAAAAATTCATGATTTCATGAATTCCTTTCGAACTATAGCATAAACAACTTGCTACTATAAGACGAAAAACATGGTTTCATGAAAATTATCATGGATAAACATTAACCACAAGAATGTGATTTCATGCACTACAATCATATCTTAGGTAAGAAAACACTTTCTAACCATAGACATGAAGCCAATGAAAACTATTTCCTGTATTAACATTTCACTGTTTGCAATAATCTCAAACATCAATTACCAGATGATAACATTTCTTTGTACACAAGGAGTGGCAAGATTTTTACCTTTAAAAATAAAATCTTAGCCAAGATCTATAATAATGTTAATGAAACAATGTCGAGACATAACAGAACGTTGACTGAAGAGTATTACAAGGGGAGCTAACTCTATAAACCAGTTAGGGTTATAATGAATATCATCTAATCACATTTTAGGGGACTAACTTAGTACCAAATACGTTTCGCTCAGGTTGAGGAATTTCACACTGTTTTGAAGAAAAAAGTGAATTTTTTCTTTCAACAACAATTATACTACATCAGTTATACATATTTACTTCACGAAAAGCCGATTTTAAGCTTTAACAATAGCTGCTGTATTAAATTTACACATTTATTTCCAGCACATGAGTTGTTTAATCGGGAGCGATTTTTTTTTAGAAAGTAGTGGGAAATGTATATTCATGGAGTATTTGAATGAGGTCGAATATTGGCCCCAGAAAATCATGAAATAAGGGCCATAAAGATATGCATTAACTTGATAAAATGTATCAGAAAGTACATGTAGCACACTGATAATAAACTTTGTAATTTTGCATTTACATCTGAGTGAAAATATGACAAATAAAATTTAATATCATCCAATCACAAACACAGAACAAAAACTGAACAATACTTGTAAACATTTTTGTTAATATCAGCAAGAGTCCAATCTCTTCAGTAAATGTCAAATAGCATTAATTCAACTGTCTGCACATAATGAGAATTTCCCTGTTTGACCATCAACAAACTAAACATTATAATGACAATGTTTTGTGTTTTATACAGCCAAACAATGAAAGCATTGTTTTAGAAACTAAATTTCATGTCCATGAATGAACATAATGATAAAATAACAGAATGCAAAAGCTTAATGCGAATGATTCGTTAAGTCAACAATAAAACTGATCTTTCTTGTTATGTATCATATATTTGTCTGTTTGTTTGTTTCAATGGGTTTTACGCTCCTTTTCAACAGTCAGAGTCATATGAGGCAAACAGCTAGTTCACCTAATTATCTTTCCTGGGAAGAACCAGTACTAGACTCCCATCCTCCGTAAGCAACTGCCTACTTTCTCACATAAAGAGACATTGTCGGTAGCTGGACTCGAACCCATGACGCTCTATCAGTGAGAGGTTACAGTGATTTAAAGTCAGCAACCTTAACCACTCGACAACGGAGGCAGGTATATTTATCTTATAAATAACATAAGTTATTATTAACTAAACAGAATCAAGGGCCTTCTGTCCTCAAATTGGGAAGGGTGCTAGCCTTTCATTTTGGGAAATTCAAGTGCGGATTTTGCTAGGTAGACTGCTTTCAAGATGCATCAATAAACAAAACTTAAAATTTAATGGCATTCTACGTTGTACTTGCATGTACAGAAAATAGAAAGTGCATCAGTTAAATAATTGAAAACATCACAGGATTTCAGAACATCTGTGCATGATGAGAGTTTTGTGACTAATGTGTAAGCTAGGGGTAATGTCGGCATTTGGTATTTCAGCATTGTATTTTCAGGCAATTTTAAAACAAAGTGAGAAAAAAGAGGCTTTTATCAATTGGGAAGTCACCCAATATCAGTCTCTATTATAGCAGAAAGAGGCCCTGCAGAAATGGTGTTCACTGGTTACAAAACACAAAGCATTAACTAGAGCTGTCAAAATGACTAATCTCCCACATCCGCTTTGACACTAAGAATGCAATAGTACACTAAACGGCTAAGTCCAAGGGGACATAACTCTGCAATGAGTGAATCGCTGGGCATGAAAATTGTGTCTTGCACACTTAATGGTGATAATGTATTTCAAGTTTCATTGCAATCACTTAAAGAATGTGGAAGTAGTACGCTCCACAAACTTGTAAGCTGACCGACCAACGACCGACTGACAGAGTCACTCCAATATACCCTTGCTCAAACTTCTTTTGCAGGGGTATAATAAATTTCTATGTGATGTACTGTAGACCTTTCTCAATGAAAACTGATACATGTATCTATTCATCTTTTCAAATTATATTTTAATCAAGGAGTACGTCACATACATAGTATGATAATGTCAGTGACTGTGTTCATGACAGCCATTTTTTCGTCAAGAATTGAAAAAGGGAACATAATTATATGGCTTTTTAAGCCTTGTTCATAGTATAAATTAACTTTTTAATTATTTGAATCGTAGGTCCTATCAAGAAAAAGGTGCAGACTGAGAGTCACATTATGACAGCACTTAAATAAATTCTTCATTATCTGGCAGGGAAAAAAAGAAAAATATAAATGCTATAGCTAACAATCAGGAGGCGCCAACCGAGGCTAAACTGAAGTGGATTCAAGAATATGTTATGTTCTGAAAGTTGCTCAACTCAAGCAAGAATTTGACTGATTTTTTATTACTCAGCTCGGTATAGCTCAATTCTAAGAAAAAGGTATCAAAGTCATTTAGAAGATATCTATATATATTATATCTGTTTCCAATCAATCAGTTGTTTGGTTCTGTGGGTTGAAATAAATTTCAGCCTATAAATAATCATATGAAAAAACAACAAAAGCACATACATTCTAATTTCTATATGAAATATGCTGTTTATATTTTATGGCAATGCAGCACTAACCTTTCACTTATTGACTTAATTAAGCCACTTGACCATGGCATTGTAAGGAAACTGCTGTAATTCACAGTACATAGATAGTAAAGTAACTAAGTGTAAGTGTTTTCACAATAGTTGTCAATACTTTTTATAGTTTAATTTTTCAATCTTTAGAAGACATTATAACTTGATGAAGTTACAACAACAAAGAAGTATTAAACTTCTACAATGCTATATACAATTATACAGCAAGTAAACTGTGCCAATTACTCTAAATATTTCCTCATTATATAACAAACATCACTGAAAGATTTTCCTTATTTATAAAAACTATATCACCTGTATATATTTTAAGAGTGAACTTAAATCAAATTTACAGAAAGAACAGGCTATGTCAGAATTAAGCCCAACATAATTTTCCATGCTATATTGGATTTTTTCATACACGGTAACACTGTAATTAAGATGAAATTTTTAGAACCACATGTGTACATGCAAATATCTTTCAAAGACTGGTTATCTAGGCTACTGTAACACATAGCAGTCACAAGAGGCCAGAAGAGGGTCAGTTGGTAAATTAAAACCATCCTAAGAGCCAAATGCATAATAAGGCATGCTGGCCTACAATCCGTCTTCAACAATACTTGTATAGCAGTATTGTATGTAGTTTTGGAATAAATAAATCGGCTGTGATGTCCATCCCGATTACTGGCAATTAGCTCAGCTTATAAGAGCATCTGACTTGCAAGCTGACAGAAGGTTGAAGGTTCAAGCTACTATACTAAGCAGGGTTCTCAAGAACAGCAGGCTGCAGGCCAATTTAGAAATGTGTTTGGGCCTGTTAGGAATCTCAAAAGTTCATAAAATATTGCTAGAAATGACCCGGACCACCCCTTGCTGGCCTGTTAGTCTAGCTTTTTTGTGCCTGTTGGCCACAAACTTATTGAGAACCCTGAGCTATGCAACGGCCGGGTACATTGTTTTCCTCCTTCATTAGTATCATAATGTTATATTGTCTGTAAAACATTTTCAGAGAGATCACAGAGTATCTGATTAGGTGAATGATAAAGTACATCTGATCATCAGAGGCTTACACTGGTCAGCGATTCAGACCCCGTTAAGCCGTTTATTATATTCACCAGATAAGTTACAGGTTGACACCAACTTCTAGTACTAGTTAGTTCTAGTTTCAACATTTAATTAAGAAAGTGAGCATCCAGCATTGAATCGAACTATACATTATAATCATTTATTAGATAATCAACTTCATAGATTATAAAGTTATTTGGCCAAACAAATTTACAAACGTGACAAAGCCTTACTCATCGTACCAAAGATGAGTAAACAGCACAGCTCATCATTTTAAGAATTCGTCAAAAATGAAAGCCGAACAAGAGCAACTTGTAGTATGACTGGAAAATTTACGTCAAAATAAAGATATAGCATTTACCTTCTAGACGTCATTTTCTTGAAGTTCGTTGAGAAAGAATCTAACGAACATTAAAAAATGTTTTGTCTTCCGTCTATTAAATGTAGACGGTGTCCATGATGAATAATACTCGTAGTTTTAGTCCCAACCGTTGGTTGATGAAATAATCAGTTCTTACCGTACCGATCCGGACTGCGCATGACAACTATTTTATCGTAGTGTTCAATGTTGATTTTAATGTAGCATTGCAACATTTTGATGCATGTTTTCTTTAATTCTTTAACAAACGATGCGGGGGAAATACATTTTTGTGATAGTTGTGTTAGAATATATTACGTGCTATGAAAATGTAACTCAGAAGTATGTACAATAATTTATTGATTAATTACTTTAATTTATTTTAATTTACCTTTCCGGTGTACAATTTGTGCAAAGCGCTCGAGCCAAAGTTCTAAAAATCTAGTAACAGCTCTTCCCGTTAACGTGAATATAAAATGCATCTGCAATTACGTCGTAAAATGGCAAAAAGCGCAGTAAGCAGTAAATATGTCGATCGTGTTTTTAACTGAAAAAAAATAAGGCGATCGTTAGAAATCTTTAAAGTAGCAGTTATAGCAGTTGCCATTCTTAAACACTTGTTTTATTTCAATCGTTTTTTTTATGAAATTGAAGTTATTTCGGGTGAAGGTAAAACTATTAATCAAAGTACTGAAAGTACTGACGGAATGTGTATTTTTTTCATACATACAAAAAAAGAGAAATACATATAAGTGTACCTTTTCGGCATTGAATATGATAAAGTCTGAATATGCGTGCACCATTCACCAATTTAGATTTCTTCATGTACTTCGATAGTTTATTGTATTTCTGTACGGACTGTATTGGCACTGATGGAAGATTTTCAGTGAAAAAGGCTTTATAAGAATGTATATCGATGTTGAAATTATTTGAAGCACGTGTAACTGTTTAGCGAAGTTTTGATAGCACAATCAATAGGTACGTACATTTTAACACATATTGTAGTACCCGTTCATATAAGTTTCAAAAAGCTCTCATTTGTTGACGATAATAGTGGAAATAGTCAGCCAATTACACGCTGTTGTTACATTCAGAATGTAACTGTAAATGACCTAAATCAGGGAGATAACAAAAACGGTACCCGGAATACTTTTACGACTATATAGTTATCAAACATAGACCGTTAGTTATTTGACAAGCTTAGTATTTTATAATGCGATGTTTTGTAGATATCATTCCTGGAATATTGAAAAGTAATATTAGAATTTGGAGAAAATAACAATGCTGTACAATAAAAACAATATTCACTACTAGTAATCGTTTTGGTCATATTTTAGTTACTTTAACAAAGTAAACTAGACAGAAGCACTACAGGGCAGAGCAATATACGCCCGACTATATTATTGATACGGTAAAAACATTATTTTTTTGGGTACTTTTCGTGCATGAATATGCGTGTTTACATTTAATCACGGAATTTCATGCGCACGAATAGAACAGACTTAAAGAGTTACAGAGTGGACACAAATAAGTCAACTGGACTCCTAAGTATGGCCTTGACCTTGAGGCAAGCTTTCCGAAACATGCACTCTACACGTCGTCTCGATTGATTGGGAGAACATTTGAGTCAAGTTTCTTTAAAATCCTTCGCAGGCTTAAAGAGTTACAGAGCGGACACGAATTATGTCATATTTTATCTCCCTAAGTGTGACCTTGGCCTTCCGAAACATGTACTCTGCATGTCGTCTCGATTGGGTGAACATTTGAGTCAAGTTTCTTCAAAATCTTCCGCAGGCTTAAAGTGTTACAGAGCGGACACGAAATTGCTAACGGGCGGACGGACGCCAGTGTCACAATACAAAACGTCCATTCGATCGCATGCCAACGGTTTCTGCCTCCCAACTTCTTGCAGCCCAAATATGTACTTTTTTTACAAATAGGCTGATGAAACTTTCCATAGCCGTCACTCGGACGGTGAGCATGAATCTTGATGTACATAAGTACTACGTTTGTGCACATCCACCATGCATTTGTAAATCTAAAACTAATGACAGTTTAGAAAGAAATTACTTGAATCAAAGAGAGTTTTGAGATAGCTTCTAACACAGGTTTGACTTTATATAAAAAAACGAGACTGAAAGTATTAAATGCTTCTGTAACAATTTAGAGAAGTTGAACAATATTTACATACATACAATCCATGGCGTTAATTAAAATTAACAACAGTTTCGCATAATTTATGCCTTGTGTATTAAGAAAAAGAAAATTGACCACAACAATGAAATAGGGCAAAGCAAAGTCATAAAGAAACATCATTGATGATACACACATTATATAGTAGTAAATATATGTATGACAATATTCATTATCGATTATAACAACCAGGATGAATTTAATATATTCTTGAAAGAATAATTAAAAATCTAATTTATTGTTCAAAGTATGTAGAATAAAAACCCTGTATTATGTTTTCTTTCTGATTACACGAAAGTCGTCGCAGGCCGTGACTCATTCTCATACTTGCACTGTAGAATTATAATATTATGACCTGTTACTTTAAATCGTTTTACACGTCAAAATCTCTAATGCGCCGGACATAGTAGTTAGGGATGTTGCGAGTATCCGAGTACTCGGGTAATCACGAATCAAATTGAAAAATCGAGTACGAATAATCGTCATTACTGAGATTTGTGGTTCGCGATCTTGTCTTTTAACGTAAAGTGTATTCTTTACTCTTAAAATCCCCTTTCTCTGAATAAATATTGTCTGATCATGGACTACTTTGTTTGCCAAGAGGTCCAATCGGATCTTTAAATATTGGGTCACATGCTCAAACCAGAAAATGCTGCTGGTTAATCCATTAATTGAAATGGAGTACGCATAAATTTAAGTCATATTGATTTACTTCATTATAATTCCTAAAACAAAATTAAATATAGCTGTCTTCAGGACTGCAATGTTGAAATTTGTATGGGGTACTTGATAACAAAAGATTCGTGATTCGATTTGTGGATCATAAGCGTTGAATCGTGGATTGGATCGGATCGCTACTTACCCAACGATCCACAGCCCTAATAGTAGTGTGCCTTCTTACATTTATGAAAAATGTTACTTTGAATATGTCCGATCTGGATACCAAATATAGTGGAAAATGTCAGTGAAATACGGTTTGTTTGAATTAAGGGAGATAACAAAAACAGTCTTGTGTATACTTGTATTCTTTTACGACTAGTTACCAAACATTGACCGATATCTATTTAGCAAGCACGTGCTTTGTAGAGCATGAACAACTTTGCATAAAATTAAGATTGAAATAAAAAAATACAATACAACCAATATTTACAATAATAATGAGTTATTGGTTCGGACACATTAAGTCACTTTAGTAAAATAAAGAATATGTCTGGACAGTGGTCTTCATTTGTTGTGGTAACAGTACATTTTCTATCACCAAATGTTTAAGTTGGGAGAATTTGTATAATCACTGAAATCACGAGAAACATGTGACATTTGTAACTATTCGGTCGCATACGTATATGATTGACAACGAGTAACTGTTGTCTATGAAATTTAGAGGCGACAGTTACGAGATATCTATCTGACTTAGACCACAGGTAATACGGAATGTTTTAACAACGGCTAACTGTGATCTGCGTGATTTAGAAAACAACTTTGTCTTTCCCGTGATTGGTTATCTAACTGTGGAATGTTATTGACGGAAAATTTACGAGTGTAAGCAGCAGACGACACGTGTCGTTTTTGGTTCAGTCAAAACATGTTGATGAAACAAAAGCACATTGACAAATACATGTATATACATACTAAAGAACAAAATACAGTATATGTGCATAATCTAAACACAATAATCATAAATTATATTTATATACAAAACAAGAGAAACAGGTAATTTCAAACAATAAATCTCTATATTGCGCATTCATTGACCATGAAATTTAAGCGTTCGACACCGTTGTTAGGGGACTACCTGTGGTACAAACTAACTAAAATGGTTACTATGTTAAAATCTATATAAGGTTTTCTTTATTATAGTGTCACCCCTATTGAAAGGGCCAGCCAAATTGGCTTATGAGACACCTATCTTATGTTCATGCAGTACCTCCCGAATCCCTTCTCCTTTTGCCGAGTGCCTGGCTGAGTTGGGCCTACGGTAACCATTTTTTAACTAGCTGGTGGCTCACCAACCGACCGCATCAGTTCTAACCCAGTCACCACTGGCCGGGGTCGAACCTTCGATCTCGCTCCGAAGGCGGACACCCTAACCACTCGGCGACGGTTGCGATAATTTTCACCTTGTACAAAAATCCTCCACACATGTGTTTACACTATGTTCTACACAGTAGCCTAACCAAACATGGAAGAAAATTCGTTGTGTGAAAGTTGAGGACTGTGTTTAGAATTGAAAATAAACATGGAAAAACATTTAAAAGTGAAAATTTAAGATATGGAAACCCTCAATGACATATTGAAGTTATTGTTGGACATCCACGGTAGTTTCAATTAATTTTGATATAATAATACATTATTTTGGCCACTGGAATTAGCATAAGTTCAGGTGAGGATAAAATATTATTTTGCTGGTGCAGAAATGTACATTTAATCGTCAGCTATTGATAAAAACTCATTTCAGTTATGTACTTTCAGTAATTATTGAACAATGCCACTTCTTTATGATGCATAGCTTAACTGTTAAACGACCATTTTGTCACAACTTTGATTTACCTTAACTTAATACCAACTTTTTATACATATGTTGTTATTTGCAGAGGATATGGTGATTTTTACCTCGAAGAAAATATTTTACAAAACCAACTAGATAGTTTATACACTTATTCTACAAAATGGGATCTTAACATAAATATAAACAAAACCAAGGACTTTTATATGTATATAAGTCCTTGACAAAACCAAGATTTGTATTTTTAGTAAAAGGAAGAAAACTGCGTTCCCCGTCTGGCTCATTAACGATGCCCCGATTGAAGTTGTTGATTGGTTTGTCTATCTTGGTGTTAAATTTGTATTCGGTGGTTCTATGAAAGAGGCAATTAAAACATTATCTGAGCAAGCGCTAAAAGCTGTAAACTGAAAATATCCAATTTCAGTATAATGCAAGGAAAAAAGTCCAAATCTTTGGTGCAAAATACGAAACAATCCTGGAACCTTCTTGCATAACATATGGCTTTAACAACAAAATGATATTAATTGTTTGTCAAAATATTTTTGGTGTTTTAAAATTAACACATTCATTGATTCAATTGAATTTTCCTATTTAAAACAAATTTTAACAATTAATTACAATTACCAGGCTATGTTTAAAACAAGGATATGAGACCAGTTTCAACAGAAATGGAAAACTTAGTTAGGACAAATGTCAAAAAATGCAACAATATATGAGCTTTAAAACAACATTTACATTTGAGAAATATCTTGACATTATCAGTAACGACTACATGAGAAAATGTTTTACAAGGTTTATGTTATCAACCCACTGTCTAACCATTGATCGAAACTGGGCGATACAATAATACAGACAGAGAAAATAGAATAAGTCTAAATTGTAATAAAAATCTTGTAGAAACAGAATACCATTTCCTCATGACATGTGAAAAATATTATAATCTACGTCAAAACATACATGCCCTATATCAGATGGCCTTCTCTATCAATGTTCAACAATTTAACGAACACTGAAAATACGAAATCTCTTTATCAAATTATATGCTACTTCTTGAAACATTCATTCGACAATAGAACCACATAATGTAATAAGTACTACTTGTTAGATTTTAATTTGTTACATGCATACCGGGTGTACCATTTTGCTGACTTTGTACTTTCGTTTCAACAAGGCCAGCATAACAATGGTAAACGACAAACACCGGTATCTGTTTTATTCTCTCAGTTCAATATACAAAATCAGTCCATGGTCAAATTGAGGACAAAATTGGACAAGTGTCTACACGCCCACGAGACCGTACATAAAACTGTAACAGTGATGCAATCTAGGCTCGACAACCACGAGAAACGTATGACCTTACTTGAATTTAAATCAATAGATATTAAAGCACGCAGCCGACGCAAAAATCTGATATTTGTTGGATTTCCCGAAACCAGAAATTCAGACACAACTATACAAGACCAATAATTGTTGCACTGCTAAGCAGGAAATTTTTTCCTCATTGGGTCGATGATAAGCATAAATAAAAAATTCCTGCCTGAAATTGTTAGTGCCAGAAAAAAGCTATGGCCGCAATATAAAGCATTGAAAAATGCACACCCAGACAATCGCATCTCACTAGCATACCCAGCTAAAACCGTTATGAACGGACAAATAATTACTGACGCATACTGGGATGATATAATGAGGGCAGTCGACTGAATTACTCTCGCCAAAACAATCGACCCACCACCAAAGTGGATTATAAAAAAACGCACGCACAACATACTGACGGGGTTCTTCTTTGTGAACACTCTCGTAGTGATAGCTGTCACTCGAACGTATCTAGTAGCTCGTCAACCAAGCCTACGTCATTAAGCAGACGACAGTCACGGTCAAGCTCCCGTCGTCCGCATGCTACAAGTAGTAGCCATGGCAACAACAAGTATCCGTCTTCAGGCCCAACAGCCCACGTACCGGTCCGGGCGCAGTCCAAAAGGGACGATCGCGGCATACGCCGCCCTTGGACGAACAACAACTCTGAACATTAACGTAACACTTCAACCAACCGTTAGAACAATAGGGGGAATGCAATTTCAAGTGATACTGCTACTCTGAAAATATGAAGTGTTAATGTGTGTGGCTTAAAGCAAAAACTTGACTATCCGGAATTCATTAATATTTGTTTTAGATTTAGAAGCAAGAGCTCATATTGATCAAAGTCATTTCGTCAAGTTGAACTGGCTACCTGTCTCAAAAAGAGTTGATCAAATCATGTTGTGTCATGTATTCAAAATCTACAGTGGTAGAGCACCAGGTTACCTAAATGAGCATTTCATTCCACTTAGTTCAGTTCATAACCATTCCACTAGGTTCAGATTGTCAGTTGATGCTTCTGGTGATTCATTTACAGACACTTGAAGATTCTGTCTACCCAAGGTTACGGGTTTGGTAAACGATCATTTGCTTAACAAGGTTGCTCCCTCTGGAATGAAATGCCACAGCACATAGGAGAAGTTAAGAACCTCAGTTTAGGTCCACCATCAAAGCCCATCTGCTTGCTAATGTTTGAGGTTGTTTTATACAAATTTTAAATATCAATAATTCTTAGATAATGATGTAAATTCAGTTCCAGTAATTTTATTCTGTGATAATAATTATCTCTTAGATAAATTTGGATTCGATTTTATTTTTTTATTTCATATTAATATAATTTGTTGTTGTGTTTTACCGTTTGTGACATGGTTTTAACTTTCTACTGATATTATTTACCTTTAATAATTTTACAATCTCATTTTGTATATTCAGTAATATATTTTTGTTTGAACACTGTACATTACTTTATATGCCCATTTTGTGTAATATATTTCCTATGTACCATGTTTAGAAATAGTTAAAATATGAATAATTATATAATATATGTAAGCCAATATGATATTTTATGCGAGTCCGAAACCCATATCGACATTTGTGATTGCGTTGATATTCCAGGCTACGTATTTTTCTCAAAACATACAAACGCAAGTCAGGTGGTATAGGAATTTATGTTAAATATTCTCTATCAAACTATGTGAAAATCGAAACTTCATTTTATGTTTGTGTATTGATAAACCAATTTCGATTTGTACTGAAAATGTATTACTCTGTGTTATCTTTACACCACAGTTGACTCCAACATGTTTTTAAAAGTAATCTTGAATTTGAAACTTATTTTAATATACTATCCGAGTACGACGCTATGTGTTTATTTAAATTCCGTACAGCAAATCACAACTTACCCGTGGAAATCGGTCGTTGGGACGGTACTCTTTTTGATGATCGAAAATGCAATTTTTGTGACACTGACGACATAGGCTCAGAAAAACATTATTTGTTAGCTTGTCCGTATTTCGCGCTTGAGAGAACAAAAATTCTGAGTTCTTAAACATTTTAGAAATCGAATCATGTGATTCCATTAGCATCTCTATGCATCAGTGTCTTGTGATTTACTCTCATTATCACATACTGTTCAATTTCTCTGTCTTATATGTACGTCTATACTTTATAATTCAGTACATCGTATTTATTCTCGTCCAGCAAACAAACAAATATATCCTTCCTAAATTGCATTGAAGACACTTAGATTGTTTAATAGTTTCCTTTTGGTTGCCATGGAAACCAGAGTTCTGCACGGAATGGGCTTTTTTTATCTGTTTTGTAAATGACCACACAAAGACCATTTCTGTGGAGTTTCTTTAAATTTGACACAGCCGTTTCGGAGGAAAGTCCTTTGAAGAATTGAAGACGGACGGACTACAGACACAATAGCACACTAACAGCTCTCCTAATGAATTATTAGACGATACCGACGCGTAACTGCACTTTTTAATGCATGATTGCTGTCAATGTCTTCAAAATAGGATGCCAAAATGAACTTTTAAGAAAACAAAATGTTAATATTCGACTACTTACATACAATGATCTTTATAATGCGTTTGACTGGGTATAAAGCTGTTATAATGACTTCAAATGAATAAATATATATTATTGTCATATAAATGAAGGCTGCATAGAAAACTTTTCAAAACGGGATAAAAAAATATACATATGAAATTGATATATTTGATTCTGGCCCATGCACCCCACCATACTTTCGGCGCCAAAAACAGGTCTTTGGACTCCTTTTCCTTAGTTATTGTTTATTCCATAAAGTAGAGATATTGAACTGTATTGTGTGAAAAAAATACGGATGTACTTTATGGTAAAAATTTCTTTATATGTTTACCAGTGTCCTTTGTTTGCCGATTTGCAATAAAATTTATTTATTGTTGTTGCTTCATTTTTTTGCCTATCTTACTATCATATGATTGTAGATCAGAATTTAATTGAGATAGTTGGATACTATTGATTCCATCGAATAAGTTTTATCCGATCCATACATGTGTGAATGTATGTTTTGTGTAGCCTATGAGTGATTAACAATTGAGGGGTATGCATTGAATACACAGTTATGTATACATACCCTTAGGTCTTGTTATTCAATACTGACCAAATCTCAGGTAGCCAATTATTTCAAGGTGAACAACTGTTAGGAAGTAATGGAGTTTACACAAATTAAGATACTGGAGTTTACACAAATTTGTATTTTGATGTAATTCTTTCTAAAGATGAAAATATCAGGACTTAGTAGAAATATATTAGATGCAATGACAGGTATGTGTCCGTGTTAATGATAGGTAACTGCATTAATAGTCATAATAACAAACCAAGAAAGTAAATTAAGAATATTGTCTCAAATAACATCTCTTGCAGTCTAAGCAGAGACCAGCAGATGGCAAAGCTTACAAAATTCTATTTAATGAAAGAAAATGATTGTGTGACAAAAAATGAGGAATATCATTTTATTATGGAATGCACTGTTTTAAACAATTTATGGTTATTTACTTTAGAACAAGATGACCTCTAAATAAAGGCAACCAGTCGGTAACGGCCACAATATGTCTTTCTCAAGGGTGGTCTTTGTAGACAGGTTTAACAATAGGTGATCTGTAATAGCGTTTCAGATTTGTATCTAGGTATCCGTTTGTATTTTCAATATTGCATTGCTAGAAATTTCCAGTGTCTGGGAATTTATGCACTTGGTAATAATCTCAGGTTTGCTTGTGGGCTTTCTAAAGAGACGGGGTTTCTCCAGGGATCGCTTCCTGTGTTGTGTGATTATATCAGATATGATACTAGCAACATAATAGAGACAACATTGCCCGACTCAGATGTGCAGTGCACACACCGGACTAGACATGGTTGAAGTTGCTTCCGGGATTGACCCAGTCGACGCAGGTCCGCCCAGCCCAGAGGGTAAGTGCATGTTTTTCATTCAAGCCATTTATTTCTTTTGATGAACTGTTGACTCTGTTTACAGCAAAACCTGTGTATGTTGCCACCTTCGATAATAGGTCACCCTGTGAATAAAGGCCAGTTTTTCATAATCCATCATTGATTATTTAGTGCAAGATTACCTTTAAATAAAGACAACCTGTCGGTAAAGACAACTGTCTTTCTCTAGGGTGATATTTGTAGACAGGTTTAAAAGCACGTGATCTGAAATAGTGTTCCAGATTCCGTATTCGTAACAGTATGTCTTTCTCAAGGGTGGTCTTTGTAGACAGGCAGATATGTAAAACTTGAATTTTGAAGGCAAGTAAGAATACTGTACAATCTTGTAGATAACATAAGTATATAGCAGGTTTATTAGTAAATTCTATTCAGATATAGTATAGTTGAATTTTGTAGGCAAGTAAGAATACTGTACAATCTTGTAGATAACAATAGGACATAGCATGTATATTTGTGAATTGCAGTCAGATATAGTATAGTTGTATTTTGCAGGCAAGACTAGTGAGAATACTGTTCAAACTTTTAGATAACATTAGTATATATATAGCAGGTTTATTTGTAAATTGCAGGCATATATTTTATAGTTGTATTTTGCAGGCATGTAAGAATACTGTACATACTTGTAGATAACATTAGTATATATGTAGCAGGTTTATTTGTAAATTGCAGGCATATATATTATAGTTGAATTTTGCAGGCAAGTAAGAATACTGTACATACTTGTAGATAACATTAGTATATATGTAGCAGGTTTATTTGTAAATTGCAGACATATATATAATAGTTGAATTTTGCAGGCAAGTAAGAATACTGTACATACTTGTAGATAACATTAGTATATATGTAGCAGGTTTTTTTGTAAATTGCAGGCATATATATTATAGTTGAAATTTGCAGGCAAGTAAGAATACTGTACATACTTGTAGATAACATTAGTATAAAGCAGGTTTATTTGTAAATTGCAGGCATATATGTTATAGTTGAATTTTGCAGGCAAGTAAGAATACTGTACATACTTGTAGATAACATTAGTATAAAGCAGGTTTATTTGTAAATTGCAGGCATATATATTATAGTTGAATTTTGCAGGCAAGTAAGAATACTGTACATACTTGTAGATAACATTAGTATAAAGCAGGTTTATTTGTAAACTACAGGCATATATGTTATAGTTGAATTTTGCAGGCAAGTAAGAATACTGTACAAACTTGTAGATAACATTAGTATAAAGCAGGTTTATTTTTAAATTGCAGGCAGATATATTATAGTTGAATTTTGCAGGCAAGTAAGAATACTGTACATACTTGTAGATAACATTAGTATAAAGCAGGTTTATTTGTAAACTACAGGCATATATGTTATAGTTGTATTTTGCAGGCAAGTAAGAATACTGTACAAACTTGTAGATAACATTAGTATAAAGCAGGTTTATTTTTAAATTGCAGGCAGATATATTATAGTTGTATTTTGCAGGCAAGTAAGAATACTGTACATACTTGTAGATAACATTAGTTTAAAGCAGGTTTATTTGTAAATTGCAGGCATATATATTATAGTTGAATTTTGCAGGCAAGTAAGAATACTGTACATACTTGTAGATAACATTAGTATAAAGCAGGTTTATTTGTAAATTGCAGGCATATATATTATAGTTGAATTTTGCAGGCAAGTAAGAATACTGTACATACTTGTAGATAACATTAGTATAAAGCAGGTTTATTTGTAAACTACAGGCATATATGTTATAGTTGTATTTTGCAGGCAAGTAAGAATACTGTACAAACTTGTAGATAACATTAGTATAAAGCAGGTTTATTTTTAAATTGCAGGCAGATATATTATAGTTGTATTTTGCAGGCAAGTAAGAATACTGTACAAACTTGTAGATAACATTAGTATATATATAGCAGGTTTATTTTTAAATTGCAGGCAGATATAGTATAGTTGTATTTTGCAGGCAAGTAAGAATAATGTACATACTTGTAGATAACATTAGTATATATATAGCAGGTATATTTTTAAATTGCAGGCATATATATTATAGTTGTATTTTGCAGGCAAGTAAGAATACTGTACATACTTGTAGATAACATTAGTTTAAAGCAGGTTTATTTGTAAATTGCAGGCATATATATTATAGTTGAATTTTGCAGGCAAGTAAGAATACTGTACATACTTGTAGATAACATTAGTATAAAGCAGGTTTATTTGTAAATAGCAGGCATATATGATACAGCTGAATTTTGCAGGCAAGTAAGACTACTGTGCAAAATTAGAAATAACATGAGTACATGGTGGGTTAATTTGTAAATTGCAGGCAGTTATATTATAGTTGAATTTTGCAGATAAGTAAGAATACTTTACATACTTGTGGATAACATTAGTATATAGCAGGTTTATTTGTTAAGCTGCATGCTAAAATGTTATAGTTGTCGCTGACCATTTTCTTCAAAATAACCAAAGACAGTTTTGAAAAGAATGGCTGTTATTCACAATTTGGCCTTTATTCGGAGTTAGCCGCTAACAAAGGTTTGACTGTACCTTGTTAGAATTCTCCTACTCGGGAAGGACAAAATATTTCCTTTAATGTCAGGTTCTAAATGATCAATGACAGTTTTCTAAAGAATGGCTGTTATTCAGAGGATGGCTTTTATTCGGAGGTGGCCGTTAACAAGGATAAACTGTACCTTGCTAGAACACTTCTGCTGAGAAAATTCAAAATGTGACATTTAATGTCAGGTGGCCTTTATTTGGTAGCCATTTTATACCAAATAATCAATGACAGTTTTGTAAATAATAGTGATAATTCACATGATGGCCTTTATTCGGAGGTGGCCGCTAATAAGAGTTATCTGTACCTTGCTAGAACCCTCCTGATCGGGAAGGACAAAATGTGACCTTTAACGTCAGGTGACCTTTATTCGGTGACCATTTGTTCTAAATAATATATGACACATTTGTAAAGCATGGCTTTTATTCACAAAATGGCCTTTATTCGGAGGTGGCCACTAACAAAGGTTTGACTGTACCTTGTTAGAACCCTCCTGCTCGGGTAGGACAAAATGTGGCCTATAATGAAAGGTGAACTTAATTCGGTGGCCATTTTGTTCTAAATAATCTATAACAGTTTTGTAAAGAATGGCTGTTATTCACAGGATCGCCTTTATTCGGAGGTGACCGTTAACAAATGTTTGACTGTACCTTGCTAGAACCCTCCTGCTTGGTTTCAGTGTCCTTTCTCATAGCTGACAAATATTTGCCATCATTTGTCTCTAATTATACCAGCTGGCCTAGTGTGGCATCCATAAATGCTTGTATCTCACTGAAAACCTTTGACCTTGTTAAAATAGTGTTTTAGTGCCCTTATTTTAATTTATGATATGTCAAATAACTTTTAAAACGTAGGTCGTTGATTTTTCCTTACCTTTATTGGTTTACGAGTATTTTTCCAAAACTTGATTCTTATCCAGCAGTTATTTCTATCAGGTAAAACGTCTTGAATTGACATGATTTGCAGTTATATTTTTGTCATATTTTTGAAATTGCAGGGTACTTTTTTAAAGTTCTAGTTATGCCCCCATTTCTTCGAAGAAATGGGGGCATATTGGATAGCTCATGTCTGTCTTTTTTGCTCGTTGGTAATCAAACCTTGTCCGGCCAATTCGACTGTTTTGGCCCTTAGGTCTTCACTTGGTTTGAAGGTTGGTCACATAGATAGATGACCCCTGTTGATATGGTCTATCAATAGGTCAAAGGTCAACTATCCATTTGCCCTTTAGGGGGCATCGGTGGTTGACAAACACCTCATTAAAAGCGTATTAGTACCCTTGTTTTTACTTAAGACATATCAAATAACTTTTTAAACTTTGAGGAAGTAGATGATTTTCTTCTGCTTTATGTTTTAAGAGTATTTTTTATAAAACTTGATACTTATCCCTGCAGTTATTTCTATTAGATAAATTGTCTTGAATTGACATGATTTGTATTTTTGTCCTATTTTTGTAATTGTAGGATTCTTTTGTAAAGTTTTAGTTATGCCCCTTGATCCTCACATATAGATAGATGAACCCTATTGATAAGCAAAGGGCACCCTTTATAACTTAAAAACTCTGTGAGATCTTTATGCATTTTTACGACTCTTATACAGAGATTCTGCATTGATAGGTTTTTGTATGAGCCACAGATCCCGTCCACTGCTCTGAAAGCTTGTTCTTGTCTAACAACTTCTGTATCACTTTGGTTTCCTCATGAAAATCCTCTGTCTCTTGAAGATTACAATCAGCAATATTCATCTCTTTGTCTACCCAATACAGACGTCCAACCTTTTCTAGGGCATTCTGTGAAACTTTCTGATCTGATATTCTTACAACTGAAGGTTCCAGCACCAAACACTCAAATCAATAATCTTTGTTTGATGTGTTCTGTAATTTGGCCAGATATTCTGTTCTGAGTGTAACAAACTCTGAGGCAGTCTGTATATCTCAGCAGTGTCTCTTCATCTAGATAGGCTACATTCAAACCTGTAAAAAACACCTTCGGGAAGGGCAAAATGTGGCCTTTAATGACAGGTGACCTTTATTCAGTGGCCATTTTGTTCTAAATAATCTATAACAGTTTTGTAAAGAATGGCTGTTATTCACAGGATGGCCTTTATTCGGAGGTGACCGTTAACAAATGTTTGACTGTACCTTGCTAGAACCCTCCTGCTTGGTGTCAGTGTCCTTTCTCATAGCTGACAAATATTTGCCATCATTTGTCTCTAAGTATACTAGCTGGCCTAGTGTGGCATCCATAAATGCTTGTATCTCACTGAAAACCTTTGACCTTGTTAAAATAGTGTTTTAGTGCCCTTTATGATATGTCAAATAATTTTAAAAACGTAGGTGGTTGATTTTTCCTTACCTTTATTGTTTTACGAGTATTTTTCCAAAACTTGATTCTTATCCAGCAGTCTTGAATTGACATGATTTGCAGTTATATTTTTGTCATATTTTTGAAATTGCAGGGTACTTTTTTAAAGTTCTAGTTATGCCCCCATTTCTTCGAAGAAATGGGGGCATATTGGATAGCTCATGTCTGTCTTTTTTGCTCGTTGGTAATCAAACCTTGTCCGGCCAATTCGACTGTTTTGGCCCTTAGGTCTTCACTTGGTTTGAAGGTTGGTTACATAGATAGATGACCCCTGTTGATATGGTCTATCAATAGGTCAAAGGTCAACTATACATTTGCCCTTTAGGGGGCATCGGTGGTTGACAAACACCTCATTAAAAGCGTATTAGTACCCTTGTTTTTACTTAAGACATATCAAATAACTTTAAAAACTTTGAGGAAGTAGATGATTTTCCTCTGCTTTATGTTTTAAGAGTATTTTTTTATAAAACTTGATACTTATCCCTGCAGTTATTTCTATTAGATAAATTGTCTTGAATTGACATGATTTGTATTTTTGCCCTATTTTTGTAATTGTAGGATTCTTTTGTAAAGTTCTAGTTATGCCCCTTGATCCTCACATATAGATAGATGAACCCTATTGATAAGCAAAGGGCACCCTTTATAACTTAAAAACTCTGTGAGATCTTTATGCATTTTAATGACTCTTATACAGAGATTCTGCAGTGATAGGTTTTTGTATGAGCCACAGATCCTGTCCACTGCTCTGAAAGCTTGTTCTTGTCTAACAACTTCTGTATCACTTTGGTTTCCTCATGAAAATCCTCTGTCTCATAGAAGATTACAATGAGCAATATTCATCTCTTTGTTTACCCAATACAGACGTCCAACTTTTCCAGGGCATTCTGTGAAACTTTCTGATCTGATATTCTTACAACTGAAGGTTCCAGCACCAAACACTCAAATCAATAATCTTTGTTTGATGTGTTCTGTAATTTGGCCAGACATTCTGTTCTGAGTGTAACAAACTCTGAGGCAGTCTGTATATCTCAGCAGTGTCTCTTCATCTAGATAGGCTACATTCAAACCTGTAAAAAACACCTTCGGGAAGGGCAAAATGTGGCCTTTAATGACAGGTGACCTTTATTCAGTGGCCATTTTGTTCTAAATAATCTATAACAGTTTTGTAAAGAATGGCTGTTATTCACAGGATGGCCTTTATTCGGAGGTGACCGTTAACAAATGTTTGACTGTACCTTGCTAGAACCCTCCTGCTTGGTTTCAGTGTCCTTTCTCATAGCTGACAAATATTTGCCATCATTTGTCTCTAAGTATACTAGCTGGCCTAGTGTGGCATCCATAAATGCTTGTATCTCACTGAAAACCTTTGACCTTGTTAAAATAGTGTTTTAGTGCCCTTCTTTTAATTTATGATATGTCAAATAACTTTAAAAACGTAGGTCGTTGATTTTTCCTTACCTTTATTGTTTTACGAGTATTTTTCCAAAACTTGATTCTTATCCAGCAGTTATTTCTATCAGGTAAAACGTCTTGAATTGACATGATTTGCAGTTATATTTTTGTCATATTTTTGAAATTGCAGGGTACTTTTTTAAAGTTCTAGTTATGCCCCCATTTCTTCGAAGAAATGGGGGCATATTGGATAGCTCATGTCTGTCTTTTTTGCTCGTTGGTAATCAAACCTTGTCCGGCCAATTCGACTGTTTTGGCCCTTAGGTCTTCACTTGGTTTGAAGGTTGGTCACATAGATAGATGACCCCTGTTGATATGGTCTATCAATAGGTCAAAGGTCAACTATACATTTGCCCTTTAGAGGGCATCGGTGGTTGACAAACACCTCATTAAAAGCGTATTAGTATCCTTGTTTTTACTTAAGACATATCAAATAACTTTAAAAACTTTGAGGAAGTAGATGATTTTCCTCTGCTTTATGTTTTAAGAGTATTTTTTTATAAAACTTGATACTTATCCCTGCAGTTATTTCTATTAGATAAATTGTCTTGAATTGACATGATTTGTATTTTTGTCCTATTTTTGTAATTGTAGGATTCTTTTGTAAAGTTCTAGTTATGCCCCTTGTTCCTCACATATAGATAGATGAACCCTATTGATAAGCAAAGGGCACCCTTTATAACTTAAAAACTCTGTGAGATCTTTATGCATTTTAATGACTCTTATACAGAGATTCTGCAGTGATAGGTTTTTGTATGAGCCACAGATCCTGTCCACTGCTCTGAAAGCTTGTTCTTGTCTAACAACTTCTGTATCACTTTGGTTTCCTCATGAAAATCCTCTGTCTCATAGAAGATTACAATGAGCAATATTCATCTCTTTGTCTACCCAATACAGACGTCCAACCTTTTCCAGGGCATTCTGTGAAACTTTCTGATCTGATATTCTTACAACTGAAGGTTCCAGCACCAAACACTCAAATCAATAATCTTTGTTTGATGTGTTCTGTAATTTGGCCAGATATTCTGTTCTGAGTGTAACAAACTCTGAGGCAGTCTGTATATCTCAGCAGTGTCTCTTCATCTAGATAGGCTACATTCAAACCTGTAAAAAACACCTTCGGGAAGGGCAAAATGTGGCCTTTAATGACAGGTGACCTTTATTCAGTGGCCATTTTGTTCTAAATAATCTATAACAGTTTTGTAAAGAATGGCTGTTATTCACAGGATGGCCTTTATTCGGAGGTGACCGTTAACAAATGTTTGACTGTACCTTGCTAGAACCCTCCTGCTTGGTTTCAGTGTCCTTTCTCATAGCTGACAAATATTTGCCATCATTTGTCTCTAAGTATACTAGCTGGCCTAGTGTGGCATCCATAAATGCTTGTATCTCACTGAAAACCTTTGACCTTGTTAAAATAGTGTTTTAGTGCCCTTATTTTAATTTATGATATGTCAAATAACTTTAAAAACGTAGGTCGTTGATTTTTCCTTACCTTTATTGTTTTACGAGTATTTTTCCAAAACTTGATTCTTATCCAGCAGTTATTTCTATCAGGTAAAACGTCTTGAATTGACATGATTTGCAGTTATATTTTTGTCATATTTTTGAAATTGCAGGGTACTTTTTTAAAGTTCTAGTTATGCCCCCATTTCTTCGAAGAAATGGGGGCATATTGGATAGCTCATGTCTGTCTTTTTTGCTCGTTGGTAATCAAACCTTGTCCGGCCAATTCGACTGTTTTGGCCCTTAGGTCTTCACTTGGTTTGAAGGTTGGTCACATAGATAGATGACCCCTGTTGATATGGTCTATCAATAGGTCAAAGGTCAACTATACATTTGCCCTTTAGAGGGCATCGGTGGTTGACAAACACCTCATTAAAAGCGTATTAGTATCCTTGTTTTTACTTAAGACATATCAAATAACTTTAAAAACTTTGAGGAAGTAGATGATTTTCCTCTGCTTTATGTTTTAAGAGTATTTTTTTATAAAACTTGATACTTATCCCTGCAGTTATTTCTATTAGATAAATTGTCTTGAATTGACATGATTTGTATTTTTGTCCTATTTTTGTAATTGTAGGATTCTTTTGTAAAGTTCTAGTTATGCCCCTTGATCCTCACATATAGATAGATGAACCCTATTGATAAGCAAAGGGCACCCTTTATAACTTAAAAACTCTGTGAGATCTTTATGCATTTTAATGACTCTTATACAGAGATTCTGCAGTGATAGGTTTTTGTATGAGCCACAGATCCTGTCCACTGCTCTGAAAGCTTGTTCTTGTCTAACAACTTCTGTATCACTTTGGTTTCCTCATGAAAATCCTCTGTCTCATAGAAGATTACAATGAGCAATATTCATCTCTTTGTCTACCCAATACAGACGTCCAACCTTTTCCAGGGCATTCTGTGAAACTTTCTGATCTGATATTCTTACAACTGAAGGTTCCAGCACCAAACACTCAAATCAATAATCTTTGTTTGATGTGTTCTGTAATTTGGCCAGATATTCTGTTCTGAGTGTAACAAACTCTGAGGCAGTCTGTATATCTCAGCAGTGTCTCTTCATCTAGATAGGCTACATTCAAACCTGTAAAAAACACCTTCGGGAAGGGCAAAATGTGGCCTTTAATGACAGGTGACCTTTATTCAGTGGCCATTTTGTTCTAAATAATCTATAACAGTTTTGTAAAGAATGGCTGTTATTCACAGGATGGCCTTTATTCGGAGGTGACCGTTAACAAATGTTTGACTGTACCTTGCTAGAACCCTCCTGCTTGGTTTCAGTGTCCTTTCTCATAGCTGACAAATATTTGCCATCATTTGTCTCTAAGTATACTAGCTGGCCTAGTGTGGCATCCATAAATGCTTGTATCTCACTGAAAACCTTTGACCTTGTTAAAATAGTGTTTTAGTGCCCTTATTTTAATTTATGATATGTCAAATAACTTTAAAAACGTAGGTCGTTGATTTTTCCTTACCTTTATTGTTTTACGAGTATTTTTCCAAAACTTGATTCTTATCCAGCAGTTATTTCTATCAGGTAAAACGTCTTGAATTGACATGATTTGCAGTTATATTTTTGTCATATTTTTGAAATTGCAGGGTACTTTTTTAAAGTTCTAGTTATGCCCCCATTTCTTCGAAGAAATGGGGGCATATTGGATAGCTCATGTCTGTCTTTTTTGCTCGTTGGTAATCAAACCTTGTCCGGCCAATTCGACTGTTTTGGCCCTTAGGTCTTCACTTGGTTTGAAGGTTGGTCACATAGATAGATGACCCCTGTTGATATGGTCTATCAATAGGTCAAAGGTCAACTATACATTTGCCCTTTAGAGGGCATCGGTGGTTGACAAACACCTCATTAAAAGCGTATTAGTATCCTTGTTTTTACTTAAGACATATCAAATAACTTTAAAAACTTTGAGGAAGTAGATGATTTTCCTCTGCTTTATGTTTTAAGAGTATTTTTTTATAAAACTTGATACTTATCCCTGCAGTTATTTCTATTAGATAAATTGTCTTGAATTGACATGATTTGTATTTTTGTCCTATTTTTGTAATTGTAGGATTCTTTTGTAAAGTTCTAGTTATGCCCCTTGATCCTCACATATAGATAGATGAACCCTATTGATAAGCAAAGGGCACCCTTTATAACTTAAAAACTCTGTGAGATCTTTATGCATTTTAATGACTCTTATACAGAGATTCTGCAGTGATAGGTTTTTGTATGAGCCACAGATCCTGTCCACTGCTCTGAAAGCTTGTTCTTGTCTAACAACTTCTGTATCACTTTGGTTTCCTCATGAAAATCCTCTGTCTCATAGAAGATTACAATGAGCAATATTCATCTCTTTGTCTACCCAATACAGACGTCCAACCTTTTCCAGGGCATTCTGTGAAACTTTCTGATCTGATATTCTTACAACTGAAGGTTCCAGCACCAAACACTCAAATCAATAATCTTTGTTTGATGTGTTCTGTAATTTGGCCAGATATTCTGTTCTGAGTGTAACAAACTCTGAGGCAGTCTGTATATCTCAGCAGTGTCTCTTCATCTAGATAGGCTACATTCAAACCTGTAAAAAACACCTTCGGGAAGGGCAAAATGTGGCCTTTAATGACAGGTGACCTTTATTCAGTGGCCATTTTGTTCTAAATAATCTATAACAGTTTTGTAAAGAATGGCTGTTATTCACAGGATGGCCTTTATTCGGAGGTGACCGTTAACAAATGTTTGACTGTACCTTGCTAGAACCCTCCTGCTTGGTTTCAGTGTCCTTTCTCATAGCTGACAAATATTTGCCATCATTTGTCTCTAAGTATACTAGCTGGCCTAGTGTGGCATCCATAAATGCTTGTATCTCACTGAAAACCTTTGACCTTGTTAAAATAGTGTTTTAGTGCCCTTATTTTAATTTATGATATGTCAAATAACTTTAAAAACGTAGGTCGTTGATTTTTCCTTACCTTTATTGTTTTACGAGTATTTTTCCAAAACTTGATTCTTATCCAGCAGTTATTTCTATCAGGTAAAACGTCTTGAATTGACATGATTTGCAGTTATATTTTTGTCATATTTTTGAAATTGCAGGGTACTTTTTTAAAGTTCTAGTTATGCCCCCATTTCTTCGAAGAAATGGGGGCATATTGGATAGCTCATGTCTGTCTTTTTTGCTCGTTGGTAATCAAACCTTGTCCGGCCAATTCGACTGTTTTGGCCCTTAGGTCTTCACTTGGTTTGAAGGTTGGTCACATAGATAGATGACCCCTGTTGATATGGTCTATCAATAGGTCAAAGGTCAACTATACATTTGCCCTTTAGAGGGCATCGGTGGTTGACAAACACCTCATTAAAAGCGTATTAGTATCCTTGTTTTTACTTAAGACATATCAAATAACTTTAAAAACTTTGAGGAAGTAGATGATTTTCCTCTGCTTTATGTTTTAAGAGTATTTTTTTATAAAACTTGATACTTATCCCTGCAGTTATTTCTATTAGATAAATTGTCTTGAATTGACATGATTTGTATTTTTGTCCTATTTTTGTAATTGTAGGATTCTTTTGTAAAGTTCTAGTTATGCCCCTTGATCCTCACATATAGATAGATGAACCCTATTGATAAGCAAAGGGCACCCTTTATAACTTAAAAACTCTGTGAGATCTTTATGCATTTTAATGACTCTTATACAGAGATTCTGCAGTGATAGGTTTTTGTATGAGCCACAGATCCTGTCCACTGCTCTGAAAGCTTGTTCTTGTCTAACAACTTCTGTATCACTTTGGTTTCCTCATGAAAATCCTCTGTCTCATAGAAGATTACAATGAGCAATATTCATCTCTTTGTCTACCCAATACAGACGTCCAACCTTTTCCAGGGCATTCTGTGAAACTTTCTGATCTGATATTCTTACAACTGAAGGTTCCAGCACCAAACACTCAAATCAATAATCTTTGTTTGATGTGTTCTGTAATTTGGCCAGATATTCTGTTCTGAGTGTAACAAACTCTGAGGCAGTCTGTATATCTCAGCAGTGTCTCTTCATCTAGATAGGCTACATTCAAACCTGTAAAAAACACCTTCGGGAAGGGCAAAATGTGGCCTTTAATGACAGGTGACCTTTATTCAGTGGCCATTTTGTTCTAAATAATCTATAACAGTTTTGTAAAGAATGGCTGTTATTCACAGGATGGCCTTTATTCGGAGGTGACCGTTAACAAATGTTTGACTGTACCTTGCTAGAACCCTCCTGCTTGGTTTCAGTGTCCTTTCTCATAGCTGACAAATATTTGCCATCATTTGTCTCTAAGTATACTAGCTGGCCTAGTGTGGCATCCATAAATGCTTGTATCTCACTGAAAACCTTTGACCTTGTTAAAATAGTGTTTTAGTGCCCTTATTTTAATTTATGATATGTCAAATAACTTTAAAAACGTAGGTCGTTGATTTTTCCTTACCTTTATTGTTTTACGAGTATTTTTCCAAAACTTGATTCTTATCCAGCAGTTATTTCTATCAGGTAAAACGTCTTGAATTGACATGATTTGCAGTTATATTTTTGTCATATTTTTGAAATTGCAGGGTACTTTTTTAAAGTTCTAGTTATGCCCCCATTTCTTCGAAGAAATGGGGGCATATTGGATAGCTCATGTCTGTCTTTTTTGCTCGTTGGTAATCAAACCTTGTCCGGCCAATTCGACTGTTTTGGCCCTTAGGTCTTCACTTGGTTTGAAGGTTGGTCACATAGATAGATGACCCCTGTTGATATGGTCTATCAATAGGTCAAAGGTCAACTATACATTTGCCCTTTAGAGGGCATCGGTGGTTGACAAACACCTCATTAAAAGCGTATTAGTATCCTTGTTTTTACTTAAGACATATCAAATAACTTTAGAAACTTTGAGGAAGTAGATGATTTTCCTCTGCTTTATGTTTTAAGAGTATTTTTTTATAAAACTTGATACTTATCCCTGCAGTTATTTCTATTAGATAAATTGTCTTGAATTGACATGATTTGTATTTTTGTCCTATTTTTGTAATTGTAGGATTCTTTTGTAAAGTTCTAGTTATGCCCCTTGATCCTCACATATAGATAGATGAACCCTATTGATAAGCAAAGGGCACCCTTTATAACTTAAAAACTCTGTGAGATCTTTATGCATTTTAATGACTCTTATACAGAGATTCTGCAGTGATAGGTTTTTGTATGAGCCACAGATCCTGTCCACTGCTCTGAAAGCTTGTTCTTGTCTAACAACTTCTGTATCACTTTGGTTTCCTCATGAAAATCCTCTGTCTCATAGAAGATTACAATGAGCAATATTCATCTCTTTGTCTACCCAATACAGACGTCCAACCTTTTCCAGGGCATTCTGTGAAACTTTCTGATCTGATATTCTTACAACTGAAGGTTCCAGCACCAAACACTCAAATCAATAATCTTTGTTTGATGTGTTCTGTAATTTGGCCAGATATTCTGTTCTGAGTGTAACAAACTCTGAGGCAGTCTGTATATCTCAGCAGTGTCTCTTCATCTAGATAGGCTACATTCAAACCTGTAAAAAACACCTTCGGGAAGGGCAAAATGTGGCCTTTAATGACAGGTGACCTTTATTCAGTGGCCATTTTGTTCTAAATAATCTATAACAGTTTTGTAAAGAATGGCTGTTATTCACAGGATGGCCTTTATTCGGAGGTGACCGTTAACAAATGTTTGACTGTACCTTGCTAGAACCCTCCTGCTTGGTTTCAGTGTCCTTTCTCATAGCTGACAAATATTTGCCATCATTTGTCTCTAAGTATACTAGCTGGCCTAGTGTGGCATCCATAAATGCTTGTATCTCACTGAAAACCTTTGACCTTGTTAAAATAGTGTTTTAGTGCCCTTATTTTAATTTATGATATGTCAAATAACTTTAAAAACGTAGGTCGTTGATTTTTCCTTACCTTTATTGTTTTACGAGTATTTTTCCAAAACTTGATTCTTATCCAGCAGTTATTTCTATCAGGTAAAACGTCTTGAATTGACATGATTTGCAGTTATATTTTTGTCATATTTTTGAAATTGCAGGGTACTTTTTTAAAGTTCTAGTTATGCCCCCATTTCTTCGAAGAAATGGGGGCATATTGGATAGCTCATGTCTGTCTTTTTTGCTCGTTGGTAATCAAACCTTGTCCGGCCAATTCGACTGTTTTGGCCCTTAGGTCTTCACTTGGTTTGAAGGTTGGTCACATAGATAGATGACCCCTGTTGATATGGTCTATCAATAGGTCAAAGGTCAACTATACATTTGCCCTTTAGAGGGCATCGGTGGTTGACAAACACCTCATTAAAAGCGTATTAGTATCCTTGTTTTTACTTAAGACATATCAAATAACTTTAAAAACTTTGAGGAAGTAGATGATTTTCCTCTGCTTTATGTTTTAAGAGTATTTTTTTATAAAACTTGATACTTATCCCTGCAGTTATTTCTATTAGATAAATTGTCTTGAATTGACATGATTTGTATTTTTGTCCTATTTTTGTAATTGTAGGATTCTTTTGTAAAGTTCTAGTTATGCCCCTTGATCCTCACATATAGATAGATGAACCCTATTGATAAGCAAAGGGCACCCTTTATAACTTAAAAACTCTGTGAGATCTTTATGCATTTTAATGACTCTTATACAGAGATTCTGCAGTGATAGGTTTTTGTATGAGCCACAGATCCTGTCCACTGCTCTGAAAGCTTGTTCTTGTCTAACAACTTCTGTATCACTTTGGTTTCCTCATGAAAATCCTCTGTCTCATAGAAGATTACAATGAGCAATATTCATCTCTTTGTCTACCCAATACAGACGTCCAACCTTTTCCAGGGCATTCTGTGAAACTTTCTGATCTGATATTCTTACAACTGAAGGTTCCAGCACCAAACACTCAAATCAATAATCTTTGTTTGATGTGTTCTGTAATTTGGCCAGATATTCTGTTCTGAGTGTAACAAACTCTGAGGCAGTCTGTATATCTCAGCAGTGTCTCTTCATCTAGATAGGCTACATTCAAACCTGTAAAAAACACCTTCGGGAAGGGCAAAATGTGGCCTTTAATGACAGGTGACCTTTATTCAGTGGCCATTTTGTTCTAAATAATCTATAACAGTTTTGTAAAGAATGGCTGTTATTCACAGGATGGCCTTTATTCGGAGGTGACCGTTAACAAATGTTTGACTGTACCTTGCTAGAACCCTCCTGCTTGGTTTCAGTGTCCTTTCTCATAGCTGACAAATATTTGCCATCATTTGTCTCTAAGTATACTAGCTGGCCTAGTGTGGCATCCATAAATGCTTGTATCTCACTGAAAACCTTTGACCTTGTTAAAATAGTGTTTTAGTGCCCTTATTTTAATTTATGATATGTCAAATAACTTTAAAAACGTAGGTCGTTGATTTTTCCTTACCTTTATTGTTTTACGAGTATTTTTCCAAAACTTGATTCTTATCCAGCAGTTATTTCTATCAGGTAAAACGTCTTGAATTGACATGATTTGCAGTTATATTTTTGTCATATTTTTGAAATTGCAGGGTACTTTTTTAAAGTTCTAGTTATGCCCCCATTTCTTCGAAGAAATGGGGGCATATTGGATAGCTCATGTCTGTCTTTTTTGCTCGTTGGTAATCAAACCTTGTCCGGCCAATTCGACTGTTTTGGCCCTTAGGTCTTCACTTGGTTTGAAGGTTGGTCACATAGATAGATGACCCCTGTTGATATGGTCTATCAATAGGTCAAAGGTCAACTATACATTTGCCCTTTAGAGGGCATCGGTGGTTGACAAACACCTCATTAAAAGCGTATTAGTATCCTTGTTTTTACTTAAGACATATCAAATAACTTTAAAAACTTTGAGGAAGTAGATGATTTTCCTCTGCTTTATGTTTTAAGAGTATTTTTTTATAAAACTTGATACTTATCCCTGCAGTTATTTCTATTAGATAAATTGTCTTGAATTGACATGATTTGTATTTTTGTCCTATTTTTGTAATTGTAGGATTCTTTTGTAAAGTTCTAGTTATGCCCCTTGATCCTCACATATAGATAGATGAACCCTATTGATAAGCAAAGGGCACCCTTTATAACTTAAAAACTCTGTGAGATCTTTATGCATTTTAATGACTCTTATACAGAGATTCTGCAGTGATAGGTTTTTGTATGAGCCACAGATCCTGTCCACTGCTCTGAAAGCTTGTTCTTGTCTAACAACTTCTGTATCACTTTGGTTTCCTCATGAAAATCCTCTGTCTCATAGAAGATTACAATGAGCAATATTCATCTCTTTGTCTACCCAATACAGACGTCCAACCTTTTCCAGGGCATTCTGTGAAACTTTCTGATCTGATATTCTTACAACTGAAGGTTCCAGCACCAAACACTCAAATCAATAATCTTTGTTTGATGTGTTCTGTAATTTGGCCAGATATTCTGTTCTGAGTGTAACAAACTCTGAGGCAGTCTGTATATCTCAGCAGTGTCTCTTCATCTAGATAGGCTACATTCAAACCTGTAAAAAACACCTTCGGGAAGGGCAAAATGTGGCCTTTAATGACAGGTGACCTTTATTCAGTGGCCATTTTGTTCTAAATAATCTATAACAGTTTTGTAAAGAATGGCTGTTATTCACAGGATGGCCTTTATTCGGAGGTGACCGTTAACAAATGTTTGACTGTACCTTGCTAGAACCCTCCTGCTTGGTTTCAGTGTCCTTTCTCATAGCTGACAAATATTTGCCATCATTTGTCTCTAAGTATACTAGCTGGCCTAGTGTGGCATCCATAAATGCTTGTATCTCACTGAAAACCTTTGACCTTGTTAAAATAGTGTTTTAGTGCCCTTATTTTAATTTATGATATGTCAAATAACTTTAAAAACGTAGGTCGTTGATTTTTCCTTACCTTTATTGTTTTACGAGTATTTTTCCAAAACTTGATTCTTATCCAGCAGTTATTTCTATCAGGTAAAACGTCTTGAATTGACATGATTTGCAGTTATATTTTTGTCATATTTTTGAAATTGCAGGGTACTTTTTTAAAGTTCTAGTTATGCCCCCATTTCTTCGAAGAAATGGGGGCATATTGGATAGCTCATGTCTGTCTTTTTTGCTCGTTGGTAATCAAACCTTGTCCGGCCAATTCGACTGTTTTGGCCCTTAGGTCTTCACTTGGTTTGAAGGTTGGTCACATAGATAGATGACCCCTGTTGATATGGTCTATCAATAGGTCAAAGGTCAACTATACATTTGCCCTTTAGAGGGCATCGGTGGTTGACAAACACCTCATTAAAAGCGTATTAGTATCCTTGTTTTTACTTAAGACATATCAAATAACTTTAGAAACTTTGAGGAAGTAGATGATTTTCCTCTGCTTTATGTTTTAAGAGTATTTTTTTATAAAACTTGATACTTATCCCTGCAGTTATTTCTATTAGATAAATTGTCTTGAATTGACATGATTTGTATTTTTGTCCTATTTTTGTAATTGTAGGATTCTTTTGTAAAGTTCTAGTTATGCCCCTTGATCCTCACATATAGATAGATGAACCCTATTGATAAGCAAAGGGCACCCTTTATAACTTAAAAACTCTGTGAGATCTTTATGCATTTTAATGACTCTTATACAGAGATTCTGCAGTGATAGGTTTTTGTATGAGCCACAGATCCTGTCCACTGCTCTGAAAGCTTGTTCTTGTCTAACAACTTCTGTATCACTTTGGTTTCCTCATGAAAATCCTCTGTCTCATAGAAGATTACAATGAGCAATATTCATCTCTTTGTCTACCCAATACAGACGTCCAACCTTTTCCAGGGCATTCTGTGAAACTTTCTGATCTGATATTCTTACAACTGAAGGTTCCAGCACCAAACACTCAAATCAATAATCTTTGTTTGATGTGTTCTGTAATTTGGCCAGATATTCTGTTCTGAGTGTAACAAACTCTGAGGCAGTCTGTATATCTCAGCAGTGTCTCTTCATCTAGATAGGCTACATTCAAACCTGTAAAAAACACCTTCGGGAAGGGCAAAATGTGGCCTTTAATGACAGGTGACCTTTATTCAGTGGCCATTTTGTTCTAAATAATCTATAACAGTTTTGTAAAGAATGGCTGTTATTCACAGGATGGCCTTTATTCGGAGGTGACCGTTAACAAATGTTTGACTGTACCTTGCTAGAACCCTCCTGCTTGGTTTCAGTGTCCTTTCTCATAGCTGACAAATATTTGCCATCATTTGTCTCTAAGTATACTAGCTGGCCTAGTGTGGCATCCATAAATGCTTGTATCTCACTGAAAACCTTTGACCTTGTTAAAATAGTGTTTTAGTGCCCTTATTTTAATTTATGATATGTCAAATAACTTTAAAAACGTAGGTCGTTGATTTTTCCTTACCTTTATTGTTTTACGAGTATTTTTCCAAAACTTGATTCTTATCCAGCAGTTATTTCTATCAGGTAAAACGTCTTGAATTGACATGATTTGCAGTTATATTTTTGTCATATTTTTGAAATTGCAGGGTACTTTTTTAAAGTTCTAGTTATGCCCCCATTTCTTCGAAGAAATGGGGGCATATTGGATAGCTCATGTCTGTCTTTTTTGCTCGTTGGTAATCAAACCTTGTCCGGCCAATTCGACTGTTTTGGCCCTTAGGTCTTCACTTGGTTTGAAGGTTGGTCACATAGATAGATGACCCCTGTTGATATGGTCTATCAATAGGTCAAAGGTCAACTATACATTTGCCCTTTAGAGGGCATCGGTGGTTGACAAACACCTCATTAAAAGCGTATTAGTATCCTTGTTTTTACTTAAGACATATCAAATAACTTTAAAAACTTTGAGGAAGTAGATGATTTTCCTCTGCTTTATGTTTTAAGAGTATTTTTTTATAAAACTTGATACTTATCCCTGCAGTTATTTCTATTAGATAAATTGTCTTGAATTGACATGATTTGTATTTTTGTCCTATTTTTGTAATTGTAGGATTCTTTTGTAAAGTTCTAGTTATGCCCCTTGATCCTCACATATAGATAGATGAACCCTATTGATAAGCAAAGGGCACCCTTTATAACTTAAAAACTCTGTGAGATCTTTATGCATTTTAATGACTCTTATACAGAGATTCTGCAGTGATAGGTTTTTGTATGAGCCACAGATCCTGTCCACTGCTCTGAAAGCTTGTTCTTGTCTAACAACTTCTGTATCACTTTGGTTTCCTCATGAAAATCCTCTGTCTCATAGAAGATTACAATGAGCAATATTCATCTCTTTGTCTACCCAATACAGACGTCCAACCTTTTCCAGGGCATTCTGTGAAACTTTCTGATCTGATATTCTTACAACTGAAGGTTCCAGCACCAAACACTCAAATCAATAATCTTTGTTTGATGTGTTCTGTAATTTGGCCAGATATTCTGTTCTGAGTGTAACAAACTCTGAGGCAGTCTGTATATCTCAGCAGTGTCTCTTCATCTAGATAGGCTACATTCAAACCTGTAAAAAACACCTTCGGGAAGGGCAAAATGTGGCCTTTAATGACAGGTGACCTTTATTCAGTGGCCATTTTGTTCTAAATAATCTATAACAGTTTTGTAAAGAATGGCTGTTATTCACAGGATGGCCTTTATTCGGAGGTGACCGTTAACAAATGTTTGACTGTACCTTGCTAGAACCCTCCTGCTTGGTTTCAGTGTCCTTTCTCATAGCTGACAAATATTTGCCATCATTTGTCTCTAAGTATACTAGCTGGCCTAGTGTGGCATCCATAAATGCTTGTATCTCACTGAAAACCTTTGACCTTGTTAAAATAGTGTTTTAGTGCCCTTATTTTAATTTATGATATGTCAAATAACTTTAAAAACGTAGGTCGTTGATTTTTCCTTACCTTTATTGTTTTACGAGTATTTTTCCAAAACTTGATTCTTATCCAGCAGTTATTTCTATCAGGTAAAACGTCTTGAATTGACATGATTTGCAGTTATATTTTTGTCATATTTTTGAAATTGCAGGGTACTTTTTTAAAGTTCTAGTTATGCCCCCATTTCTTCGAAGAAATGGGGGCATATTGGATAGCTCATGTCTGTCTTTTTTGCTCGTTGGTAATCAAACCTTGTCCGGCCAATTCGACTGTTTTGGCTCTTAGGTCTTCACTTGGTTTGAAGGTTGGTCACATAGATAGATGACCCCTGTTGATATGGTCTATCAATAGGTCAAAGGTCAACTATACATTTGCCCTTTAGAGGGCATCGGTGGTTGACAAACACCTCATTAAAAGCGTATTAGTATCCTTGTTTTTACTTAAGACATATCAAATAACTTTAGAAACTTTGAGGAAGTAGATGATTTTCCTCTGCTTTATGTTTTAAGAGTATTTTTTTATAAAACTTGATACTTATCCCTGCAGTTATTTCTATTAGATAAATTGTCTTGAATTGACATGATTTGTATTTTTGTCCTATTTTTGTAATTGTAGGATTCTTTTGTAAAGTTCTAGTTATGCCCCTTGATCCTCACATATAGATAGATGAACCCTATTGATAAGCAAAGGGCACCCTTTATAACTTAAAAACTCTGTGAGATCTTTATGCATTTTAATGACTCTTATACAGAGATTCTGCAGTGATAGGTTTTTGTATGAGCCACAGATCCTGTCCACTGCTCTGAAAGCTTGTTCTTGTCTAACAACTTCTGTATCACTTTGGTTTCCTCATGAAAATCCTCTGTCTCATAGAAGATTACAATGAGCAATATTCATCTCTTTGTCTACCCAATACAGACGTCCAACCTTTTCCAGGGCATTCTGTGAAACTTTCTGATCTGATATTCTTACAACTGAAGGTTCCAGCACCAAACACTCAAATCAATAATCTTTGTTTGATGTGTTCTGTAATTTGGCCAGATATTCTGTTCTGAGTGTAACAAACTCTGAGGCAGTCTGTATATCTCAGCAGTGTCTCTTCATCTAGATAGGCTACATTCAAACCTGTAAAAAACACCTTCGGGAAGGGCAAAATGTGGCCTTTAATGACAGGTGACCTTTATTCAGTGGCCATTTTGTTCTAAATAATCTATAACAGTTTTGTAAAGAATGGCTGTTATTCACAGGATGGCCTTTATTCGGAGGTGACCGTTAACAAATGTTTGACTGTACCTTGCTAGAACCCTCCTGCTTGGTTTCAGTGTCCTTTCTCATAGCTGACAAATATTTGCCATCATTTGTCTCTAAGTATACTAGCTGGCCTAGTGTGGCATCCATAAATGCTTGTATCTCACTGAAAACCTTTGACCTTGTTAAAATAGTGTTTTAGTGCCCTTATTTTAATTTATGATATGTCAAATAACTTTAAAAACGTAGGTCGTTGATTTTTCCTTACCTTTATTGTTTTACGAGTATTTTTCCAAAACTTGATTCTTATCCAGCAGTTATTTCTATCAGGTAAAACGTCTTGAATTGACATGATTTGCAGTTATATTTTTGTCATATTTTTGAAATTGCAGGGTACTTTTTTAAAGTTCTAGTTATGCCCCCATTTCTTCGAAGAAATGGGGGCATATTGGATAGCTCATGTCTGTCTTTTTTGCTCGTTGGTAATCAAACCTTGTCCGGCCAATTCGACTGTTTTGGCCCTTAGGTCTTCACTTGGTTTGAAGGTTGGTCACATAGATAGATGACCCCTGTTGATATGGTCTATCAATAGGTCAAAGGTCAACTATACATTTGCCCTTTAGAGGGCATCGGTGGTTGACAAACACCTCATTAAAAGCGTATTAGTATCCTTGTTTTTACTTAAGACATATCAAATAACTTTAAAAACTTTGAGGAAGTAGATGATTTTCCTCTGCTTTATGTTTTAAGAGTATTTTTTTATAAAACTTGATACTTATCCCTGCAGTTATTTCTATTAGATAAATTGTCTTGAATTGACATGATTTGTATTTTTGTCCTATTTTTGAGATTGTAGGATTCTTTTGTAAAGTTCTAGTTATGCCCCTTGATCCTCACATATAGATAGATGAACCCTATTGATAAGCAAAGGGCACCCTTTATAACTTAAAAACTCTGTGAGATCTTTATGCATTTTAATGACTCTTATACAGAGATTCTGCAGTGATAGGTTTTTGTATGAGCCACAGATCCTGTCCACTGCTCTGAAAGCTTGTTCTTGTCTAACAACTTCTGTATCACTTTGGTTTCCTCATGAAAATCCTCTGTCTCATAGAAGATTACAATGAGCAATATTCATCTCTTTGTCTACCCAATACAGACGTCCAACCTTTTCCAGGGCATTCTGTGAAACTTTCTGATCTGATATTCTTACAACTGAAGGTTCCAGCACCAAACACTCAAATCAATAATCTTTGTTTGATGTGTTCTGTAATTTGGCCAGATATTCTGTTCTGAGTGTAACAAACTCTGAGGCAGTCTGTATATCTCAGCAGTGTCTCTTCATCTAGATAGGCTACATTCAAACCTGTAAAAAACACCTTCGGGAAGGGCAAAATGTGGCCTTTAATGACAGGTGACCTTTATTCAGTGGCCATTTTGTTCTAAATAATCTATAACAGTTTTGTAAAGAATGGCTGTTATTCACAGGATGGCCTTTATTCGGAGGTGACCGTTAACAAATGTTTGACTGTACCTTGCTAGAACCCTCCTGCTTGGTTTCAGTGTCCTTTCTCATAGCTGACAAATATTTGCCATCATTTGTCTCTAAGTATACTAGCTGGCCTAGTGTGGCATCCATAAATGCTTGTATCTCACTGAAAACCTTTGACCTTGTTAAAATAGTGTTTTAGTGCCCTTATTTTAATTTATGATATGTCAAATAACTTTAAAAACGTAGGTCGTTGATTTTTCCTTACCTTTATTGTTTTACGAGTATTTTTCCAAAACTTGATTCTTATCCAGCAGTTATTTCTATCAGGTAAAACGTCTTGAATTGACATGATTTGCAGTTATATTTTTGTCATATTTTTGAAATTGCAGGGTACTTTTTTAAAGTTCTAGTTATGCCCCCATTTCTTCGAAGAAATGGGGGCATATTGGATAGCTCATGTCTGTCTTTTTTGCTCGTTGGTAATCAAACCTTGTCCGGCCAATTCGACTGTTTTGGCCCTTAGGTCTTCACTTGGTTTGAAGGTTGGTCACATAGATAGATGACCCCTGTTGATATGGTCTATCAATAGGTCAAAGGTCAACTATACATTTGCCCTTTAGAGGGCATCGGTGGTTGACAAACACCTCATTAAAAGCGTATTAGTATCCTTGTTTTTACTTAAGACATATCAAATAACTTTAAAAACTTTGAGGAAGTAGATGATTTTCCTCTGCTTTATGTTTTAAGAGTATTTTTTTATAAAACTTGATACTTATCCCTGCAGTTATTTCTATTAGATAAATTGTCTTGAATTGACATGATTTGTATTTTTGTCCTATTTTTGTAATTGTAGGATTCTTTTGTAAAGTTCTAGTTATGCCCCTTGATCCTCACATATAGATAGATGAACCCTATTGATAAGCAAAGGGCACCCTTTATAACTTAAAAACTCTGTGAGATCTTTATGCATTTTAATGACTCTTATACAGAGATTCTGCAGTGATAGGTTTTTGTATGAGCCACAGATCCTGTCCACTGCTCTGAAAGCTTGTTCTTGTCTAACAACTTCTGTATCACTTTGGTTTCCTCATGAAAATCCTCTGTCTCATAGAAGATTACAATGAGCAATATTCATCTCTTTGTCTACCCAATACAGACGTCCAACCTTTTCCAGGGCATTCTGTGAAACTTTCTGATCTGATATTCTTACAACTGAAGGTTCCAGCACCAAACACTCAAATCAATAATCTTTGTTTGATGTGTTCTGTAATTTGGCCAGATATTCTGTTCTGAGTGTAACAAACTCTGAGGCAGTCTGTATATCTCAGCAGTGTCTCTTCATCTAGATAGGCTACATTCAAACCTGTAAAAAACACCTTCGGGAAGGGCAAAATGTGGCCTTTAATGACAGGTGACCTTTATTCAGTGGCCATTTTGTTCTAAATAATCTATAACAGTTTTGTAAAGAATGGCTGTTATTCACAGGATGGCCTTTATTCGGAGGTGACCGTTAACAAATGTTTGACTGTACCTTGCTAGAACCCTCCTGCTTGGTTTCAGTGTCCTTTCTCATAGCTGACAAATATTTGCCATCATTTGTCTCTAAGTATACTAGCTGGCCTAGTGTGGCATCCATAAATGCTTGTATCTCACTGAAAACCTTTGACCTTGTTAAAATAGTGTTTTAGTGCCCTTATTTTAATTTATGATATGTCAAATAACTTTAAAAACGTAGGTCGTTGATTTTTCCTTACCTTTATTGTTTTACGAGTATTTTTCCAAAACTTGATTCTTATCCAGCAGTTATTTCTATCAGGTAAAACGTCTTGAATTGACATGATTTGCAGTTATATTTTTGTCATATTTTTGAAATTGCAGGGTACTTTTTTAAAGTTCTAGTTATGCCCCCATTTCTTCGAAGAAATGGGGGCATATTGGATAGCTCATGTCTGTCTTTTTTGCTCGTTGGTAATCAAACCTTGTCCGGCCAATTCGACTGTTTTGGCCCTTAGGTCTTCACTTGGTTTGAAGGTTGGTCACATAGATAGATGACCCCTGTTGATATGGTCTATCAATAGGTCAAAGGTCAACTATACATTTGCCCTTTAGAGGGCATCGGTGGTTGACAAACACCTCATTAAAAGCGTATTAGTATCCTTGTTTTTACTTAAGACATATCAAATAACTTTAAAAACTTTGAGGAAGTAGATGATTTTCCTCTGCTTTATGTTTTAAGAGTATTTTTTATAAAACTTGATACTTATCCCTGCAGTTATTTCTATTAGATAAATTGTCTTGAATTGACATGATTTGTATTTTTGTCCTATTTTTGTAATTGTAGGATTCTTTTGTAAAGTTCTAGTTATGCCCCTTGATCCTCACATATAGATAGATGAACCCTATTGATAAGCAAAGGGCACCCTTTATAACTTAAAAACTCTGTGAGATCTTTATGCGTTTTAATGACTCTTATACAGAGATTCTGCAGTGATAGGTTTTTGTATGAGCCACAGATCCTGTCCACTGCTCTGAAAGCTTGTTCTTGTCTAACAACTTCTGTATCACTTTGGTTTCCTCATGAAAATCCTCTGTCTCATAGAAGATTACAATGAGCAATATTCATCTCTTTGTCTACCCAATACAGACGTCCAACCTTTTCCAGGGCATTCTGTGAAACTTTCTGATCTGATATTCTTACAACTGAAGGTTCCAGCACCAAACACTCAAATCAATAATCTTTGTTTGATGTGTTCTGTAATTTGGCCAGATATTCTGTTCTGAGTGTAACAAACTCTGAGGCAGTCTGTATATCTCAGCAGTGTCTCTTCATCTAGATAGGCTACATTCAAACCTGTAAAAAACACCTTCGGGAAGGGCAAAATGTGGCCTTTAATGACAGGTGACCTTTATTCAGTGGCCATTTTGTTCTAAATAATCTATAACAGTTTTGTAAAGAATGGCTGTTATTCACAGGATGGCCTTTATTCGGAGGTGACCGTTAACAAATGTTTGACTGTACCTTGCTAGAACCCTCCTGCTTGGTTTCAGTGTCCTTTCTCATAGCTGACAAATATTTGCCATCATTTGTCTCTAAGTATACTAGCTGGCCTAGTGTGGCATCCATAAATGCTTGTATCTCACTGAAAACCTTTGACCTTGTTAAAATAGTGTTTTAGTGCCCTTATTTTAATTTATGATATGTCAAATAACTTTAAAAACGTAGGTCGTTGATTTTTCCTTACCTTTATTGTTTTACGAGTATTTTTCCAAAACTTGATTCTTATCCAGCAGTTATTTCTATCAGGTAAAACGTCTTGAATTGACATGATATGCAGTTATATTTTTGTCATATTTTTGAAATTGCAGGGTACTTTTTTAAAGTTCTAGTTATGCCCCCATTTCTTCGAAGAAATGGGGGCATATTGGATAGCTCATGTCTGTCTTTTTTGCTCGTTGGTAATCAAACCTTGTCCGGCCAATTCGACTGTTTTGGCCCTTAGGTCTTCACTTGGTTTGAAGGTTGGTCACATAGATAGATGACCCCTGTTGATATGGTCTATCAATAGGTCAAAGGTCAACTATACATTTGCCCTTTAGAGGGCATCGGTGGTTGACAAACACCTCATTAAAAGCGTATTAGTATCCTTGTTTTTACTTAAGACATATCAAATAACTTTAAAAACTTTGAGGAAGTAGATGATTTTCCTCTGCTTTATGTTTTAAGAGTATTTTTTATAAAACTTGATACTTATCCCTGCAGTTATTTCTATTAGATAAATTGTCTTGAATTGACATGATTTGTATTTTTGTCCTATTTTTGTAATTGTAGGATTCTTTTGTAAAGTTCTAGTTATGCCCCTTGATCCTCACATATAGATAGATGAACCCTATTGATAAGCAAAGGGCACCCTTTATAACTTAAAAACTCTGTGAGATCTTTATGCGTTTTAATGACTCTTATACAGAGATTCTGCAGTGATAGGTTTTTGTATGAGCCACAGATCCTGTCCACTGCTCTGAAAGCTTGTTCTTGTCTAACAACTTCTGTATCACTTTGGTTTCCTCATGAAAATCCTCTGTCTCATAGAAGATTACAATGAGCAATATTCATCTCTTTGTCTACCCAATACAGACGTCCAACCTTTTCCAGGGCATTCTGTGAAACTTTCTGATCTGATATTCTTACAACTGAAGGTTCCAGCACCAAACACTCAAATCAATAATCTTTGTTTGATGTGTTCTGTAATTTGGCCAGATATTCTGTTCTGAGTGTAACAAACTCTGAGGCAGTCTGTATATCTCAGCAGTGTCTCTTCATCTAGATAGGCTACATTCAAACCTGTAAAAAACACCTTCGGGAAGGGCAAAATGTGGCCTTTAATGACAGGTGACCTTTATTCAGTGGCCATTTTGTTCTAAATAATCTATAACAGTTTTGTAAAGAATGGCTGTTATTCACAGGATGGCCTTTATTCGGAGGTGACCGTTAACAAATGTTTGACTGTACCTTGCTAGAACCCTCCTGCTTGGTTTCAGTGTCCTTTCTCATAGCTGACAAATATTTGCCATCATTTGTCTCTAAGTATACTAGCTGGCCTAGTGTGGCATCCATAAATGCTTGTATCTCACTGAAAACCTTTGACCTTGTTAAAATAGTGTTTTAGTGCCCTTATTTTAATTTATGATATGTCAAATAACTTTAAAAACGTAGGTCGTTGATTTTTCCTTACCTTTATTGTTTTACGAGTATTTTTCCAAAACTTGATTCTTATCCAGCAGTTATTTCTATCAGGTAAAACGTCTTGAATTGACATGATATGCAGTTATATTTTTGTCATATTTTTGAAATTGCAGGGTACTTTTTTAAAGTTCTAGTTATGCCCCCATTTCTTCGAAGAAATGGGGGCATATTGGATAGCTCATGTCTGTCTTTTTTGCTCGTTGGTAATCAAACCTTGTCCGGCCAATTCGACTGTTTTGGCCCTTAGGTCTTCACTTGGTTTGAAGGTTGGTCACATAGATAGATGACCCCTGTTGATATGGTCTATCAATAGGTCAAAGGTCAACTATACATTTGCCCTTTAGAGGGCATCGGTGGTTGACAAACACCTCATTAAAAGCGTATTAGTATCCTTGTTTTTACTTAAGACATATCAAATAACTTTAAAAACTTTGAGGAAGTAGATGATTTTCCTCTGCTTTATGTTTTAAGAGTATTTTTTTATAAAACTTGATACTTATCCCTGCAGTTATTTCTATTAGATAAATTGTCTTGAATTGGCATGATTTGTATTTTTGTCCTATTTTTGTAATTGTAGGATTCTTTTGTAAAGTTCTAGTTATGCCCCTTGATCCTCACATATAGATAGATGAACCCTATTGATAAGCAAAGGGCACCCTTTATAACTTAAAAACTCTGTGAGATCTTTATGCATTTTAATGACTCTTATACAGAGATTCTGCAGTGATAGGTTTTTGTATGAGCCACAGATCCTGTCCACTGCTCTGAAAGCTTGTTCTTGTCTAACAACTTCTGTATCACTTTGGTTTCCTCATGAAAATCCTCTGTCTCATAGAAGATTACAATGAGCAATATTCATCTCTTTGTCTACCCAATACAGACGTCCAACCTTTTCCAGGGCATTCTGTGAAACTTTCTGATCTGATATTCTTACAACTGAAGGTTCCAGCACCAAACACTCAAATCAATAATCTTTGTTTGATGTGTTCTGTAATTTGGCCAGATATTCTGTTCTGAGTGTAACAAACTCTGAGGCAGTCTGTATATCTCAGCAGTGTCTCTTCATCTAGATAGGCTACATTCAAACCTGTAAAAAACACCTTCGGGAAGGGCAAAATGTGGCCTTTAATGACAGGTGACCTTTATTCAGTGGCCATTTTGTTCTAAATAATCTATAACAGTTTTGTAAAGAATGGCTGTTATTCACAGGATGGCCTTTATTCGGAGGTGACCGTTAACAAATGTTTGACTGTACCTTGCTAGAACCCTCCTGCTTGGTTTCAGTGTCCTTTCTCATAGCTGACAAATATTTGCCATCATTTGTCTCTAAGTATACTAGCTGGCCTAGTGTGGCATCCATAAATGCTTGTATCTCACTGAAAACCTTTGACCTTGTTAAAATAGTGTTTTAGTGCCCTTATTTTAATTTATGATATGTCAAATAACTTTAAAAACGTAGGTCGTTGATTTTTCCTTACCTTTATTGTTTTACGAGTATTTTTCCAAAACTTGATTCTTATCCAGCAGTTATTTCTATCAGGTAAAACGTCTTGAATTGACATGATATGCAGTTATATTTTTGTCATATTTTTGAAATTGCAGGGTACTTTTTTAAAGTTCTAGTTATGCCCCCATTTCTTCGAAGAAATGGGGGCATATTGGATAGCTCATGTCTGTCTTTTTTGCTCGTTGGTAATCAAACCTTGTCCGGCCAATTCGACTGTTTTGGCCCTTAGGTCTTCACTTGGTTTGAAGGTTGGTCACATAGATAGATGACCCCTGTTGATATGGTCTATCAATAGGTCAAAGGTCAACTATACATTTGCCCTTTAGAGGGCATCGGTGGTTGACAAACACCTCATTAAAAGCGTATTAGTATCCTTGTTTTTACTTAAGACATATCAAATAACTTTAAAAACTTTGAGGAAGTAGATGATTTTCCTCTGCTTTATGTTTTAAGAGTATTTTTTTATAAAACTTGATACTTATCCCTGCAGTTATTTCTATTAGATAAATTGTCTTGAATTGACATGATTTGTATTTTTGTCCTATTTTTGTAATTGTAGGATTCTTTTGTAAAGTTCTAGTTATGCCCCTTGATCCTCACATATAGATAGATGAACCCTATTGATAAGCAAAGGGCACCCTTTATAACTTAAAAACTCTGTGAGATCTTTATGCATTTTAATGACTCTTATACAGAGATTCTGCATTGATAGGTTTTTGTATGAGCCACAGATCCTGTCCACTGCTCTGAAAGCTTGTTCTTGTCTAACAACTTCTGTATCACTTTGGTTTCCTCATGAAAATCCTCTGTCTCATAGAAGATTACAATGAGCAATATTCATCTCTTTGTCTACCCAATACAGACGTCCAACCTTTTCCAGGGCATTCTGTGAAACTTTCTGATCTGATATTCTTACAACTGAAGGTTCCAGCACCAAACACTCAAATCAATAATCTTTGTTTGATGTGTTCTGTAATTTGGCCAGATATTCTGTTCTGAGTGTAACAAACTCTGAGGCAGTCTGTATATCTCAGCAGTGTCTCTTCATCTAGATAGGCTACATTCAAACCTGTAAAAAACACCTTCGGGAAGGGCAAAATGTGGCCTTTAATGACAGGTGACCTTTATTCAGTGGCCATTTTGTTCTAAATAATCTATAACAGTTTTGTAAAGAATGGCTGTTATTCACAGGATGGCCTTTATTCGGAGGTGACCGTTAACAAATGTTTGACTGTACCTTGCTAGAACCCTCCTGCTTGGTTTCAGTGTCCTTTCTCATAGCTGACAAATATTTGCCATCATTTGTCTCTAAGTATACTAGCTGGCCTAGTATGGCATCCATAAATGCTTGTATCTCACTGAAAACCTTTGACCTTGTTAAAATAGTGTTTTAGTGCCCTTATTTTAATTTATGATATGTCAAATAACTTTAAAACCGTAGGTCGTTGATTTTTCCTTACCTTTATTGTTTTACGAGTATTTTTCCAAAACTTGATTCTTATCCAGCAGTTATTTCTATCAGGTAAAACGTCTTGAATTGACATGATTTGCAGTTATATTTTTGTCATATTTTTGAAATTGCAGGGTACTTTTTTAAAGTTCTATTTATGCCCCCATTTCTTCGAAGAAATGGGGGCATATTGGATAGCTCATGTCTGTCTTTTTTGCTCGTTGGTAATCAAACCTTGTCCGGCCAATTCGACTGTTTTGGCCCTTAGGTCTTCACTTGGTTTGAAGGTTGGTCACATAGATAGATGACCCCTGTTGATATGGTCTATCAATAGGTCAAAGGTCAACTATACATTTGCCCTTTAGAGGGCATCGGTGGTTGACAAACACCTCATTAAAAGCGTATTAGTATCCTTGTTTTTACTTAAGACATATCAAATAACTTTAAAAACTTTGAGGAAGTAGATGATTTTCCTCTGCTTTATGTTTTAAGAGTATTTTTTTATAAAACTTGATACTTATCCCTGCAGTTATTTCTATTAGATAAATTGTCTTGAATTGACATGATTTGTATTTTTGTCCTATTTTTGTAATTGTAGGATTCTTTTGTAAAGTTCTAGTTATGCCCCTTGATCCTCACATATAGATAGATGAACCCTATTGATAAGCAAAGGGCACCCTTTATAACTTAAAAACTCTGTGAGATCTTTATGCATTTTAATGACTCTTATACAGAGATTCTGCAGTGATAGGTTTTTGTATGAGCCACAGATCCTGTCCACTGCTCTGAAAGCTTGTTCTTGTCTAACAACTTCTGTATCACTTTGGTTTCCTCATGAAAATCCTCTGTCTCATAGAAGATTACAATGAGCAATATTCATCTCTTTGTCTACCCAATACAGACGTCCAACCTTTTCCAGGGCATTCTGTGAAACTTTCTGATCTGATATTCTTACAACTGAAGGTTCCAGCACCAAACACTCAAATCAATAATCTTTGTTTGATGTGTTCTGTAATTTGGCCAGATATTCTGTTCTGAGTGTAACAAACTCTGAGGCAGTCTGTATATCTCAGCAGTGTCTCTTCATCTAGATAGGCTACATTCAAACCTGTAAAAAACACCTTCGGGAAGGGCAAAATGTGGCCTTTAATGACAGGTGACCTTTATTCAGTGGCCATTTTGTTCTAAATAATCTATAACAGTTTTGTAAAGAATGGCTGTTATTCACAGGATGGCCTTTATTCGGAGGTGACCGTTAACAAATGTTTGACTGTACCTTGCTAGAACCCTCCTGCTTGGTTTCAGTGTCCTTTCTCATAGCTGACAAATATTTGCCATCATTTGTCTCTAAGTATACTAGCTGGCCTAGTGTGGCATCCATAAATGCTTGTATCTCACTGAAAACCTTTGACCTTGTTAAAATAGTGTTTTAGTGCCCTTATTTTAATTTATGATATGTCAAATAACTTTAAAAACGTAGGTCGTTGATTTTTCCTTACCTTTATTGTTTTACGAGTATTTTTCCAAAACTTGATTCTTATCCAGCAGTTATTTCTATCAGGTAAAACGTCTTGAATTGACATGATTTGCAGTTATATTTTTGTCATATTTTTGAAATTGCAGGGTACTTTTTTAAAGTTCTAGTTATGCCCCCATTTCTTCGAAGAAATGGGGGCATATTGGATAGCTCATGTCTGTCTTTTTTGCTCGTTGGTAATCAAACCTTGTCCGGCCAATTCGACTGTTTTGGCCCTTAGGTCTTCACTTGGTTTGAAGGTTGGTCACCTAGATAGATGACCCCTGTTGATATGGTCTATCAATAGGTCAAAGGTCAACTATACATTTGCCCTTTAGAGGGCATCGGTGGTTGACAAACACCTCATTAAAAGCGTATTAGTATCCTTGTTTTTACTTAAGACATATCAAATAACTTTAGAAACTATGAGGAAGTAGATGATTTTCCTCTGCTTTATGTTTTAAGAGTATTTTTTATAAAACTTGATACTTATCCCTGCAGTTATTTCTATTAGATAAATTGTCTTGAATTGACATGATTTGTATTTTTGTCCTATTTTTGTAATTGTAGGATTCTTTTGTAAAGTTCTTGTTATGCCCCTTGATCCTCACATATAGATAGATGAACCCTATTGATAAGCAAAGGGCACCCTTTATGACTTAAAAACTCTGTGAGAACTTTATGCATTTTAATGACTCTTATACAGAGATTCTGCAGTGATAGGTTTTTGTATGAGCCACAGATCCTGTCCACTGCTCTGAAAGCTTGTTCTTGTCTAACAACTTCTGTATTACTTTGGTTTCCTCATGAAAATCCTCTGTCTCATAGAAGATTACAATGAGCAATATTCATCTCTTTGTCTACCCAATACAGACGTCCAACCTTTTCCAGGGCATTCTGTGAAACTTTCTGATCTGATATTCTTACAACTGAAGGTTCCAGCACCAAACACTCAAATCAATAATCTTTGTTTGATGTGTTCTGTAATTTGGCCAGATATTCTGTTCTGAGTGTAACAAACTCTGAGGCAGTCTGTATATCTCAGCAGTGTCTCTTCATCTAGATAGGCTACATTCAAACCTGTAAAAAACACCTTCGGGAAGGGCAACATGTGGCCTTTAATGACAGGTGACCTTTATTCAGTGGCCATTTTGTTCTAAATAATCTATAACAGTTTTGTAAAGAATGGCTGTTATTCACAGGATGGCCTTTATTCGGAGGTGACCGTTAACAAATGTTTGACTGTACCTTGCTAGAACCCTCCTGCTTGGTTTCAGTGTCCTTTCTCATAGCTGACAAATATTTGCCATCATTTGTCTCTAAGTATACTAGCTGGCCTAGTGTGGCATCCTTAAAATGCTTGTATCTCACTGAAAACCTTTGACCTTGTTAAAATAGTGTTTTAGTGCCCTTATTTTAATTTATGATATGTCAAATAACTTTAAAAACGTAGGTCGTTGATTTTTCCTTACCTTTATTGTTTTACGAGTATTTTTCCAAAACTTGATTCTTATCCAGCAGTTATTTCTATCAGGTAAAACGTCTTGAATTGACATGATTTGCAGTTATATTTTTGTCATATTTTTGAAATTGCAGGGTACTTTTTTAAAGTTCTAGTTATGCCCCCATTTCTTCGAAGAAATGGGGGCATATTGGATAGCTCATGTCTGTCTTTTTTGCTCGTTGGTAATCAAACCTTGTCCGGCCAATTCGACTGTTTTGGCCCTTAGGTCTTCACTTGGTTTGAAGGTTGGTCACATAGATAGATGACCCCTGTTGATATGGTCTATCAATAGGTCAAAGGTCAACTATACATTTGCCCTTTAGAGGGCATCGGTGGTTGACAAACACCTCATTAAAAGCGTATTAGTATCCTTGTTTTTACTTAAGACATATCAAATAACTTTAAAAACTTTGAGGAAGTAGATGATTTTCCTCTGCTTTATGTTTTAAGAGTATTTTTTTATAAAACTTGATACTTATCCCTGCAGTTATTTCTATTAGATAAATTGTCTTGAATTGACATGATTTGTATTTTTGTCCTATTTTTGTAATTGTAGGATTCTTTTGTAAAGTTCTAGTTATGCCCCTTGATCCTCACATATAGATAGATGAACCCTATTGATAAGCAAAGGGCACCCTTTATAACTTAAAAACTCTGTGAGATCTTTATGCATTTTAATGACTCTTATACAGAGATTCTGCATTGATAGGTTTTTGTATGAGCCACAGATCCTGTCCACTGCTCTGAAAGCTTGTTCTTGTCTGACAACTTCTGTATCACTTTGGTTTCCTCATGAAAATCCTCTGTCTTATAGAAGATTACAATGAGCAATATTCATCTCTTTGTCTACCCAATACAGACGTCCAACCTTTTCCAGGGCATTCTGTGAAACTTTCTGATCTGATATTCTTACAACTGAAGGTTCCAGCACCAAACACTCAAATCAATAATCTTTGTTTGATGTGTTCTGTAATTTGGCCAGATATTCTGTTCTGAGTGTAACAAACTCTGAGGCAGTCTGTATATCTCAGCAGTGTCTCTTCATCTAGATAGGCTACATTCAAACCTGTAAAAAACACCTTCGGGAAGGGCAAAATGTGGCCTTTAATGACAGGTGACCTTTATTCAGTGGCCATTTTGTTCTAAATAATCTATAACAGTTTTGTAAAGAATGGCTGTTATTCACAGGATGGCCTTTATTCGGAGGTGACCGTTAACAAATGTTTGACTGTACCTTGCTAGAACCCTCCTGCTTGGTTTCAGTGTCCTTTCTCATAGCTGACAAATATTTGCCATCATTTGTCTCTAAGTATACTAGCTGGCCTAGTATGGCATCCATAAATGCTTGTATCTCACTGAAAACCTTTGACCTTGTTAAAATAGTGTTTTAGTGCCCTTATTTTAATTTATGATATGTCAAATAACTTTAAAACCGTAGGTCGTTGATTTTTCCTTACCTTTATTGTTTTACGAGTATTTTTCCAAAACTTGATTCTTATCCAGCAGTTATTTCTATCAGGTAAAACGTCTTGAATTGACATGATTTGCAGTTATATTTTTGTCATATTTTTGAAATTGCAGGGTACTTTTTTAAAGTTCTATTTATGCCCCCATTTCTTCGAAGAAATGGGGGCATATTGGATAGCTCATGTCTGTCTTTTTGCTCGTTGGTAATCAAACCTTGTCCGGCCAATTCGACTGTTTTGGCCCTTAGGTCTTCACTTGGTTTGAAGGTTGGTCACATAGATAGATGACCCCTGTTGATATGGTCTATCAATAGGTCAAAGGTCAACTATACATTTGCCCTTTAGAGGGCATCGGTGGTTGACAAACACCTCATTAAAAGCGTATTAGTATCCTTGTTTTTACTTAAGACATATCAAATAACTTTAAAAACTTTGAGGAAGTAGATGATTTTCCTCTGCTTTATGTTTTAAGAGTATTTTTTTATAAAACTTGATACTTATCCCTGCAGTTATTTCTATTAGATAAATTGTCTTGAATTGACATGATTTGTATTTTTGTCCTATTTTTGTAATTGTAGGATTCTTTTGTAAAGTTCTAGTTATGCCCCTTGATCCTCACATATAGATAGATGAACCCTATTGATAAGCAAAGGGCACCCTTTATAACTTAAAAACTCTGTGAGATCTTTATGCATTTTAATGACTCTTATACAGAGATTCTGCAGTGATAGGTTTTTGTATGAGCCACAGATCCTGTCCACTGCTCTGAAAGCTTGTTCTTGTCTAACAACTTCTGTATCACTTTGGTTTCCTCATGAAAATCCTCTGTCTCATAGAAGATTACAATGAGCAATATTCATCTCTTTGTCTACCCAATACAGACGTCCAACCTTTTCCAGGGCATTCTGTGAAACTTTCTGATCTGATATTCTTACAACTGAAGGTTCCAGCACCAAACACTCAAATCAATAATCTTTGTTTGATGTGTTCTGTAATTTGGCCAGATATTCTGTTCTGAGTGTAACAAACTCTGAGGCAGTCTGTATATCTCAGCAGTGTCTCTTCATCTAGATAGGCTACATTCAAACCTGTAAAAAACACCTTCGGGAAGGGCAAAATGTGGCCTTTAATGACAGGTGACCTTTATTCAGTGGCCATTTTGTTCTAAATAATCTATAACAGTTTTGTAAAGAATGGCTGTTATTCACAGGATGGCCTTTATTCGGAGGTGACCGTTAACAAATGTTTGACTGTACCTTGCTAGAACCCTCCTGCTTGGTTTCAGTGTCCTTTCTCATAGCTGACAAATATTTGCCATCATTTGTCTCTAAGTATACTAGCTGGCCTAGTGTGGCATCCATAAATGCTTGTATCTCACTGAAAACCTTTGACCTTGTTAAAATAGTGTTTTAGTGCCCTTATTTTAATTTATGATATGTCAAATAACTTTAAAAACGTAGGTCGTTGATTTTTCCTTACCTTTATTGTTTTACGAGTATTTTTCCAAAACTTGATTCTTATCCAGCAGTTATTTCTATCAGGTAAAACGTCTTGAATTGACATGATTTGCAGTTATATTTTTGTCATATTTTTGAAATTGCAGGGTACTTTTTTAAAGTTCTAGTTATGCCCCCATTTCTTCGAAGAAATGGGGGCATATTGGATAGCTCATGTCTGTCTTTTTGCTCGTTGGTAATCAAACCTTGTCCGGCCAATTCGACTGTTTTGGCCCTTAGGTCTTCACTTGGTTTGAAGGTTGGTCACATAGATAGATGACCCCTGTTGATATGGTCTATCAATAGGTCAAAGGTCAACTATACATTTGCCCTTTAGAGGGCATCGGTGGTTGACAAACACCTCATTAAAAGCGTATTAGTATCCTTGTTTTTACTTAAGACATATCAAATAACTTTAGAAACTATGAGGAAGTAGATGATTTTCCTCTGCTTTATGTTTTAAGAGTATTTTTTATAAAACTTGATACTTATCCCTGCAGTTATTTCTATTAGATAAATTGTCTTGAATTGACATGATTTGTATTTTTGTCCTATTTTTGTAATTGTAGGATTCTTTTGTAAAGTTCTAGTTATGCCCCTTGATCCTCACATATAGATAGATGAACCCTATTGATAAGCAAAGGGCACCCTTTATGACTTAAAAACTCTGTGAGATCTTTATGCATTTTAATGACTCTTATACAGAGATTCTGCAGTGATAGGTTTTTGTATGAGCCACAGATCCTGTCCACTGCTCTGAAAGCTTGTTCTTGTCTAACAACTTCTGTATTACTTTGGTTTCCTCATGAAAATCCTCTGTCTCATAGAAGATTACAATGAGCAATATTCATCTCTTTGTCTACCCAATACAGACGTCCAACCTTTTCCAGGGCATTCTGTGAAACTTTCTGATCTGATATTCTTACAACTGAAGGTTCCAGCACCAAACACTCAAATCAATAATCTTTGTTTGATGTGTTCTGTAATTTGGCCAGATATTCTGTTCTGAGTGTAACAAACTCTGAGGCAGTCTGTATATCTCAGCAGTGTCTCTTCATCTAGATAGGCTACATTCAAACCTGTAAAAAACACCTTCGGGAAGGGCAAAATGTGGCCTTTAATGACAGGTGACCTTTATTCAGTGGCCATTTTGTTCTAAATAATCTATAACAGTTTTGTAAAGAATGGCTGTTATTCACAGGATGGCCTTTATTCGGAGGTGACCGTTAACAAATGTTTGACTGTACCTTGCTAGAACCCTCCTGCTTGGTTTCAGTGTCCTTTCTCATAGCTGACAAATATTTGCCATCATTTGTCTCTAAGTATACTAGCTGGCCTAGTGTGGCATCCATAAATGCTTGTATCTCACTGAAAACCTTTGACCTTGTTAAAATAGTGTTTTAGTGCCCTTATTTTAATTTATGATATGTCAAATAACTTTAAAAACGTAGGTCGTTGATTTTTCCTTTCCTTTATTGTTTTACGAGTATTTTTCCAAAACTTGATTCTTATCCAGCAGTTATTTCTATCAGGTAAAACGTCTTGAATTGACATGATTTGCAGTTATATTTTTGTCATATTTTTGAAATTGCAGGGTACTTTTTTAAAGTTCTAGTTATGCCCCCATTTCTTCGAAGAAATGGGGGCATATTGGATAGCTCATGTCTGTCTTTTTTGCTCGTTGGTAATCAAACCTTGTCCGGCCAATTCGACTGTTTTGGCCCTTAGGTCTTCACTTGGTTTGAAGGTTGGTCACATAGATAGATGACCCCTGTTGATATGGTCTATCAATAGGTCAAAGGTCAACTATACATTTGCCCTTTAGAGGGCATCGGTGGTTGACAAACACCTCATTAAAAGCGTATTAGTATCCTTGTTTTTACTTAAGACATATCAAATAACTTTAAAAACTTTGAGGAAGTAGATGATTTTCCTCTGCTTTATGTTTTAAGAGTATTTTTTTATAAAACTTGATACTTATCCCTGCAGTTATTTCTATTAGATAAATTGTCTTGAATTGACATGATTTGTATTTTTGTCCTATTTTTGTAATTGTAGGATTCTTTTGTAAAGTTCTAGTTATGCCCCTTGATCCTCACATATAGATAGATGAACCCTATTGATAAGCAAAGGGCACCCTTTATAACTTAAAAACTATGTGAGATCTTTATGCATTTTAATGACTCTTATACAGAGATTCTGCAGTGATAGGTTTTTGTATGAGCCACCGATCCTGTCCACTGCTCTGAAAGCTTGTTCTTGTCTAACAACTTCTGTATCACTTTGGTTTCCTCATGACAATCCTCTGTCTCATAGAAGATTACAATGAGCAATATTCATCTCTTTGTCTACCCAATACAGACGTCCAACCTTTTCCAGGGCATTCTGTGAAACTTTCTGATCTGATATTCTTACAACTGAAGGTTCCAGCACCAAACACTCAAATCAATAATCTTTGTTTGATGTGTTCTGTAATTTGGCCAGATATTCTGTTCTGAGTGTAACAAACTCTGAGGCAGTCTGTATATCTCAGCAGTGTCTCTTCATCTAGATAGGCTACATTCAAACCTGTAAAAAACACCTTCGGGAAGGGCAAAATGTGGCCTTTAATGACAGGTGACCTTTATTCAGTGGCCATTTTGTTCTAAATAATCTATAACAGTTTTGTAAAGAATGGCTGTTATTCACAGGATGGCCTTTATTCGGAGGTGACCGTTAACAAATGTTTGACTGTACCTTGCTAGAACCCTCCTGCTTGGTTTCAGTGTCCTTTCTCATAGCTGACAAATATTTGCCATCATTTGTCTCTAAGTATACTAGCTGGCCTAGTGTGGCATCCATAAATGCTTGTATCTCACTGAAAACCTTTGACCTTGTTAAAATAGTGTTTTAGTGCCCTTATTTTAATTTATGATATGTCAAATAACTTTAAAAACGTAGGTCGTTGATTTTTCCTTACCTTTATTGTTTTACGAGTATTTTTCCAAAACTTGATTCTTATCCAGCAGTTATTTCTATCAGGTAAAACGTCTTGAATTGACATGATTTGCAGTTATATTTTTGTCATATTTTTGAAATTGCAGGGTACTTTTTTAAAGTTCTAGTTATGCCCCCATTTCTTCGAAGAAATGGGGGCATATTGGATAGCTCATGTCTGTCTTTTTTGCTCGTTGGTAATCAAACCTTGTCCGGCCAATTCGACTGTTTTGGCCCTTAGGTCTTCACTTGGTTTGAAGGTTGGTCACATAGATAGATGACCCCTGTTGATATGGTCTATCAATAGGTCAAAGGTCAACTATACATTTGCCCTTTAGAGGGCATCGGTGGTTGACAAACACCTCATTAAAAGCGTATTAGTATCCTTGTTTTTACTTAAGACATATCAAATAACTTTAAAAACTTTGAGGAAGTAGATGATTTTCCTCTGCTTTATGTTTTAAGAGTATTTTTTTATAAAACTTGATACTTATCCCTGCAGTTATTTCTATTAGATAAATTGTCTTGAATTGACATGATTTGTATTTTTGTCCTATTTTTGTAATTGTAGGATTCTTTTGTAAAGTTCTAGTTATGCCCCTTGATCCTCACATATAGATAGATGAACCCTATTGATAAGCAAAGGGCACCCTTTATAACTTAAAAACTATGTGAGATCTTTATGCATTTTAATGACTCTTATACAGAGATTCTGCAGTGATAGGTTTTTGTATGAGCCACCGATCCTGTCCACTGCTCTGAAAGCTTGTTCTTGTCTAACAACTTCTGTATCACTTTGGTTTCCTCATGACAATCCTCTGTCTCATAGAAGATTACAATGAGCAATATTCATCTCTTTGTCTACCCAATACAGACGTCCAACCTTTTCCAGGGCATTCTGTGAAACTTTCTGATCTGATATTCTTACAACTGAAGGTTCCAGCACCAAACACTCAAATCAATAATCTTTGTTTGATGTGTTCTGTAATTTGGCCAGATATTCTGTTCTGAGTGTAACAAACTCTGAGGCAGTCTGTATATCTCAGCAGTGTCTCTTCATCTAGATAGGCTACATTCAAACCTGTAAAAAACACCTTCGGGAAGGGCAAAATGTGGCCTTTAATGACAGGTGACCTTTATTCAGTGGCCATTTTGTTCTAAATAATCTATAACAGTTTTGTAAAGAATGGCTGTTATTCACAGGATGGCCTTTATTCGGAGGTGACCGTTAACAAATGTTTGACTGTACCTTGCTAGAACCCTCCTGCTTGGTTTCAGTGTCCTTTCTCATAGCTGACAAATATTTGCCATCATTTGTCTCTAAGTATACTAGCTGGCCTAGTGTGGCATCCATAAATGCTTGTATCTCACTGAAAACCTTTGACCTTGTTAAAATAGTGTTTTAGTGCCCTTATTTTAATTTATGATATGTCAAATAACTTTAAAAACGTAGGTCGTTGATTTTTCCTTTCCTTTATTGTTTTACGAGTATTTTTCCAAAACTTGATTCTTATCCAGCAGTTATTTCTATCAGGTAAAACGTCTTGAATTGACATGATTTGCAGTTATATTTTTGTCATATTTTTGAAATTGCAGGGTACTTTTTTAAAGTTCTAGTTATGCCCCCATTTCTTCGAAGAAATGGGGGCATATTGGATAGCTCATGTCTGTCTTTTTTGCTCGTTGGTAATCAAACCTTGTCCGGCCAATTCGACTGTTTTGGCCCTTAGGTCTTCACTTGGTTTGAAGGTTGGTCACATAGATAGATGACCCCTGTTGATATGGTCTATCAATAGGTCAAAGGTCAACTATACATTTGCCCTTTAGAGGGCATCGGTGGTTGACAAACACCTCATTAAAAGCGTATTAGTATCCTTGTTTTTACTTAAGACATATCAAATAACTTTAAAAACTTTGAGGAAGTAGATGATTTTCCTCTGCTTTATGTTTTAAGAGTATTTTTTTATAAAACTTGATACTTATCCCTGCAGTTATTTCTATTAGATAAATTGTCTTGAATTGACATGATTTGTATTTTTGTCCTATTTTTGTAATTGTAGGATTCTTTTGTAAAGTTCTAGTTATGCCCCTTGATCCTCACATATAGATAGATGAACCCTATTGATAAGCAAAGGGCACCCTTTATAACTTAAAAACTCTGTGAGATCTTTATGCATTTTAATGACTCTTATACAGAGATTCTGCAGTGATAGGTTTTTGTATGAGCCACCGATCCTGTCCACTGCTCTGAAAGCTTGTTCTTGTCTAACAACTTCTGTATCACTTTGGTTTCCTCATGACAATCCTCTGTCTCATAGAAGATTACAATGAGCAATATTCATCTCTTTGTCTACCCAATACAGACGTCCAACCTTTTCCAGGGCATTCTGTGAAACTTTCTGATCTGATATTCTTACAACTGAAGGTTCCAGCACCAAACACTCAAATCAATAATCTTTGTTTGATGTGTTCTGTAATTTGGCCAGATATTCTGTTCTGAGTGTAACAAACTCTGAGGCAGTCTGTATATCTCAGCAGTGTCTCTTCATCTAGATAGGCTACATTCAAACCTGTAAAAAACACCTTCGGGAAGGGCAAAATGTGGCCTTTAATGACAGGTGACCTTTATTCAGTGGCCATTTTGTTCTAAATAATCTATAACAGTTTTGTAAAGAATGGCTGTTATTCACAGGATGGCCTTTATTCGGAGGTGACCGTTAACAAATGTTTGACTGTACCTTGCTAGAACCCTCCTGCTTGGTTTCAGTGTCCTTTCTCATAGCTGACAAATATTTGCCATCATTTGTCTCTAAGTATACTAGCTGGCCTAGTGTGGCATCCATAAATGCTTGTATCTCACTGAAAACCTTTGACCTTGTTAAAATAGTGTTTTAGTGCCCTTATTTTAATTTATGATATGTCAAATAACTTTAAAAACGTAGGTCGTTGATTTTTCCTTACCTTTATTGTTTTACGAGTATTTTTCCAAAACTTGATTCTTATCCAGCAGTTATTTCTATCAGGTAAAACGTCTTGAATTGACATGATTTGCAGTTATATTTTTGTCATATTTTTGAAATTGCAGGGTACTTTTTTAAAGTTCTAGTTATGCCCCCATTTCTTCGAAGAAATGGGGGCATATTGGATAGCTCATGTCTGTCTTTTTTGCTCGTTGGTAATCAAACCTTGTCCGGCCAATTCGACTGTTTTGGCCCTTAGGTCTTCACTTGGTTTGAAGGTTGGTCACATAGATAGATGACCCCTGTTGATATGGTCTATCAATAGGTCAAAGGTCAACTATACATTTGCCCTTTAGAGGGCATCGGTGGTTGACAAACACCTCATTAAAAGCGTATTAGTATCCTTGTTTTTACTTAAGACATATCAAATAACTTTAAAAACTTTGAGGAAGTAGATGATTTTCCTCTGCTTTATGTTTTAAGAGTATTTTTTTATAAAACTTGATACTTATCCCTGCAGTTATTTCTATTAGATAAATTGTCTTGAATTGACATGATTTGTATTTTTGTCCTATTTTTGTAATTGTAGGATTCTTTTGTAAAGTTCTAGTTATGCCCCTTGATCCTCACATATAGATAGATGAACCCTATTGATAAGCAAAGGGCACCCTTTATAACTTAAAAACTCTGTGAGATCTTTATGCATTTTAATGACTCTTATACAGAGATTCTGCAGTGATAGGTTTTTGTATGAGCCACCGATCCTGTCCACTGCTCTGAAAGCTTGTTCTTGTCTAACAACTTCTGTATCACTTTGGTTTCCTCATGACAATCCTCTGTCTCATAGAAGATTACAATGAGCAATATTCATCTCTTTGTCTACCCAATACAGACGTCCAACCTTTTCCAGGGCATTCTGTGAAACTTTCTGATCTGATATTCTTACAACTGAAGGTTCCAGCACCAAACACTCAAATCAATAATCTTTGTTTGATGTGTTCTGTAATTTGGCCAGATATTCTGTTCTGAGTGTAACAAACTCTGAGGCAGTCTGTATATCTCAGCAGTGTCTCTTCATCTAGATAGGCTACATTCAAACCTGTAAAAAACACCTTCGGGAAGGGCAAAATGTGGCCTTTAATGACAGGTGACCTTTATTCAGTGGCCATTTTGTTCTAAATAATCTATAACAGTTTTGTAAAGAATGGCTGTTATTCACAGGATGGCCTTTATTCGGAGGTGACCGTTAACAAATGTTTGACTGTACCTTGCTAGAACCCTCCTGCTTGGTTTCAGTGTCCTTTCTCATAGCTGACAAATATTTGCCATCATTTGTCTCTAAGTATACTAGCTGGCCTAGTGTGGCATCCATAAATGCTTGTATCTCACTGAAAACCTTTGACCTTGTTAAAATAGTGTTTTAGTGCCCTTATTTTAATTTATGATATGTCAAATAACTTTAAAAACGTAGGTCGTTGATTTTTCCTTACCTTTATTGTTTTACGAGTATTTTTCCAAAACTTGATTCTTATCCAGCAGTTATTTCTATCAGGTAAAACGTCTTGAATTGACATGATTTGCAGTTATATTTTTGTCATATTTTTGAAATTGCAGGGTACTTTTTTAAAGTTCTAGTTATGCCCCCATTTCTTCGAAGAAATGGGGGCATATTGGATAGCTCATGTCTGTCTTTTTTGCTCGTTGGTAATCAAACCTTGTCCGGCCAATTCGACTGTTTTGGCCCTTAGGTCTTCACTTGGTTTGAAGGTTGGTCACATAGATAGATGACCCCTGTTGATATGGTCTATCAATAGGTCAAAGGTCAACTATACATTTGCCCTTTAGGGGGCATCGGTGGTTGACAAACACCTCATTAAAAGCGTATTAGTATCCTTGTTTTTACTTAAGACATATCAAATAACTTTAGAAACTTTGAGGAAGTAGATGATTTTCCTCTGCTTTATGTTTTAAGAGTATTTTTTATAAAACTTGATACTTATCCCTGCAGTTATTTCTATTAGATAAATTGTCTTGAATTGACATGATTTGTATTTTTGTCCTATTTTTGTAATTGTAGGATTCTTTTGTAAAATTCTTGTTATGCCCCTTGATCCTCACATATAGATAGATGAACCCTATTGATAAGCAAAGGGCACCCTTTATGACTTAAAAACTCTGTGAGATCTTTATGCATTTTAATGACTCTTATACAGAGATTCTGCAGTGATAGGTTTTTGTATGAGCCACAGATCCTGTCCACTGCTCTGAAAGCTTGTTCTTGTCTAACAACTTCTGTATCACTTTGGTTTCCTCATGAAAATCCTCTGTCTCATAGAAGATTACAATGAGCAATATTCATCTCTTTGTCTACCCAATACAGACGTCCAACCTTTTCCAGGGCATTCTGTGAAACTTTCTGATCTGATATTCTTACAACTGAAGGTTCCAGCACCAAACACTCAAATCAATAATCTTTGTTTGATGTGTTCTGTAATTTGGCCAGATATTCTGTTCTGAGTGTAACAAACTCTGAGGCAGTCTGTATATCTCAGCAGTGTCTCTTCATCTAGATAGGCTACATTCAAACCTGTAAAAAACACCTTCGGGAAGGGCAAAATGTGGCCTTTAATGACAGGTGACCTTTATTCAGTGGCCATTTTGTTCTAAATAATCTATAACAGTTTTGTAAAGAATGGCTGTTATTCACAGGATGGCCTTTATTCGGAGGTGACCGTTAACAAATGTTTGACTGTACCTTGCTAGAACCCTCCTGCTTGGTTTCAGTGTCCTTTCTCATAGCTGACAAATATTTGCCATCATTTGTCTCTAAGTATACTAGCTGGCCTAGTGTGGCATCCTTAAAATGCTTGTATCTCACTGAAAACCTTTGACCTTGTTAAAATAGTGTTTTAGTGCCCTTATTTTAATTTATGATATGTCAAATAACTTTAAAAACGTAGGTCGTTGATTTTTCCTTACCTTTATTGTTTTACGAGTATTTTTCCAAAACTTGATTCTTATCCAGCAGTTATTTCTATCAGGTAAAACGTCTTGAATTGACATGATTTGCAGTTATATTTTTGTCATATTTTTGAAATTGCAGGGTACTTTTTTAAAGTTCTAGTTATGCCCCCATTTCTTCGAAGAAATGGGGGCATATTGGATAGCTCATGTCTGTCTTTTTTGCTCGTTGGTAATCAAACCTTGTCCGGCCAATTCGACTGTTTTGGCCCTTAGGTCTTCACTTGGTTTGAAGGTTGGTCACATAGATAGATGACCCCTGTTGATATGGTCTATCAATAGGTCAAAGGTCAACTATACATTTGCCCTTTAGAGGGCATCGGTGGTTGACAAACACCTCATTAAAAGCGTATTAGTATCCTTGTTTTTACTTAAGACATATCAAATAACTTTAAAAACTTTGAGGAAGTAGATGATTTTCCTCTGCTTTATGTTTTAAGAGTATTTTTTTATAAAACTTGATACTTATCCCTGCAGTTATTTCTATTAGATAAATTGTCTTGAATTGACATGATTTGTATTTTTGTCCTATTTTTGTAATTGTAGGATTCTTTTGTAAAGTTCTAGTTATGCCCCTTGATCCTCACATATAGATAGATGAACCCTATTGATAAGCAAAGGGCACCCTTTATAACTTAAAAACTCTGTGAGATCTTTATGCATTTTAATGACTCTTATACAGAGATTCTGCAGTGATAGGTTTTTGTATGAGCCACAGATCCTGTCCACTGCTCTGAAAGCTTGTTCTTGTCTAACAACTTCTGTATCACTTTGGTTTCCTCATGAAAATCCTCTGTCTCATAGAAGATTACAATGAGCAATATTCATCTCTTTGTCTACCCAATACAGACGTCCAACCTTTTCCAGGGCATTCTGTGAAACTTTCTGATCTGATATTCTTACAACTGAAGGTTCCAGCACCAAACACTCAAATCAATAATCTTTGTTTGATGTGTTCTGTAATTTGGCCAGATATTCTGTTCTGAGTGTAACAAACTCTGAGGCAGTCTGTATATCTCAGCAGTGTCTCTTCATCTAGATAGGCTACATTCAAACCTGTAAAAAACACCTTCGGGAAGGGCAAAATGTGGCCTTTAATGACAGGTGACCTTTATTCAGTGGCCATTTTGTTCTAAATAATCTATAACAGTTTTGTAAAGAATGGCTGTTATTCACAGGATGGCCTTTATTCGGAGGTGACCGTTAACAAATGTTTGACTGTACCTTGCTAGAACCCTCCTGCTTGGTTTCAGTGTCCTTTCTCATAGCTGACAAATATTTGCCATCATTTGTCTCTAAGTATACTAGCTGGCCTAGTGTGGCATCCATAAATGCTTGTATCTCACTGAAAACCTTTGACCTTGTTAAAATAGTGTTTTAGTGCCCTTATTTTAATTTATGATATGTCAAATAACTTTAAAAACGTAGGTCGTTGATTTTTCCTTTCCTTTATTGTTTTACGAGTATTTTTCCAAAACTTGATTCTTATCCAGCAGTTATTTCTATCAGGTAAAACGTCTTGAATTGACATGATTTGCAGTTATATTTTTGTCATATTTTTGAAATTGCAGGGTACTTTTTTAAAGTTCTAGTTATGCCCCCATTTCTTCGAAGAAATGGGGGCATATTGGATAGCTCATGTCTGTCTTTTTTGCTCGTTGGTAATCAAACCTTGTCCGGCCAATTCGACTGTTTTGGCCCTTAGGTCTTCACTTGGTTTGAAGGTTGGTCACATAGATAGATGACCCCTGTTGATATGGTCTTTCAATAGGTCAAAGGTCAACTATACATTTGCCCTTTAGAGGGCATCGGTGGTTGACAAACACCTCATTAAAAGCGTATTAGTATCCTTGTTTTTACTTAAGACATATCAAATAACTTTAAAAACTTTGAGGAAGTAGATGATTTTCCTCTGCTTTATGTTTTAAGAGTATTTTTTATAAAACTTGATACTTATCCCTGCAGTTATTTCTATTAGATAAATTGTCTTGAATTGACATGATTTGTATTTTTGTCCTATTTTTGTAATTGTAGGATTCTTTTGTAAAGTTCTTGTTATGCCCCTTGATCCTCACATATAGATAGATGAACCCTATTGATAAGCAAAGGGCACCCTTTATGACTTAAAAACTCTGTGAGATCTTTATGCATTTTAATGACTCTTATACAGAGATTCTGCAGTGATAGGTTTTTGTATGAGCCACAGATCCTGTCCACTGCTCTGAAAGCTTGTTCTTGTCTAACAACTTCTGTATCATTTTGGTTTCCTCATGAAAATCCTCTGTCTCATAGAAGATTACAATGAGCAATATTCATCTCTTTGTCTACCCAATACAGACGTCCAACCTTTTCCAGGGCATTCTGTGAAACTTTCTGATCTGATATTCTTACAACTGAAGGTTCAAGCACCAAACACTCAAATCAATAATCTTTGTTTGATGTGTTCTGTAATTTGGCCAGATATTCTGTTCTGAGTGTAACAAACTCTGAGGCAGTCTGTATATCTCAGCAGTGTCTCTTCATCTAGATAGGCTACATTCAAACCTGTAAAAAACACCTTCGGGAAGGGCAAAATGTGGCCTTTAATGACAGGTGACCTTTATTCAGTGGCCATTTTGTTCTAAATAATCTATAACAGTTTTGTAAAGAATGGCTGTTATTCACAGGATGGCCTTTATTCGGAGGTGACCGTTAACAAATGTTTGACTGTACCTTGCTAGAACCCTCCTGCTTGGTTTCAGTGTCCTTTCTCATAGCTGACAAATATTTGCCATCATTTGTCTCTAAGTATACTAGCTGGCCTAGTGTGGCATCCTTAAAATGCTTGTATCTCACTGAAAACCTTTGACCTTGTTAAAATAGTGTTTTAGTGCCCTTATTTTAATTTATGATATGTCAAATAACTTTAAAAACGTAGGTCGTTGATTTTTCCTTACCTTTATTGTTTTACGAGTATTTTTCCAAAACTTGATTCTTATCCAGCAGTTATTTCTATCAGGTAAAACGTCTTGAATTGACATGATTTGCAGTTATATTTTTGTCATATTTTTGAAATTGCAGGGTACTTTTTTAAAGTTCTAGTTATGCCCCCATTTCTTCGAAGAAATGGGGGCATATTGGATAGCTCATGTCTGTCTTTTTTGCTCGTTGGTAATCAAACCTTGTCCGGCCAATTCGACTGTTTTGGCCCTTAGGTCTTCACTTGGTTTGAAGGTTGGTCACATAGATAGATGACCCCTGTTGATATGGTCTATCAATAGGTCAAAGGTCAACTATACATTTGCCCTTTAGAGGGCATCGGTGGTTGACAAACACCTCATTAAAAGCGTATTAGTATCCTTGTTTTTACTTAAGACATATCAAATAACTTTAAAAACTTTGAGGAAGTAGATGATTTTCCTCTGCTTTATGTTTTAAGAGTATTTTTTTATAAAACTTGATACTTATCCCTGCAGTTATTTCTATTAGATAAATTGTCTTGAATTGACATGATTTGTATTTTTGTCCTATTTTTGTAATTGTAGGATTCTTTTGTAAAGTTCTTGTTATGCCCCTTGATCCTCACATATAGATAGATGAACCCTATTGATAAGCAAAGGGCACCCTTTATGACTTAAAAACTCTGTGAGATCTTTATGCATTTTAATGACTCTTATACAGAGATTCTGCAGTGATAGGTTTTTGTATGAGCCACAGATCCTGTCCACTGCTCTGAAAGCTTGTTCTTGTCTAACAACTTCTGTATCATTTTGGTTTCCTCATGAAAATCCTCTGTCTCATAGAAGATTACAATGAGCAATATTCATCTCTTTGTCTACCCAATACAGACGTCCAACCTTTTCCAGGGCATTCTGTGAAACTTTCTGATCTGATATTCTTACAACTGAAGGTTCAAGCACCAAACACTCAAATCAATAATCTTTGTTTGATGTGTTCTGTAATTTGGCCAGATATTCTGTTCTGAGTGTAACAAACTCTGAGGCAGTCTGTATATCTCAGCAGTGTCTCTTCATCTAGATAGGCTACATTCAAACCTGTAAAAAACACCTTCGGGAAGGGCAAAATGTGGCCTTTAATGACAGGTGACCTTTATTCAGTGGCCATTTTGTTCTAAATAATCTATAACAGTTTTGTAAAGAATGGCTGTTATTCACAGGATGGCCTTTATTCGGAGGTGACCGTTAACAAATGTTTGACTGTACCTTGCTAGAACCCTCCTGCTTGGTTTCAGTGTCCTTTCTCATAGCTGACAAATATTTGCCATCATTTGTCTCTAAGTATACTAGCTGGCCTAGTGTGGCATCCTTAAAATGCTTGTATCTCACTGAAAACCTTTGACCTTGTTAAAATAGTGTTTTAGTGCCCTTATTTTAATTTATGATATGTCAAATAACTTTAAAAACGTAGGTCGTTGATTTTTCCTTACCTTTATTGTTTTACGAGTATTTTTCCAAAACTTGATTCTTATCCAGCAGTTATTTCTATCAGGTAAAACGTCTTGAATTGACATGATTTGCAGTTATATTTTTGTCATATTTTTGAAATTGCAGGGTACTTTTTTAAAGTTCTAGTTATGCCCCCATTTCTTCGAAGAAATGGGGGCATATTGGATAGCTCATGTCTGTCTTTTTTGCTCGTTGGTAATCAAACCTTGTCCGGCCAATTCGACTGTTTTGGCCCTTAGGTCTTCACTTGGTTTGAAGGTTGGTCACATAGATAGATGACCCCTGTTGATATGGTCTATCAATAGGTCAAAGGTCAACTATACATTTGCCCTTTAGAGGGCATCGGTGGTTGACAAACACCTCATTAAAAGCGTATTAGTATCCTTGTTTTTACTTAAGACATATCAAATAACTTTAAAAACTTTGAGGAAGTAGATGATTTTCCTCTGCTTTATGTTTTAAGAGTATTTTTTTATAAAACTTGATACTTATCCCTGCAGTTATTTCTATTAGATAAATTGTCTTGAATTGACATGATTTGTATTTTTGTCCTATTTTTGTAATTGTAGGATTCTTTTGTAAAGTTCTAGTTATGCCCCTTGATCCTCACATATAGATAGATGAACCCTATTGATAAGCAAAGGGCACCCTTTATAACTTAAAAACTCTGTGAGATCTTTATGCATTTTAATGACTCTTATACAGAGATTCTGCATTGATAGGTTTTTGTATGAGCCACAGATCCTGTCCACTGCTCTGAAAGCTGGTTCTTGTCTAACAACTTCTGTATCACTTTGGTTTCCTCATGAAAATCCTCTGTCTCATAGAAGATTACAATGAGCAATATTCATCTCTTTGTCTACCCAATACAGACGTCCAACCTTTTCCAGGGCATTCTGTGAAACTTTCTGATCTGATATTCTTACAACTGAAGGTTCCAGCACCAAACACTCAAATCAATAATCTTTGTTTGATGTGTTCTGTAATTTGGCCAGATATTCTGTTCTGAGTGTAACAAACTCTGAGGCAGTCTGTATATCTCAGCAGTGTCTCTTCATCTAGATAGGCTACATTCAAACCTGTAAAAAACACCTTCGGGAAGGGCAAAATGTGGCCTTTAATGACAGGTGACCTTTATTCAGTGGCCATTTTGTTCTAAATAATCTATAACAGTTTTGTAAAGAATGGCTGTTATTCACAGGATGGCCTTTATTCGGAGGTGACCGTTAACAAATGTTTGACTGTACCTTGCTAGAACCCTCCTGCTTGGTTTCAGTGTCCTTTCTCATAGCTGACAAATATTTGCCATCATTTGTCTCTAAGTATACTAGCTGGCCTAGTGTGGCATCCTTAAAATGCTTGTATCTCACTGAAAACCTTTGACCTTGTTAAAATAGTGTTTTAGTGCCCTTATTTTAATTTATGATATGTCAAATAACTTTAAAAACGTAGGTCGTTGATTTTTCCTTACCTTTATTGTTTTACGAGTATTTTTCCAAAACTTGATTCTTATCCAGCAGTTATTTCTATCAGGTAAAACGTCTTGAATTGACATGATTTGCAGTTATATTTTTGTCATATTTTTGAAATTGCAGGGTACTTTTTTAAAGTTCTAGTTATGCCCCCATTTCTTCGAAGAAATGGGGGCATATTGGATAGCTCATGTCTGTCTTTTTTGCTCGTTGGTAATCAAACCTTGTCCGGCCAATTCGACTGTTTTGGCCCTTAGGTCTTCACTTGGTTTGAAGGTTGGTCACATAGATAGATGACCCCTGTTGATATGGTCTATCAATAGGTCAAAGGTCAACTATACATTTGCCCTTTAGAGGGCATCGGTGGTTGACAAACACCTCATTAAAAGCGTATTAGTATCCTTGTTTTTACTTAAGACATATCAAATAACTTTAAAAACTTTGAGGAAGTAGATGATTTTCCTCTGCTTTATGTTTTAAGAGTATTTTTTTATAAAACTTGATACTTATCCCTGCAGTTATTTCTATTAGATAAATTGTCTTGAATTGACATGATTTGTATTTTTGTCCTATTTTTGTAATTGTAGGATTCTTTTGTAAAATTCTTGTTATGCCCCTTGATCCTCACATATAGATAGATGAACCCTATTGATAAGCAAAGGGCACCCTTTATGACTTAAAAACTCTGTGAGATCTTTATGCATTTTAATGACTCTTATACAGAGATTCTGCAGTGATAGGTTTTTGTATGAGCCACAGATCCTGTCCACTGCTCTGAAAGCTTGTTCTTGTCTAACAACTTCTGTATCACTTTGGTTTCCTCATGAAAATCCTCTGTCTCATAGAAGATTACAATGAGCAATATTCATCTCTTTGTCTACCCAATACAGACGTCCAACCTTTTCCAGGGCATTCTGTGAAACTTTCTGATCTGATATTCTTACAACTGAAGGTTCCAGCACCAAACACTCAAATCAATAATCTTTGTTTGATGTGTTCTGTAATTTGGCCAGATATTCTGTTCTGAGTGTAACAAACTCTGAGGCAGTCTGTATATCTCAGCAGTGTCTCTTCATCTAGATAGGCTACATTCAAACCTGTAAAAAACACCTTCGGGAAGGGCAAAATGTGGCCTTTAATGACAGGTGACCTTTATTCAGTGGCCATTTTGTTCTAAATAATCTATAACAGTTTTGTAAAGAATGGCTGTTATTCACAGGATGGCCTTTATTCGGAGGTGACCGTTAACAAATGTTTGACTGTACCTTGCTAGAACCCTCCTGCTTGGTTTCAGTGTCCTTTCTCATAGCTGACAAATATTTGCCATCATTTGTCTCTAAGTATACTAGCTGGCCTAGTGTGGCATCCTTAAAATGCTTGTATCTCACTGAAAACCTTTGACCTTGTTAAAATAGTGTTTTAGTGCCCTTATTTTAATTTATGATATGTCAAATAACTTTAAAAACGTAGGTCGTTGATTTTTCCTTACCTTTATTGTTTTACGAGTATTTTTCCAAAACTTGATTCTTATCCAGCAGTTATTTCTATCAGGTAAAACGTCTTGAATTGACATGATTTGCAGTTATATTTTTGTCATATTTTTGAAATTGCAGGGTACTTTTTTAAAGTTCTAGTTATGCCCCCATTTCTTCGAAGAAATGGGGGCATATTGGATAGCTCATGTCTGTCTTTTTTGCTCGTTGGTAATCAAACCTTGTCCGGCCAATTCGACTGTTTTGGCCCTTAGGTCTTCACTTGGTTTGAAGGTTGGTCACATAGATAGATGACCCCTGTTGATATGGTCTATCAATAGGTCAAAGGTCAACTATACATTTGCCCTTTAGAGGGCATCGGTGGTTGACAAACACCTCATTAAAAGCGTATTAGTATCCTTGTTTTTACTTAAGACATATCAAATAACTTTAAAAACTTTGAGGAAGTAGATGATTTTCCTCTGCTTTATGTTTTAAGAGTATTTTTTATAAAACTTGATACTTATCCCTGCAGTTATTTCTATTAGATAAATTGTCTTGAATTGACATGATTTGTATTTTTGTCCTATTTTTGTAATTGTAGGATTCTTTTGTAAAGTTCTAGTTATGCCCCTTGATCCTCACATATAGATAGATGAACCCTATTGATAAGCAAAGGGCACCCTTTATAACTTAAAAACTCTGTGAGATCTTTATGCATTTTAATGACTCTTATACAGAGATTCTGCAGTGATAGGTTTTTGTATGAGCCACAGATCCTGTCCACTGCTCTGAAAGCTTGTTCTTGTCTAACAACTTCTGTATCACTTTGGTTTCCTCATGAAAATCCTCTGTCTCATAGAAGATTACAATGAGCAATATTCATCTCTTTGTCTACCCAATACAGACGTCCAACCTTTTCCAGGGCATTCTGTGAAACTTTCTGATCTGATATTCTTACAACTGAAGGTTCCAGCACCAAACACTCAAATCAATAATCTTTGTTTGATGTGTTCTGTAATTTGGCCAGATATTCTGTTCTGAGTGTAACAAACTCTGAGGCAGTCTGTATATCTCAGCAGTGTCTCTTCATCTAGATAGGCTACATTCAAACCTGTAAAAAACACCTTCGGGAAGGGCAAAATGTGGCCTTTAATGACAGGTGACCTTTATTCAGTGGCCATTTTGTTCTAAATAATCTATAACAGTTTTGTAAAGAATGGCTGTTATTCACAGGATGGCCTTTATTCGGAGGTGACCGTTAACAAATGTTTGACTGTACCTTGCTAGAACCCTCCTGCTTGGTTTCAGTGTCCTTTCTCATAGCTGACAAATATTTGCCATCATTTGTCTCTAAGTATACTAGCTGGCCTAGTGTGGCATCCATAAATGCTTGTATCTCACTGAAAACCTTTGACCTTGTTAAAATAGTGTTTTAGTGCCCTTATTTTAATTTATGATATGTCAAATAACTTTAAAAACGTAGGTCGTTGATTTTTCCTTTCCTTTATTGTTTTACGAGTATTTTTCCAAAACTTGATTCTTATCCAGCAGTTATTTCTATCAGGTAAAACGTCTTGAATTGACATGATTTGCAGTTATATTTTTGTCATATTTTTGAAATTGCAGGGTACTTTTTTAAAGTTCTAGTTATGCCCCCATTTCTTCGAAGAAATGGGGGCATATTGGATAGCTCATGTCTGTCTTTTTTGCTCGTTGGTAATCAAACCTTGTCCGGCCAATTCGACTGTTTTGGCCCTTAGGTCTTCACTTGGTTTGAAGGTTGGTCACATAGATAGATGACCCCTGTTGATATGGTCTTTCAATAGGTCAAAGGTCAACTATACATTTGCCCTTTAGAGGGCATCGGTGGTTGACAAACACCTCATTAAAAGCGTATTAGTATCCTTGTTTTTACTTAAGACATATCAAATAACTTTAAAAACTTTGAGGAAGTAGATGATTTTCCTCTGCTTTATGTTTTAAGAGTATTTTTTATAAAACTTGATACTTATCCCTGCAGTTATTTCTATTAGATAAATTGTCTTGAATTGACATGATTTGTATTTTTGTCCTATTTTTGTAATTGTAGGATTCTTTTGTAAAGTTCTTGTTATGCCCCTTGATCCTCACATATAGATAGATGAACCCTATTGATAAGCAAAGGGCACCCTTTATGACTTAAAAACTCTGTGAGATCTTTATGCATTTTAATGACTCTTATACAGAGATTCTGCAGTGATAGGTTTTTGTATGAGCCACAGATCCTGTCCACTGCTCTGAAAGCTTGTTCTTGTCTAACAACTTCTGTATCATTTTGGTTTCCTCATGAAAATCCTCTGTCTCATAGAAGATTACAATGAGCAATATTCATCTCTTTGTCTACCCAATACAGACGTCCAACCTTTTCCAGGGCATTCTGTGAAACTTTCTGATCTGATATTCTTACAACTGAAGGTTCAAGCACCAAACACTCAAATCAATAATCTTTGTTTGATGTGTTCTGTAATTTGGCCAGATATTCTGTTCTGAGTGTAACAAACTCTGAGGCAGTCTGTATATCTCAGCAGTGTCTCTTCATCTAGATAGGCTACATTCAAACCTGTAAAAAACACCTTCGGGAAGGGCAAAATGTGGCCTTTAATGACAGGTGACCTTTATTCAGTGGCCATTTTGTTCTAAATAATCTATAACAGTTTTGTAAAGAATGGCTGTTATTCACAGGATGGCCTTTATTCGGAGGTGACCGTTAACAAATGTTTGACTGTACCTTGCTAGAACCCTCCTGCTTGGTTTCAGTGTCCTTTCTCATAGCTGACAAATATTTGCCATCATTTGTCTCTAAGTATACTAGCTGGCCTAGTGTGGCATCCTTAAAATGCTTGTATCTCACTGAAAACCTTTGACCTTGTTAAAATAGTGTTTTAGTGCCCTTATTTTAATTTATGATATGTCAAATAACTTTAAAAACGTAGGTCGTTGATTTTTCCTTACCTTTATTGTTTTACGAGTATTTTTCCAAAACTTGATTCTTATCCAGCAGTTATTTCTATCAGGTAAAACGTCTTGAATTGACATGATTTGCAGTTATATTTTTGTCATATTTTTGAAATTGCAGGGTACTTTTTTAAAGTTCTAGTTATGCCCCCATTTCTTCGAAGAAATGGGGGCATATTGGATAGCTCATGTCTGTCTTTTTTGCTCGTTGGTAATCAAACCTTGTCCGGCCAATTCGACTGTTTTGGCCCTTAGGTCTTCACTTGGTTTGAAGGTTGGTCACATAGATAGATGACCCCTGTTGATATGGTCTATCAATAGGTCAAAGGTCAACTATACATTTGCCCTTTAGAGGGCATCGGTGGTTGACAAACACCTCATTAAAAGCGTATTAGTATCCTTGTTTTTACTTAAGACATATCAAATAACTTTAAAAACTTTGAGGAAGTAGATGATTTTCCTCTGCTTTATGTTTTAAGAGTATTTTTTTATAAAACTTGATACTTATCCCTGCAGTTATTTCTATTAGATAAATTGTCTTGAATTGACATGATTTGTATTTTTGTCCTATTTTTGTAATTGTAGGATTCTTTTGTAAAGTTCTAGTTATGCCCCTTGATCCTCACATATAGATAGATGAACCCTATTGATAAGCAAAGGGCACCCTTTATAACTTAAAAACTCTGTGAGATCTTTATGCATTTTAATGACTCTTATACAGAGATTCTGCAGTGATAGGTTTTTGTATGAGCCACAGATCCTGTCCACTGCTCTGAAAGCTTGTTCTTGTCTAACAACTTCTGTATCACTTTGGTTTCCTCATGAAAATCCTCTGTCTCATAGAAGATTACAATGAGCAATATTCATCTCTTTGTCTACCCAATACAGACGTCCAACCTTTTCCAGGGCATTCTGTGAAACTTTCTGATCTGATATTCTTACAACTGAAGGTTCCAGCACCAAACACTCAAATCAATAATCTTTGTTTGATGTGTTCTGTAATTTGGCCAGATATTCTGTTCTGAGTGTAACAAACTCTGAGGCAGTCTGTATATCTCAGCAGTGTCTCTTCATCTAGATAGGCTACATTCAAACCTGTAAAAAACACCTTCGGGAAGGGCAAAATGTGGCCTTTAATGACAGGTGACCTTTATTCAGTGGCCATTTTGTTCTAAATAATCTATAACAGTTTTGTAAAGAATGGCTGTTATTCACAGGATGGCCTTTATTCGGAGGTGACCGTTAACAAATGTTTGACTGTACCTTGCTAGAACCCTCCTGCTTGGTTTCAGTGTCCTTTCTCATAGCTGACAAATATTTGCCATCATTTGTCTCTAAGTATACTAGCTGGCCTAGTGTGGCATCCATAAATGCTTGTATCTCACTGAAAACCTTTGACCTTGTTAAAATAGTGTTTTAGTGCCCTTATTTTAATTTATGATATGTCAAATAACTTTAAAAACGTAGGTCGTTGATTTTTCCTTTCCTTTATTGTTTTACGAGTATTTTTCCAAAACTTGATTCTTATCCAGCAGTTATTTCTATCAGGTAAAACGTCTTGAATTGACATGATTTGCAGTTATATTTTTGTCATATTTTTGAAATTGCAGGGTACTTTTTTAAAGTTCTAGTTATGCCCCCATTTCTTCGAAGAAATGGGGGCATATTGGATAGCTCATGTCTGTCTTTTTTGCTCGTTGGTAATCAAACCTTGTCCGGCCAATTCGACTGTTTTGGCCCTTAGGTCTTCACTTGGTTTGAAGGTTGGTCACATAGATAGATGACCCCTGTTGATATGGTCTTTCAATAGGTCAAAGGTCAACTATACATTTGCCCTTTAGAGGGCATCGGTGGTTGACAAACACCTCATTAAAAGCGTATTAGTATCCTTGTTTTTACTTAAGACATATCAAATAACTTTAAAAACTTTGAGGAAGTAGATGATTTTCCTCTGCTTTATGTTTTAAGAGTATTTTTTATAAAACTTGATACTTATCCCTGCAGTTATTTCTATTAGATAAATTGTCTTGAATTGACATGATTTGTATTTTTGTCCTATTTTTGTAATTGTAGGATTCTTTTGTAAAGTTCTTGTTATGCCCCTTGATCCTCACATATAGATAGATGAACCCTATTGATAAGCAAAGGGCACCCTTTATGACTTAAAAACTCTGTGAGATCTTTATGCATTTTAATGACTCTTATACAGAGATTCTGCAGTGATAGGTTTTTGTATGAGCCACAGATCCTGTCCACTGCTCTGAAAGCTTGTTCTTGTCTAACAACTTCTGTATCATTTTGGTTTCCTCATGAAAATCCTCTGTCTCATAGAAGATTACAATGAGCAATATTCATCTCTTTGTCTACCCAATACAGACGTCCAACCTTTTCCAGGGCATTCTGTGAAACTTTCTGATCTGATATTCTTACAACTGAAGGTTCAAGCACCAAACACTCAAATCAATAATCTTTGTTTGATGTGTTCTGTAATTTGGCCAGATATTCTGTTCTGAGTGTAACAAACTCTGAGGCAGTCTGTATATCTCAGCAGTGTCTCTTCATCTAGATAGGCTACATTCAAACCTGTAAAAAACACCTTCGGGAAGGGCAAAATGTGGCCTTTAATGACAGGTGACCTTTATTCAGTGGCCATTTTGTTCTAAATAATCTATAACAGTTTTGTAAAGAATGGCTGTTATTCACAGGATGGCCTTTATTCGGAGGTGACCGTTAACAAATGTTTGACTGTACCTTGCTAGAACCCTCCTGCTTGGTTTCAGTGTCCTTTCTCATAGCTGACAAATATTTGCCATCATTTGTCTCTAAGTATACTAGCTGGCCTAGTGTGGCATCCTTAAAATGCTTGTATCTCACTGAAAACCTTTGACCTTGTTAAAATAGTGTTTTAGTGCCCTTATTTTAATTTATGATATGTCAAATAACTTTAAAAACGTAGGTCGTTGATTTTTCCTTACCTTTATTGTTTTACGAGTATTTTTCCAAAACTTGATTCTTATCCAGCAGTTATTTCTATCAGGTAAAACGTCTTGAATTGACATGATTTGCAGTTATATTTTTGTCATATTTTTGAAATTGCAGGGTACTTTTTTAAAGTTCTAGTTATGCCCCCATTTCTTCGAAGAAATGGGGGCATATTGGATAGCTCATGTCTGTCTTTTTTGCTCGTTGGTAATCAAACCTTGTCCGGCCAATTCGACTGTTTTGGCCCTTAGGTCTTCACTTGGTTTGAAGGTTGGTCACATAGATAGATGACCCCTGTTGATATGGTCTATCAATAGGTCAAAGGTCAACTATACATTTGCCCTTTAGAGGGCATCGGTGGTTGACAAACACCTCATTAAAAGCGTATTAGTATCCTTGTTTTTACTTAAGACATATCAAATAACTTTAAAAACTTTGAGGAAGTAGATGATTTTCCTCTGCTTTATGTTTTAAGAGTATTTTTTTATAAAACTTGATACTTATCCCTGCAGTTATTTCTATTAGATAAATTGTCTTGAATTGACATGATTTGTATTTTTGTCCTATTTTTGTAATTGTAGGATTCTTTTGTAAAGTTCTAGTTATGCCCCTTGATCCTCACATATAGATAGATGAACCCTATTGATAAGCAAAGGGCACCCTTTATAACTTAAAAACTCTGTGAGATCTTTATGCATTTTAATGACTCTTATACAGAGATTCTGCATTGATAGGTTTTTGTATGAGCCACAGATCCTGTCCACTGCTCTGAAAGCTGGTTCTTGTCTAACAACTTCTGTATCACTTTGGTTTCCTCATGAAAATCCTCTGTCTCATAGAAGATTACAATGAGCAATATTCATCTCTTTGTCTACCCAATACAGACGTCCAACCTTTTCCAGGGCATTCTGTGAAACTTTCTGATCTGATATTCTTACAACTGAAGGTTCCAGCACCAAACACTCAAATCAATAATCTTTGTTTGATGTGTTCTGTAATTTGGCCAGATATTCTGTTCTGAGTGTAACAAACTCTGAGGCAGTCTGTATATCTCAGCAGTGTCTCTTCATCTAGATAGGCTACATTCAAACCTGTAAAAAACACCTTCGGGAAGGGCAAAATGTGGCCTTTAATGACAGGTGACCTTTATTCAGTGGCCATTTTGTTCTAAATAATCTATAACAGTTTTGTAAAGAATGGCTGTTATTCACAGGATGGCCTTTATTCGGAGGTGACCGTTAACAAATGTTTGACTGTACCTTGCTAGAACCCTCCTGCTTGGTTTCAGTGTCCTTTCTCATAGCTGACAAATATTTGCCATCATTTGTCTCTAAGTATACTAGCTGGCCTAGTGTGGCATCCTTAAAATGCTTGTATCTCACTGAAAACCTTTGACCTTGTTAAAATAGTGTTTTAGTGCCCTTATTTTAATTTATGATATGTCAAATAACTTTAAAAACGTAGGTCGTTGATTTTTCCTTACCTTTATTGTTTTACGAGTATTTTTCCAAAACTTGATTCTTATCCAGCAGTTATTTCTATCAGGTAAAACGTCTTGAATTGACATGATTTGCAGTTATATTTTTGTCATATTTTTGAAATTGCAGGGTACTTTTTTAAAGTTCTAGTTATGCCCCCATTTCTTCGAAGAAATGGGGGCATATTGGATAGCTCATGTCTGTCTTTTTTGCTCGTTGGTAATCAAACCTTGTCCGGCCAATTCGACTGTTTTGGCCCTTAGGTCTTCACTTGGTTTGAAGGTTGGTCACATAGATAGATGACCCCTGTTGATATGGTCTATCAATAGGTCAAAGGTCAACTATACATTTGCCCTTTAGAGGGCATCGGTGGTTGACAAACACCTCATTAAAAGCGTATTAGTATCCTTGTTTTTACTTAAGACATATCAAATAACTTTAAAAACTTTGAGGAAGTAGATGATTTTCCTCTGCTTTATGTTTTAAGAGTATTTTTTTATAAAACTTGATACTTATCCCTGCAGTTATTTCTATTAGATAAATTGTCTTGAATTGACATGATTTGTATTTTTGTCCTATTTTTGTAATTGTAGGATTCTTTTGTAAAGTTCTAGTTATGCCCCTTGATCCTCACATATAGATAGATGAACCCTATTGATAAGCAAAGGGCACCCTTTATAACTTAAAAACTCTGTGAGATCTTTATGCATTTTAATGACTCTTATACAGAGATTCTGCAGTGATAGGTTTTTGTATGAGCCACAGATCCTGTCCACTGCTCTGAAAGCTTGTTCTTGTCTAACAACTTCTGTATCACTTTGGTTTCCTCATGAAAATCCTCTGTCTCATAGAAGATTACAATGAGCAATATTCATCTCTTTGTCTACCCAATACAGACGTCCAACCTTTTCCAGGGCATTCTGTGAAACTTTCTGATCTGATATTCTTACAACTGAAGGTTCCAGCACCAAACACTCAAATCAATAATCTTTGTTTGATGTGTTCTGTAATTTGGCCAGATATTCTGTTCTGAGTGTAACAAACTCTGAGGCAGTCTGTATATCTCAGCAGTGTCTCTTCATCTAGATAGGCTACATTCAAACCTGTAAAAAACACCTTCGGGAAGGGCAAAATGTGGCCTTTAATGACAGGTGACCTTTATTCAGTGGCCATTTTGTTCTAAATAATCTATAACAGTTTTGTAAAGAATGGCTGTTATTCACAGGATGGCCTTTATTCGGAGGTGACCGTTAACAAATGTTTGACTGTACCTTGCTAGAACCCTCCTGCTTGGTTTCAGTGTCCTTTCTCATAGCTGACAAATATTTGCCATCATTTGTCTCTAAGTATACTAGCTGGCCTAGTGTGGCATCCATAAATGCTTGTATCTCACTGAAAACCTTTGACCTTGTTAAAATAGTGTTTTAGTGCCCTTATTTTAATTTATGATATGTCAAATAACTTTAAAAACGTAGGTCGTTGATTTTTCCTTTCCTTTATTGTTTTACGAGTATTTTTCCAAAACTTGATTCTTATCCAGCAGTTATTTCTATCAGGTAAAACGTCTTGAATTGACATGATTTGCAGTTATATTTTTGTCATATTTTTGAAATTGCAGGGTACTTTTTTAAAGTTCTAGTTATGCCCCCATTTCTTCGAAGAAATGGGGGCATATTGGATAGCTCATGTCTGTCTTTTTTGCTCGTTGGTAATCAAACCTTGTCCGGCCAATTCGACTGTTTTGGCCCTTAGGTCTTCACTTGGTTTGAAGGTTGGTCACATAGATAGATGACCCCTGTTGATATGGTCTTTCAATAGGTCAAAGGTCAACTATACATTTGCCCTTTAGAGGGCATCGGTGGTTGACAAACACCTCATTAAAAGCGTATTAGTATCCTTGTTTTTACTTAAGACATATCAAATAACTTTAAAAACTTTGAGGAAGTAGATGATTTTCCTCTGCTTTATGTTTTAAGAGTATTTTTTATAAAACTTGATACTTATCCCTGCAGTTATTTCTATTAGATAAATTGTCTTGAATTGACATGATTTGTATTTTTGTCCTATTTTTGTAATTGTAGGATTCTTTTGTAAAGTTCTTGTTATGCCCCTTGATCCTCACATATAGATAGATGAACCCTATTGATAAGCAAAGGGCACCCTTTATGACTTAAAAACTCTGTGAGATCTTTATGCATTTTAATGACTCTTATACAGAGATTCTGCAGTGATAGGTTTTTGTATGAGCCACAGATCCTGTCCACTGCTCTGAAAGCTTGTTCTTGTCTAACAACTTCTGTATCATTTTGGTTTCCTCATGAAAATCCTCTGTCTCATAGAAGATTACAATGAGCAATATTCATCTCTTTGTCTACCCAATACAGACGTCCAACCTTTTCCAGGGCATTCTGTGAAACTTTCTGATCTGATATTCTTACAACTGAAGGTTCAAGCACCAAACACTCAAATCAATAATCTTTGTTTGATGTGTTCTGTAATTTGGCCAGATATTCTGTTCTGAGTGTAACAAACTCTGAGGCAGTCTGTATATCTCAGCAGTGTCTCTTCATCTAGATAGGCTACATTCAAACCTGTAAAAAACACCTTCGGGAAGGGCAAAATGTGGCCTTTAATGACAGGTGACCTTTATTCAGTGGCCATTTTGTTCTAAATAATCTATAACAGTTTTGTAAAGAATGGCTGTTATTCACAGGATGGCCTTTATTCGGAGGTGACCGTTAACAAATGTTTGACTGTACCTTGCTAGAACCCTCCTGCTTGGTTTCAGTGTCCTTTCTCATAGCTGACAAATATTTGCCATCATTTGTCTCTAAGTATACTAGCTGGCCTAGTGTGGCATCCTTAAAATGCTTGTATCTCACTGAAAACCTTTGACCTTGTTAAAATAGTGTTTTAGTGCCCTTATTTTAATTTATGATATGTCAAATAACTTTAAAAACGTAGGTCGTTGATTTTTCCTTACCTTTATTGTTTTACGAGTATTTTTCCAAAACTTGATTCTTATCCAGCAGTTATTTCTATCAGGTAAAACGTCTTGAATTGACATGATTTGCAGTTATATTTTTGTCATATTTTTGAAATTGCAGGGTACTTTTTTAAAGTTCTAGTTATGCCCCCATTTCTTCGAAGAAATGGGGGCATATTGGATAGCTCATGTCTGTCTTTTTTGCTCGTTGGTAATCAAACCTTGTCCGGCCAATTCGACTGTTTTGGCCCTTAGGTCTTCACTTGGTTTGAAGGTTGGTCACATAGATAGATGACCCCTGTTGATATGGTCTATCAATAGGTCAAAGGTCAACTATACATTTGCCCTTTAGAGGGCATCGGTGGTTGACAAACACCTCATTAAAAGCGTATTAGTATCCTTGTTTTTACTTAAGACATATCAAATAACTTTAAAAACTTTGAGGAAGTAGATGATTTTCCTCTGCTTTATGTTTTAAGAGTATTTTTTTATAAAACTTGATACTTATCCCTGCAGTTATTTCTATTAGATAAATTGTCTTGAATTGACATGATTTGTATTTTTGTCCTATTTTTGTAATTGTAGGATTCTTTTGTAAAGTTCTAGTTATGCCCCTTGATCCTCACATATAGATAGATGAACCCTATTGATAAGCAAAGGGCACCCTTTATAACTTAAAAACTCTGTGAGATCTTTATGCATTTTAATGACTCTTATACAGAGATTCTGCATTGATAGGTTTTTGTATGAGCCACAGATCCTGTCCACTGCTCTGAAAGCTGGTTCTTGTCTAACAACTTCTGTATCACTTTGGTTTCCTCATGAAAATCCTCTGTCTCATAGAAGATTACAATGAGCAATATTCATCTCTTTGTCTACCCAATACAGACGTCCAACCTTTTCCAGGGCATTCTGTGAAACTTTCTGATCTGATATTCTTACAACTGAAGGTTCCAGCACCAAACACTCAAATCAATAATCTTTGTTTGATGTGTTCTGTAATTTGGCCAGATATTCTGTTCTGAGTGTAACAAACTCTGAGGCAGTCTGTATATCTCAGCAGTGTCTCTTCATCTAGATAGGCTACATTCAAACCTGTAAAAAACACCTTCGGGAAGGGCAAAATGTGGCCTTTAATGACAGGTGACCTTTATTCAGTGGCCATTTTGTTCTAAATAATCTATAACAGTTTTGTAAAGAATGGCTGTTATTCACAGGATGGCCTTTATTCGGAGGTGACCGTTAACAAATGTTTGACTGTACCTTGCTAGAACCCTCCTGCTTGGTTTCAGTGTCCTTTCTCATAGCTGACAAATATTTGCCATCATTTGTCTCTAAGTATACTAGCTGGCCTAGTGTGGCATCCTTAAAATGCTTGTATCTCACTGAAAACCTTTGACCTTGTTAAAATAGTGTTTTAGTGCCCTTATTTTAATTTATGATATGTCAAATAACTTTAAAAACGTAGGTCGTTGATTTTTCCTTACCTTTATTGTTTTACGAGTATTTTTCCAAAACTTGATTCTTATCCAGCAGTTATTTCTATCAGGTAAAACGTCTTGAATTGACATGATTTGCAGTTATATTTTTGTCATATTTTTGAAATTGCAGGGTACTTTTTTAAAGTTCTAGTTATGCCCCCATTTCTTCGAAGAAATGGGGGCATATTGGATAGCTCATGTCTGTCTTTTTTGCTCGTTGGTAATCAAACCTTGTCCGGCCAATTCGACTGTTTTGGCCCTTAGGTCTTCACTTGGTTTGAAGGTTGGTCACATAGATAGATGACCCCTGTTGATATGGTCTATCAATAGGTCAAAGGTCAACTATACATTTGCCCTTTAGAGGGCATCGGTGGTTGACAAACACCTCATTAAAAGCGTATTAGTATCCTTGTTTTTACTTAAGACATATCAAATAACTTTAAAAACTTTGAGGAAGTAGATGATTTTCCTCTGCTTTATGTTTTAAGAGTATTTTTTTATAAAACTTGATACTTATCCCTGCAGTTATTTCTATTAGATAAATTGTCTTGAATTGACATGATTTGTATTTTTGTCCTATTTTTGTAATTGTAGGATTCTTTTGTAAAGTTCTAGTTATGCCCCTTGATCCTCACATATAGATAGATGAACCCTATTGATAAGCAAAGGGCACCCTTTATAACTTAAAAACTCTGTGAGATCTTTATGCATTTTAATGACTCTTATACAGAGATTCTGCATTGATAGGTTTTTGTATGAGCCACAGATCCTGTCCACTGCTCTGAAAGCTGGTTCTTGTCTAACAACTTCTGTATCACTTTGGTTTCCTCATGAAAATCCTCTGTCTCATAGAAGATTACAATGAGCAATATTCATCTCTTTGTCTACCCAATACAGACGTCCAACCTTTTCCAGGGCATTCTGTGAAACTTTCTGATCTGATATTCTTACAACTGAAGGTTCCAGCACCAAACACTCAAATCAATAATCTTTGTTTGATGTGTTCTGTAATTTGGCCAGATATTCTGTTCTGAGTGTAACAAACTCTGAGGCAGTCTGTATATCTCAGCAGTGTCTCTTCATCTAGATAGGCTACATTCAAACCTGTAAAAAACACCTTCGGGAAGGGCAAAATGTGGCCTTTAATGACAGGTGACCTTTATTCAGTGGCCATTTTGTTCTAAATAATCTATAACAGTTTTGTAAAGAATGGCTGTTATTCACAGGATGGCCTTTATTCGGAGGTGACCGTTAACAAATGTTTGACTGTACCTTGCTAGAACCCTCCTGCTTGGTTTCAGTGTCCTTTCTCATAGCTGACAAATATTTGCCATCATTTGTCTCTAAGTATACTAGCTGGCCTAGTGTGGCATCCATAAATGCTTGTATCTCACTGAAAACCTTTGACCTTGTTAAAATAGTGTTTTAGTGCCCTTATTTTAATTTATGATATGTCAAATAACTTTAAAAACGTAGGTCGTTGATTTTTCCTTTCCTTTATTGTTTTACGAGTATTTTTCCAAAACTTGATTCTTATCCAGCAGTTATTTCTATCAGGTAAAACGTCTTGAATTGACATGATTTGCAGTTATATTTTTGTCATATTTTTGAAATTGCAGGGTACTTTTTTAAAGTTCTAGTTATGCCCCCATTTCTTCGAAGAAATGGGGGCATATTGGATAGCTCATGTCTGTCTTTTTTGCTCGTTGGTAATCAAACCTTGTCCGGCCAATTCGACTGTTTTGGCCCTTAGGTCTTCACTTGGTTTGAAGGTTGGTCACATAGATAGATGACCCCTGTTGATATGGTCTTTCAATAGGTCAAAGGTCAACTATACATTTGCCCTTTAGAGGGCATCGGTGGTTGACAAACACCTCATTAAAAGCGTATTAGTATCCTTGTTTTTACTTAAGACATATCAAATAACTTTAAAAACTTTGAGGAAGTAGATGATTTTCCTCTGCTTTATGTTTTAAGAGTATTTTTTATAAAACTTGATACTTATCCCTGCAGTTATTTCTATTAGATAAATTGTCTTGAATTGACATGATTTGTATTTTTGTCCTATTTTTGTAATTGTAGGATTCTTTTGTAAAGTTCTTGTTATGCCCCTTGATCCTCACATATAGATAGATGAACCCTATTGATAAGCAAAGGGCACCCTTTATGACTTAAAAACTCTGTGAGATCTTTATGCATTTTAATGACTCTTATACAGAGATTCTGCAGTGATAGGTTTTTGTATGAGCCACAGATCCTGTCCACTGCTCTGAAAGCTTGTTCTTGTCTAACAACTTCTGTATCATTTTGGTTTCCTCATGAAAATCCTCTGTCTCATAGAAGATTACAATGAGCAATATTCATCTCTTTGTCTACCCAATACAGACGTCCAACCTTTTCCAGGGCATTCTGTGAAACTTTCTGATCTGATATTCTTACAACTGAAGGTTCAAGCACCAAACACTCAAATCAATAATCTTTGTTTGATGTGTTCTGTAATTTGGCCAGATATTCTGTTCTGAGTGTAACAAACTCTGAGGCAGTCTGTATATCTCAGCAGTGTCTCTTCATCTAGATAGGCTACATTCAAACCTGTAAAAAACACCTTCGGGAAGGGCAAAATGTGGCCTTTAATGACAGGTGACCTTTATTCAGTGGCCATTTTGTTCTAAATAATCTATAACAGTTTTGTAAAGAATGGCTGTTATTCACAGGATGGCCTTTATTCGGAGGTGACCGTTAACAAATGTTTGACTGTACCTTGCTAGAACCCTCCTGCTTGGTTTCAGTGTCCTTTCTCATAGCTGACAAATATTTGCCATCATTTGTCTCTAAGTATACTAGCTGGCCTAGTGTGGCATCCTTAAAATGCTTGTATCTCACTGAAAACCTTTGACCTTGTTAAAATAGTGTTTTAGTGCCCTTATTTTAATTTATGATATGTCAAATAACTTTAAAAACGTAGGTCGTTGATTTTTCCTTACCTTTATTGTTTTACGAGTATTTTTCCAAAACTTGATTCTTATCCAGCAGTTATTTCTATCAGGTAAAACGTCTTGAATTGACATGATTTGCAGTTATATTTTTGTCATATTTTTGAAATTGCAGGGTACTTTTTTAAAGTTCTAGTTATGCCCCCATTTCTTCGAAGAAATGGGGGCATATTGGATAGCTCATGTCTGTCTTTTTTGCTCGTTGGTAATCAAACCTTGTCCGGCCAATTCGACTGTTTTGGCCCTTAGGTCTTCACTTGGTTTGAAGGTTGGTCACATAGATAGATGACCCCTGTTGATATGGTCTATCAATAGGTCAAAGGTCAACTATACATTTGCCCTTTAGAGGGCATCGGTGGTTGACAAACACCTCATTAAAAGCGTATTAGTATCCTTGTTTTTACTTAAGACATATCAAATAACTTTAAAAACTTTGAGGAAGTAGATGATTTTCCTCTGCTTTATGTTTTAAGAGTATTTTTTTATAAAACTTGATACTTATCCCTGCAGTTATTTCTATTAGATAAATTGTCTTGAATTGACATGATTTGTATTTTTGTCCTATTTTTGTAATTGTAGGATTCTTTTGTAAAGTTCTAGTTATGCCCCTTGATCCTCACATATAGATAGATGAACCCTATTGATAAGCAAAGGGCACCCTTTATAACTTAAAAACTCTGTGAGATCTTTATGCATTTTAATGACTCTTATACAGAGATTCTGCATTGATAGGTTTTTGTATGAGCCACAGATCCTGTCCACTGCTCTGAAAGCTGGTTCTTGTCTAACAACTTCTGTATCACTTTGGTTTCCTCATGAAAATCCTCTGTCTCATAGAAGATTACAATGAGCAATATTCATCTCTTTGTCTACCCAATACAGACGTCCAACCTTTTCCAGGGCATTCTGTGAAACTTTCTGATCTGATATTCTTACAACTGAAGGTTCCAGCACCAAACACTCAAATCAATAATCTTTGTTTGATGTGTTCTGTAATTTGGCCAGATATTCTGTTCTGAGTGTAACAAACTCTGAGGCAGTCTGTATATCTCAGCAGTGTCTCTTCATCTAGATAGGCTACATTCAAACCTGTAAAAAACACCTTCGGGAAGGGCAAAATGTGGCCTTTAATGACAGGTGACCTTTATTCAGTGGCCATTTTGTTCTAAATAATCTATAACAGTTTTGTAAAGAATGGCTGTTATTCACAGGATGGCCTTTATTCGGAGGTGACCGTTAACAAATGTTTGACTGTACCTTGCTAGAACCCTCCTGCTTGGTTTCAGTGTCCTTTCTCATAGCTGACAAATATTTGCCATCATTTGTCTCTAAGTATACTAGCTGGCCTAGTGTGGCATCCTTAAAATGCTTGTATCTCACTGAAAACCTTTGACCTTGTTAAAATAGTGTTTTAGTGCCCTTATTTTAATTTATGATATGTCAAATAACTTTAAAAACGTAGGTCGTTGATTTTTCCTTACCTTTATTGTTTTACGAGTATTTTTCCAAAACTTGATTCTTATCCAGCAGTTATTTCTATCAGGTAAAACGTCTTGAATTGACATGATTTGCAGTTATATTTTTGTCATATTTTTGAAATTGCAGGGTACTTTTTTAAAGTTCTAGTTATGCCCCCATTTCTTCGAAGAAATGGGGGCATATTGGATAGCTCATGTCTGTCTTTTTTGCTCGTTGGTAATCAAACCTTGTCCGGCCAATTCGACTGTTTTGGCCCTTAGGTCTTCACTTGGTTTGAAGGTTGGTCACATAGATAGATGACCCCTGTTGATATGGTCTATCAATAGGTCAAAGGTCAACTATACATTTGCCCTTTAGAGGGCATCGGTGGTTGACAAACACCTCATTAAAAGCGTATTAGTATCCTTGTTTTTACTTAAGACATATCAAATAACTTTAAAAACTTTGAGGAAGTAGATGATTTTCCTCTGCTTTATGTTTTAAGAGTATTTTTTTATAAAACTTGATACTTATCCCTGCAGTTATTTCTATTAGATAAATTGTCTTGAATTGACATGATTTGTATTTTTGTCCTATTTTTGTAATTGTAGGATTCTTTTGTAAAGTTCTAGTTATGCCCCTTGATCCTCACATATAGATAGATGAACCCTATTGATAAGCAAAGGGCACCCTTTATAACTTAAAAACTCTGTGAGATCTTTATGCATTTTAATGACTCTTATACAGAGATTCTGCATTGATAGGTTTTTGTATGAGCCACAGATCCTGTCCACTGCTCTGAAAGCTGGTTCTTGTCTAACAACTTCTGTATCACTTTGGTTTCCTCATGAAAATCCTCTGTCTCATAGAAGATTACAATGAGCAATATTCATCTCTTTGTCTACCCAATACAGACGTCCAACCTTTTCCAGGGCATTCTGTGAAACTTTCTGATCTGATATTCTTACAACTGAAGGTTCCAGCACCAAACACTCAAATCAATAATCTTTGTTTGATGTGTTCTGTAATTTGGCCAGATATTCTGTTCTGAGTGTAACAAACTCTGAGGCAGTCTGTATATCTCAGCAGTGTCTCTTCATCTAGATAGGCTACATTCAAACCTGTAAAAAACACCTTCGGGAAGGGCAAAATGTGGCCTTTAATGACAGGTGACCTTTATTCAGTGGCCATTTTGTTCTAAATAATCTATAACAGTTTTGTAAAGAATGGCTGTTATTCACAGGATGGCCTTTATTCGGAGGTGACCGTTAACAAATGTTTGACTGTACCTTGCTAGAACCCTCCTGCTTGGTTTCAGTGTCCTTTCTCATAGCTGACAAATATTTGCCATCATTTGTCTCTAAGTATACTAGCTGGCCTAGTGTGGCATCCATAAATGCTTGTATCTCACTGAAAACCTTTGACCTTGTTAAAATAGTGTTTTAGTGCCCTTATTTTAATTTATGATATGTCAAATAACTTTAAAAACGTAGGTCGTTGATTTTTCCTTACCTTTATTGTTTTACGAGTATTTTTCCAAAACTTGATTCTTATCCAGCAGTTATTTCTATCAGGTAAAACGTCTTGAATTGACATGATTTGCAGTTATATTTTTGTCATATTTTTGAAATTGCAGGGTACTTTTTTAAAGTTCTAGTTATGCCCCCATTTCTTCGAAGAAATGGGGGCATATTGGATAGCTCATGTCTGTCTTTTTTGCTCGTTGGTAATCAAACCTTGTCCGGCCAATTCGACAGTTTTGGCCCTTAGGTCTTCACTTGGTTTGAAGGTTGGTCACATAGATAGATGACCCCTGTTGATATGGTCTATCAATAGGTCAAAGGTCAACTATACATTTGCCCTTTAGAGGGCATCGGTGGTTGACAAACACCTCATTAAAAGCGTATTAGTATCCTTGTTTTTACTTAAGACATATCAAATAACTTTAGAAACTTTGAGGAAGTAGATGATTTTCCTCTGCTTTATGTTTTAAGAGTATTTTTTATAAAACTTGATACTTATCCCTGCAGTTATTTCTATTAGATAAATTGTCTTGAATTGACATGATTTGTATTTTTGTCCTATTTTTGTAATTGTAGGATTCTTTTGTAAAGTTCTTGTTATGCCCCTTGATCCTCACATATAGATAGATGAACCCTATTGATAAGCAAAGGGCACCCTTTATGACTTAAAAACTCTGTGAGATCTTTATGCATTTTAATGACTCTTATACAGAGATTCTGCAGTGATAGGTTTTTGTATGAGCCACAGATCCTGTCCACTGCTCTGAAAGCTTGTTCTTGTCTAACAACTTCTGTATCACTTTGGTTTCCTCATGAAAATCCTCTGTCTCATAGAAGATTACAATGAGCAATATTCATCTCTTTGTCTACCCAATACAGACGTCCAACCTTTTCCAGGGCATTCTGTGAAACTTTCTGATCTGATATTCTTACAACTGAAGGTTCCAGCACCAAACACTCAAATCAATAATCTTTGTTTGATGTGTTCTGTAATTTGGCCAGATATTCTGTTCTGAGTGTAACAAACTCTGAGGCAGTCTGTATATCTCAGCAGTGTCTCTTCATCTAGATAGGCTACATTCAAACCTGTAAAAAACACCTTCGGGAAGGGCAAAATGTGGCCTTTAATGACAGGTGACCTTTATTCAGTGGCCATTTTGTTCTAAATAATCTATAACAGTTTTGTAAAGAATGGCTGTTATTCACAGGATGGCCTTTATTCGGAGGTGACCGTTAACAAATGTTTGACTGTACCTTGCTAGAACCCTCCTGCTTGGTTTCAGTGTCCTTTCTCATAGCTGACAAATATTTGCCATCATTTGTCTCTAAGTATACTAGCTGGCCTAGTGTGGCATCCATAAATGCTTGTATCTCACTGAAAACCTTTGACCTTGTTAAAATAGTGTTTTAGTGCCCTTATTTTAATTTATGATATGTCAAATAACTTTAAAAACGTAGGTCGTTGATTTTTCCTTACCTTTATTGTTTTACGAGTATTTTTCCAAAACTTGATTCTTATCCAGCAGTTATTTCTATCAGGTAAAACGTCTTGAATTGACATGATTTGCAGTTATATTTTTGTCATATTTTTGAAATTGCAGGGTACTTTTTTAAAGTTCTAGTTATGCCCCCATTTCTTCGAAGAAATGGGGGCATATTGGATAGCTCATGTCTGTCTTTTTTGCTCGTTGGTAATCAAACCTTGTCCGGCCAATTCGACTGTTTTGGCCCTTAGGTCTTCACTTGGTTTGAAGGTTGGTCACATAGATAGATGACCCCTGTTGATATGGTCTATCAATAGGTCAAAGGTCAACTATACATTTGCCCTTTAGGGGGCATCGGTGGTTGACAAACACCTCATTAAAAGCGTATTAGTACCCTTGTTTTTACTTAAGACATATCAAATAACTTTAAAAAATTTGAGGAAGTAGATGATTTTCCTCTGTTTTATGTTTTAAGAGTATTTTTTATAAAACTTGATACTTATCCCTGCAGTTATTTCTATTAGATAAATTGTCTTGAATTGACATGATTTGTATTTTTGTCCTATTTTTGTAATTGTAGGATTCTTTTGTAAAGTTCTTGTTATGCCCCTTGATCCTCACATATAGATAGATGAACCCTATTGATAAGCAAAGGGCACCCTTTATGACTTAAAAACTCTGTGAGATCTTTATGCATTTTAATGACTCTTATACAGAGATTCTGCAGTGATAGGTTTTTGTATGAGCCACAGATCCTGTCCACTGCTCTGAAAGCTTGTTCTTGTCTAACAACTTCTGTATCACTTTGGTTTCCTCATGAAAATCCTCTGTCTCATAGAAGATTACAATGAGCAATATTCATCTCTTTGTCTACCCAATACAGACGTCCAACCTTTTCCAGGGCATTCTGTGAAACTTTCTGATCTGATATTCTTACAACTGAAGGTTCCAGCACCAAACACTCAAATCAATAATCTTTGTTTGATGTGTTCTGTAATTTGGCCAGATATTCTGTTCTGAGTGTAACAAACTCTGAGGCAGTCTGTATATCTCAGCAGTGTCTCTTCATCTAGATAGGCTACATTCAAACCTGTAAAAAACACCTTCGGGAAGGGCAAAATGTGGCCTTTAATGACAGGTGACCTTTATTCAGTGGCCATTTTGTTCTAAATAATCTATAACAGTTTTGTAAAGAATGGCTGTTATTCACAGGATGGCCTTTATTCGGAGGTGACCGTTAACAAATGTTTGACTGTACCTTGCTAGAACCCTCCTGCTTGGTTTCAGTGTCCTTTCTCATAGCTGACAAATATTTGCCATCATTTGTCTCTAAGTATACTAGCTGGCCTAGTGTGGCATCCATAAATGCTTGTATCTCACTGAAAACCTTTGACCTTGTTAAAATAGTGTTTTAGTGCCCTTATTTTAATTTATGATATGTCAAATAACTTTAAAAACGTAGGTCGTTGATTTTTCCTTACCTTTATTGTTTTACGAGTATTTTTCCAAAACTTGATTCTTATCCAGCAGTTATTTCTATCAGGTAAAACGTCTTGAATTGACATGATTTGCAGTTATATTTTTGTCATATTTTTGAAATTGCAGGGTACTTTTTTAAAGTTCTATTTATGCCCCCATTTCTTCGAAGAAATGGGGGCATATTGGATAGCTCATGTCTGTCTTTTTTGCTCGTTGGTAATCAAACCTTGTCCGGCCAATTCGACTGTTTTGGCCCTTAGGTCTTCACTTGGTTTGAAGGTTGGTCACATAGATAGATGACCCCTGTTGATATGGTCTATCAATAGGTCAAAGGTCAACTATACATTTGCCCTTTAGGGGGCATCGGTGGTTGACAAACACCTCATTAAAAGCGTATTAGTACCCTTGTTTTTACTTAAGACATATCAAATAACTTTAAAAAATTTGAGGAAGTAGATGATTTTCCTCTGCTTTATGTTTTAAGAGTATTTTTTATAAAACTTGATACTTATCCCTGCAGTTATTTCTATTAGATAAATTGTCTTGAATTGACATGATTTGTATTTTTGTCCTATTTTTGTAATTGTAGGATTCTTTTGTAAAGTTCTTGTTATGCCCCTTGATCCTCACATATAGATAGATGAACCCTATTGATAAGCAAAGGGCACCCTTTATGACTTAAAAACTCTGTGAGATCTTTATGCATTTTAATGACTCTTATACAGAGATTCTGCAGTGATAGGTTTTTGTATGAGCCACAGATCCTGTCCACTGCTCTGAAAGCTTGTTCTTGTCTAACAACTTCTGTATCACTTTGGTTTCCTCATGAAAATCCTCTGTCTCATAGAAGATTACAATGAGCAATATTCATCTCTTTGTCTACCCAATACAGACGTCCAACCTTTTCCAGGGCATTCTGTGAAACTTTCTGATCTGATATTCTTACAACTGAAGGTTCCAGCACCAAACACTCAAATCAATAATCTTTGTTTGATGTGTTCTGTAATTTGGCCAGATATTCTGTTCTGAGTGTAACAAACTCTGAGGCAGTCTGTATATCTCAGCAGTGTCTCTTCATCTAGATAGGCTACATTCAAACCTGTAAAAAACACCTTCGGGAAGGGCAAAATGTGGCCTTTAATGACAGGTGACCTTTATTCAGTGGCCATTTTGTTCTAAATAATCTATAACAGTTTTGTAAAGAATGGCTGTTATTCACAGGATGGCCTTTATTCGGAGGTGACCGTTAACAAATGTTTGACTGTACCTTGCTAGAACCCTCCTGCTTGGTTTCAGTGTCCTTTCTCATAGCTGACAAATATTTGCCATCATTTGTCTCTAAGTATACTAGCTGGCCTAGTGTGGCATCCATAAATGCTTGTATCTCACTGAAAACCTTTGACCTTGTTAAAATAGTGTTTTAGTGCCCTTATTTTAATTTATGATATGTCAAATAACTTTAAAAACGTAGGTCGTTGATTTTTCCTTACCTTTATTGTTTTACGAGTATTTTTCCAAAACTTGATTCTTATCCAGCAGTTATTTCTATCAGGTAAAACGTCTTGAATTGACATGATTTGCAGTTATATTTTTGTCATATTTTTGAAATTGCAGGGTACTTTTTTAAAGTTCTATTTATGCCCCCATTTCTTCGAAGAAATGGGGGCATATTGGATAGCTCATGTCTGTCTTTTTTGCTCGTTGGTAATCAAACCTTGTCCGGCCAATTCGACTGTTTTGGCCCTTAGGTCTTCACTTGGTTTGAAGGTTGGTCACATAGATAGATGACCCCTGTTGATATGGTCTATCAATAGGTCAAAGGTCAACTATACATTTGCCCTTTAGGGGGCATCGGTGGTTGACAAACACCTCATTAAAAGCGTATTAGTACCCTTGTTTTTACTTAAGACATATCAAATAACTTTAAAAAATTTGAGGAAGTAGATGATTTTCCTCTGCTTTATGTTTTAAGAGTATTTTTTATAAAACTTGATACTTATCCCTGCAGTTATTTCTATTAGATAAATTGTCTTGAATTGACATGATTTGTATTTTTGTCCTATTTTTGTAATTGTAGGATTCTTTTGTAAAGTTCTTGTTATGCCCCTTGATCCTCACATATAGATAGATGAACCCTATTGATAAGCAAAGGGCACCCTTTATGACTTAAAAACTCTGTGAGATCTTTATGCATTTTAATGACTCTTATACAGAGATTCTGCAGTGATAGGTTTTTGTATGAGCCACAGATCCTGTCCACTGCTCTGAAAGCTTGTTCTTGTCTAACAACTTCTGTATCACTTTGGTTTCCTCATGAAAATCCTCTGTCTCATAGAAGATTACAATGAGCAATATTCATCTCTTTGTCTACCCAATACAGACGTCCAACCTTTTCCAGGGCATTCTGTGAAACTTTCTGATCTGATATTCTTACAACTGAAGGTTCCAGCACCAAACACTCAAATCAATAATCTTTGTTTGATGTGTTCTGTAATTTGGCCAGATATTCTGTTCTGAGTGTAACAAACTCTGAGGCAGTCTGTATATCTCAGCAGTGTCTCTTCATCTAGATAGGCTACATTCAAACCTGTAAAAAACACCTTCGGGAAGGGCAAAATGTGGCCTTTAATGACAGGTGACCTTTATTCAGTGGCCATTTTGTTCTAAATAATCTATAACAGTTTTGTAAAGAATGGCTGTTATTCACAGGATGGCCTTTATTCGGAGGTGACCGTTAACAAATGTTTGACTGTACCTTGCTAGAACCCTCCTGCTTGGTTTCAGTGTCCTTTCTCATAGCTGACAAATATTTGCCATCATTTGTCTCTAAGTATACTAGCTGGCCTAGTGTGGCATCCATAAATGCTTGTATCTCACTGAAAACCTTTGACCTTGTTAAAATAGTGTTTTAGTGCCCTTATTTTAATTTATGATATGTCAAATAACTTTAAAAACGTAGGTCGTTGATTTTTCCTTACCTTTATTGTTTTACGAGTATTTTTCCAAAACTTGATTCTTATCCAGCAGTTATTTCTATCAGGTAAAACGTCTTGAATTGACATGATTTGCAGTTATATTTTTGTCATATTTTTGAAATTGCAGGGTACTTTTTTAAAGTTCTAGTTATGCCCCCATTTCTTCGAAGAAATGGGGGCATATTGGATAGCTCATGTCTGTCTTTTTTGCTCGTTGGTAATCAAACCTTGTCCGGCCAATTCGACAGTTTTGGCCCTTAGGTCTTCACTTGGTTTGAAGGTTGGTCACATAGATAGATGACCCCTGTTGATATGGTCTATCAATAGGTCAAAGGTCAACTATACATTTGCCCTTTAGAGGGCATCGGTGGTTGACAAACACCTCATTAAAAGCGTATTAGTATCCTTGTTTTTACTTAAGACATATCAAATAACTTTAGAAACTTTGAGGAAGTAGATGATTTTCCTCTGCTTTATGTTTTAAGAGTATTTTTTTATAAAACTTGATACTTATCCCTGCAGTTATTTCTATTAGATAAATTGTCTTGAATTGACATGATTTGTATTTTTGTCCTATTTTTGTAATTGTAGGATTCTTTTGTAAAGTTCTTGTTATGCCCCTTGATCCTCACATATAGATAGATGAACCCTATTGATAAGCAAAGGGCACCCTTTATGACTTAAAAACTCTGTGAGATCTTTATGCATTTTAATGACTCTTATACAGAGATTCTGCAGTGATAGGTTTTTGTATGAGCCACAGATCCTGTCCACTGCTCTGAAAGCTTGTTCTTGTCTAACAACTTCTGTATCACTTTGGTTTCCTCATGAAAATCCTCTGTCTCATAGAAGATTACAATGAGCAATATTCATCTCTTTGTCTACCCAATACAGACGTCCAACCTTTTCCAGGGCATTCTGTGAAACTTTCTGATCTGATATTCTTACAACTGAAGGTTCCAGCACCAAACACTCAAATCAATAATCTTTGTTTGATGTGTTCTGTAATTTGGCCAGATATTCTGTTCTGAGTGTAACAAACTCTGAGGCAGTCTGTATATCTCAGCAGTGTCTCTTCATCTAGATAGGCTACATTCAAACCTGTAAAAAACACCTTCGGGAAGGGCAAAATGTGGCCTTTAATGACAGGTGACCTTTATTCAGTGGCCATTTTGTTCTAAATAATCTATAACAGTTTTGTAAAGAATGGCTGTTATTCACAGGATGGCCTTTATTCGGAGGTGACCGTTAACAAATGTTTGACTGTACCTTGCTAGAACCCTCCTGCTTGGTTTCAGTGTCCTTTCTCATAGCTGACAAATATTTGCCATCATTTGTCTCTAAGTATACTAGCTGGCCTAGTGTGGCATCCATAAATGCTTGTATCTCACTGAAAACCTTTGACCTTGTTAAAATAGTGTTTTAGTGCCCTTATTTTAATTTATGATATGTCAAATAACTTTAAAAACGTAGGTCGTTGATTTTTCCTTACCTTTATTGTTTTACGAGTATTTTTCCAAAACTTGATTCTTATCCAGCAGTTATTTCTATCAGGTAAAACGTCTTGAATTGACATGATTTGCAGTTATATTTTTGTCATATTTTTGAAATTGCAGGGTACTTTTTTAAAGTTCTAGTTATGCCCCCATTTCTTCGAAGAAATGGGGGCATATTGGATAGCTCATGTCTGTCTTTTTTGCTCGTTGGTAATCAAACCTTGTCCGGCCAATTCGACTGTTTTGGCCCTTAGGTCTTCACTTGGTTTGAAGGTTGGTCACATAGATAGATGACCCCTGTTGATATGGTCTATCAATAGGTCAAAGGTCAACTATACATTTGCCCTTTAGGGGGCATCGGTGGTTGACAAACACCTCATTAAAAGCGTATTAGTACCCTTGTTTTTACTTAAGACATATCAAATAACTTTAAAAAATTTGAGGAAGTAGATGATTTTCCTCTGCTTTATGTTTTAAGAGTATTTTTTATAAAACTTGATACTTATCCCTGCAGTTATTTCTATTAGATAAATTGTCTTGAATTGACATGATTTGTATTTTTGTCCTATTTTTGTAATTGTAGGATTCCTTTGTAAAGTTCTTGTTATGCCCCTTGATCCTCACATATAGATAGATGAACCCTATTGATAAGCAAAGGGCACCCTTTATGACTTAAAAACTCTGTGAGATCTTTATGCATTTTAATGACTCTTATACAGAGATTCTGCAGTGATAGGTTTTTGTATGAGCCACAGATCCTGTCCACTGCTCTGAAAGCTTGTTCTTGTCTAACAACTTCTGTATCACTTTGGTTTCCTCATGAAAATCCTCTGTCTCATAGAAGATTACAATGAGCAATATTCATCTCTTTGTCTACCCAATACAGACGTCCAACCTTTTCCAGGGCATTCTGTGAAACTTTCTGATCTGATATTCTTACAACTGAAGGTTCCAGCACCAAACACTCAAATCAATAATCTTTGTTTGATGTGTTCTGTAATTTGGCCAGATATTCTGTTCTGAGTGTAACAAACTCTGAGGCAGTCTGTATATCTCAGCAGTGTCTCTTCATCTAGATAGGCTACATTCAAACCTGTAAAAAACACCTTCGGGAAGGGCAAAATGTGGCCTTTAATGACAGGTGACCTTTATTCAGTGGCCATTTTGTTCTAAATAATCTATAACAGTTTTGTAAAGAATGGCTGTTATTCACAGGATGGCCTTTATTCGGAGGTGACCGTTAACAAATGTTTGACTGTACCTTGCTAGAACCCTCCTGCTTGGTTTCAGTGTCCTTTCTCATAGCTGACAAATATTTGCCATCATTTGTCTCTAAGTATACTAGCTGGCCTAGTGTGGCATCCATAAATGCTTGTATCTCACTGAAAACCTTTGACCTTGTTAAAATAGTGTTTTAGTGCCCTTATTTTAATTTATGATATGTCAAATAACTTTAAAAACGTAGGTCGTTGATTTTTCCTTACCTTTATTGTTTTACGAGTATTTTTCCAAAACTTGATTCTTATCCAGCAGTTATTTCTATCAGGTAAAACGTCTTGAATTGACATGATTTGCAGTTATATTTTTGTCATATTTTTGAAATTGCAGGGTACTTTTTTAAAGTTCTAGTTATGCCCCCATTTCTTCGAAGAAATGGGGGCATATTGGATAGCTCATGTCTGTCTTTTTTGCTCGTTGGTAATCAAACCTTGTCCGGCCAATTCGACTGTTTTGGCCCTTAGGTCTTCACTTGGTTTGAAGGTTGGTCACATAGATAGATGACCCCTGTTGATATGGTCTATCAATAGGTCAAAGGTCAACTATACATTTGCCCTTTAGGGGGCATCGGTGGTTGACAAACACCTCATTAAAAGCGTATTAGTACCCTTGTTTTTACTTAAGACATATCAAATAACTTTAAAAAATTTGAGGAAGTAGATGATTTTCCTCTGTTTTATGTTTTAAGAGTATTTTTTATAAAACTTGATACTTATCCCTGCAGTTATTTCTATTAGATAAATTGTCTTGAATTGACATGATTTGTATTTTTGTCCTATTTTTGTAATTGTAGGATTCTTTTGTAAAGTTCTTGTTATGCCCCTTGATCCTCACATATAGATAGATGAACCCTATTGATAAGCAAAGGGCACCCTTTATGACTTAAAAACTCTGTGAGATCTTTATGCATTTTAATGACTCTTATACAGAGATTCTGCAGTGATAGGTTTTTGTATGAGCCACAGATCCTGTCCACTGCTCTGAAAGCTTGTTCTTGTCTAACAACTTCTGTATCACTTTGGTTTCCTCATGAAAATCCTCTGTCTCATAGAAGATTACAATGAGCAATATTCATCTCTTTGTCTACCCAATACAGACGTCCAACCTTTTCCAGGGCATTCTGTGAAACTTTCTGATCTGATATTCTTACAACTGAAGGTTCCAGCACCAAACACTCAAATCAATAATCTTTGTTTGATGTGTTCTGTAATTTGGCCAGATATTCTGTTCTGAGTGTAACAAACTCTGAGGCAGTCTGTATATCTCAGCAGTGTCTCTTCATCTAGATAGGCTACATTCAAACCTGTAAAAAACACCTTCGGGAAGGGCAAAATGTGGCCTTTAATGACAGGTGACCTTTATTCAGTGGCCATTTTGTTCTAAATAATCTATAACAGTTTTGTAAAGAATGGCTGTTATTCACAGGATGGCCTTTATTCGGAGGTGACCGTTAACAAATGTTTGACTGTACCTTGCTAGAACCCTCCTGCTTGGTTTCAGTGTCCTTTCTCATAGCTGACAAATATTTGCCATCATTTGTCTCTAAGTATACTAGCTGGCCTAGTGTGGCATCCATAAATGCTTGTATCTCACTGAAAACCTTTGACCTTGTTAAAATAGTGTTTTAGTGCCCTTATTTTAATTTATGATATGTCAAATAACTTTAAAAACGTAGGTCGTTGATTTTTCCTTACCTTTATTGTTTTACGAGTATTTTTCCAAAACTTGATTCTTATCCAGCAGTTATTTCTATCAGGTAAAACGTCTTGAATTGACATGATTTGCAGTTATATTTTTGTCATATTTTTGAAATTGCAGGGTACTTTTTTAAAGTTCTATTTATGCCCCCATTTCTTCGAAGAAATGGGGGCATATTGGATAGCTCATGTCTGTCTTTTTTGCTCGTTGGTAATCAAACCTTGTCCGGCCAATTCGACTGTTTTGGCCCTTAGGTCTTCACTTGGTTTGAAGGTTGGTCACATAGATAGATGACCCCTGTTGATATGGTCTATCAATAGGTCAAAGGTCAACTATACATTTGCCCTTTAGGGGGCATCGGTGGTTGACAAACACCTCATTAAAAGCGTATTAGTACCCTTGTTTTTACTTAAGACATATCAAATAACTTTAAAAAATTTGAGGAAGTAGATGATTTTCCTCTGCTTTATGTTTTAAGAGTATTTTTTATAAAACTTGATACTTATCCCTGCAGTTATTTCTATTAGATAAATTGTCTTGAATTGACATGATTTGTATTTTTGTCCTATTTTTGTAATTGTAGGATTCTTTTGTAAAGTTCTTGTTATGCCCCTTGATCCTCACATATAGATAGATGAACCCTATTGATAAGCAAAGGGCACCCTTTATGACTTAAAAACTCTGTGAGATCTTTATGCATTTTAATGACTCTTATACAGAGATTCTGCAGTGATAGGTTTTTGTATGAGCCACAGATCCTGTCCACTGCTCTGAAAGCTTGTTCTTGTCTAACAACTTCTGTATCACTTTGGTTTCCTCATGAAAATCCTCTGTCTCATAGAAGATTACAATGAGCAATATTCATCTCTTTGTCTACCCAATACAGACGTCCAACCTTTTCCAGGGCATTCTGTGAAACTTTCTGATCTGATATTCTTACAACTGAAGGTTCCAGCACCAAACACTCAAATCAATAATCTTTGTTTGATGTGTTCTGTAATTTGGCCAGATATTCTGTTCTGAGTGTAACAAACTCTGAGGCAGTCTGTATATCTCAGCAGTGTCTCTTCATCTAGATAGGCTACATTCAAACCTGTAAAAAACACCTTCGGGAAGGGCAAAATGTGGCCTTTAATGACAGGTGACCTTTATTCAGTGGCCATTTTGTTCTAAATAATCTATAACAGTTTTGTAAAGAATGGCTGTTATTCACAGGATGGCCTTTATTCGGAGGTGACCGTTAACAAATGTTTGACTGTACCTTGCTAGAACCCTCCTGCTTGGTTTCAGTGTCCTTTCTCATAGCTGACAAATATTTGCCATCATTTGTCTCTAAGTATACTAGCTGGCCTAGTGTGGCATCCATAAATGCTTGTATCTCACTGAAAACCTTTGACCTTGTTAAAATAGTGTTTTAGTGCCCTTATTTTAATTTATGATATGTCAAATAACTTTAAAAACGTAGGTCGTTGATTTTTCCTTACCTTTATTGTTTTACGAGTATTTTTCCAAAACTTGATTCTTATCCAGCAGTTATTTCTATCAGGTAAAACGTCTTGAATTGACATGATTTGCAGTTATATTTTTGTCATATTTTTGAAATTGCAGGGTACTTTTTTAAAGTTCTAGTTATGCCCCCATTTCTTCGAAGAAATGGGGGCATATTGGATAGCTCATGTCTGTCTTTTTTGCTCGTTGGTAATCAAACCTTGTCCGGCCAATTCGACAGTTTTGGCCCTTAGGTCTTCACTTGGTTTGAAGGTTGGTCACATAGATAGATGACCCCTGTTGATATGGTCTATCAATAGGTCAAAGGTCAACTATACATTTGCCCTTTAGAGGGCATCGGTGGTTGACAAACACCTCATTAAAAGCGTATTAGTATCCTTGTTTTTACTTAAGACATATCAAATAACTTTAGAAACTTTGAGGAAGTAGATGATTTTCCTCTGCTTTATGTTTTAAGAGTATTTTTTTATAAAACTTGATACTTATCCCTGCAGTTATTTCTATTAGATAAATTGTCTTGAATTGACATGATTTGTATTTTTGTCCTATTTTTGTAATTGTAGGATTCTTTTGTAAAGTTCTTGTTATGCCCCTTGATCCTCACATATAGATAGATGAACCCTATTGATAAGCAAAGGGCACCCTTTATGACTTAAAAACTCTGTGAGATCTTTATGCATTTTAATGACTCTTATACAGAGATTCTGCAGTGATAGGTTTTTGTATGAGCCACAGATCCTGTCCACTGCTCTGAAAGCTTGTTCTTGTCTAACAACTTCTGTATCACTTTGGTTTCCTCATGAAAATCCTCTGTCTCATAGAAGATTACAATGAGCAATATTCATCTCTTTGTCTACCCAATACAGACGTCCAACCTTTTCCAGGGCATTCTGTGAAACTTTCTGATCTGATATTCTTACAACTGAAGGTTCCAGCACCAAACACTCAAATCAATAATCTTTGTTTGATGTGTTCTGTAATTTGGCCAGATATTCTGTTCTGAGTGTAACAAACTCTGAGGCAGTCTGTATATCTCAGCAGTGTCTCTTCATCTAGATAGGCTACATTCAAACCTGTAAAAAACACCTTCGGGAAGGGCAAAATGTGGCCTTTAATGACAGGTGACCTTTATTCAGTGGCCATTTTGTTCTAAATAATCTATAACAGTTTTGTAAAGAATGGCTGTTATTCACAGGATGGCCTTTATTCGGAGGTGACCGTTAACAAATGTTTGACTGTACCTTGCTAGAACCCTCCTGCTTGGTTTCAGTGTCCTTTCTCATAGCTGACAAATATTTGCCATCATTTGTCTCTAAGTATACTAGCTGGCCTAGTGTGGCATCCATAAATGCTTGTATCTCACTGAAAACCTTTGACCTTGTTAAAATAGTGTTTTAGTGCCCTTATTTTAATTTATGATATGTCAAATAACTTTAAAAACGTAGGTCGTTGATTTTTCCTTACCTTTATTGTTTTACGAGTATTTTTCCAAAACTTGATTCTTATCCAGCAGTTATTTCTATCAGGTAAAACGTCTTGAATTGACATGATTTGCAGTTATATTTTTGTCATATTTTTGAAATTGCAGGGTACTTTTTTAAAGTTCTAGTTATGCCCCCATTTCTTCGAAGAAATGGGGGCATATTGGATAGCTCATGTCTGTCTTTTTTGCTCGTTGGTAATCAAACCTTGTCCGGCCAATTCGACTGTTTTGGCCCTTAGGTCTTCACTTGGTTTGAAGGTTGGTCACATAGATAGATGACCCCTGTTGATATGGTCTATCAATAGGTCAAAGGTCAACTATACATTTGCCCTTTAGGGGGCATCGGTGGTTGACAAACACCTCATTAAAAGCGTATTAGTACCCTTGTTTTTACTTAAGACATATCAAATAACTTTAAAAAATTTGAGGAAGTAGATGATTTTCCTCTGCTTTATGTTTTAAGAGTATTTTTTATAAAACTTGATACTTATCCCTGCAGTTATTTCTATTAGATAAATTGTCTTGAATTGACATGATTTGTATTTTTGTCCTATTTTTGTAATTGTAGGATTCCTTTGTAAAGTTCTTGTTATGCCCCTTGATCCTCACATATAGATAGATGAACCCTATTGATAAGCAAAGGGCACCCTTTATGACTTAAAAACTCTGTGAGATCTTTATGCATTTTAATGACTCTTATACAGAGATTCTGCAGTGATAGGTTTTTGTATGAGCCACAGATCCTGTCCACTGCTCTGAAAGCTTGTTCTTGTCTAACAACTTCTGTATCACTTTGGTTTCCTCATGAAAATCCTCTGTCTCATAGAAGATTACAATGAGCAATATTCATCTCTTTGTCTACCCAATACAGACGTCCAACCTTTTCCAGGGCATTCTGTGAAACTTTCTGATCTGATATTCTTACAACTGAAGGTTCCAGCACCAAACACTCAAATCAATAATCTTTGTTTGATGTGTTCTGTAATTTGGCCAGATATTCTGTTCTGAGTGTAACAAACTCTGAGGCAGTCTGTATATCTCAGCAGTGTCTCTTCATCTAGATAGGCTACATTCAAACCTGTAAAAAACACCTTCGGGAAGGGCAAAATGTGGCCTTTAATGACAGGTGACCTTTATTCAGTGGCCATTTTGTTCTAAATAATCTATAACAGTTTTGTAAAGAATGGCTGTTATTCACAGGATGGCCTTTATTCGGAGGTGACCGTTAACAAATGTTTGACTGTACCTTGCTAGAACCCTCCTGCTTGGTTTCAGTGTCCTTTCTCATAGCTGACAAATATTTGCCATCATTTGTCTCTAAGTATACTAGCTGGCCTAGTGTGGCATCCATAAATGCTTGTATCTCACTGAAAACCTTTGACCTTGTTAAAATAGTGTTTTAGTGCCCTTATTTTAATTTATGATATGTCAAATAACTTTAAAAACGTAGGTCGTTGATTTTTCCTTACCTTTATTGTTTTACGAGTATTTTTCCAAAACTTGATTCTTATCCAGCAGTTATTTCTATCAGGTAAAACGTCTTGAATTGACATGATTTGCAGTTATATTTTTGTCATATTTTTGAAATTGCAGGGTACTTTTTTAAAGTTCTAGTTATGCCCCCATTTCTTCGAAGAAATGGGGGCATATTGGATAGCTCATGTCTGTCTTTTTTGCTCGTTGGTAATCAAACCTTGTCCGGCCAATTCGACTGTTTTGGCCCTTAGGTCTTCACTTGGTTTGAAGGTTGGTCACATAGATAGATGACCCCTGTTGATATGGTCTATCAATAGGTCAAAGGTCAACTATACATTTGCCCTTTAGGGGGCATCGGTGGTTGACAAACACCTCATTAAAAGCGTATTAGTACCCTTGTTTTTACTTAAGACATATCAAATAACTTTAAAAAATTTGAGGAAGTAGATGATTTTCCTCTGCTTTATGTTTTAAGAGTATTTTTTATAAAACTTGATACTTATCCCTGCAGTTATTTCTATTAGATAAATTGTCTTGAATTGACATGATTTGTATTTTTGTCCTATTTTTGTAATTGTAGGATTCTTTTGTAAAGTTCTTGTTATGCCCCTTGATCCTCACATATAGATAGATGAACCCTATTGATAAGCAAAGGGCACCCTTTATGACTTAAAAACTCTGTGAGATCTTTATGCATTTTAATGACTCTTATACAGAGATTCTGCAGTGATAGGTTTTTGTATGAGCCACAGATCCTGTCCACTGCTCTGAAAGCTTGTTCTTGTCTAACAACTTCTGTATCACTTTGGTTTCCTCATGAAAATCCTCTGTCTCATAGAAGATTACAATGAGCAATATTCATCTCTTTGTCTACCCAATACAGACGTCCAACCTTTTCCAGGGCATTCTGTGAAACTTTCTGATCTGATATTCTTACAACTGAAGGTTCCAGCACCAAACACTCAAATCAATAATCTTTGTTTGATGTGTTCTGTAATTTGGCCAGATATTCTGTTCTGAGTGTAACAAACTCTGAGGCAGTCTGTATATCTCAGCAGTGTCTCTTCATCTAGATAGGCTACATTCAAACCTGTAAAAAACACCTTCGGGAAGGGCAAAATGTGGCCTTTAATGACAGGTGACCTTTATTCAGTGGCCATTTTGTTCTAAATAATCTATAACAGTTTTGTAAAGAATGGCTGTTATTCACAGGATGGCCTTTATTCGGAGGTGACCGTTAACAAATGTTTGACTGTACCTTGCTAGAACCCTCCTGCTTGGTTTCAGTGTCCTTTCTCATAGCTGACAAATATTTGCCATCATTTGTCTCTAAGTATACTAGCTGGCCTAGTGTGGCATCCATAAATGCTTGTATCTCACTGAAAACCTTTGACCTTGTTAAAATAGTGTTTTAGTGCCCTTATTTTAATTTATGATATGTCAAATAACTTTAAAAACGTAGGTCGTTGATTTTTCCTTACCTTTATTGTTTTACGAGTATTTTTCCAAAACTTGATTCTTATCCAGCAGTTATTTCTATCAGGTAAAACGTCTTGAATTGACATGATTTGCAGTTATATTTTTGTCATATTTTTGAAATTGCAGGGTACTTTTTTAAAGTTCTATTTATGCCCCCATTTCTTCGAAGAAATGGGGGCATATTGGATAGCTCATGTCTGTCTTTTTTGCTCGTTGGTAATCAAACCTTGTCCGGCCAATTCGACTGTTTTGGCCCTTAGGTCTTCACTTGGTTTGAAGGTTGGTCACATAGATAGATGACCCCTGTTGATATGGTCTATCAATAGGTCAAAGGTCAACTATACATTTGCCCTTTAGGGGGCATCGGTGGTTGACAAACACCTCATTAAAAGCGTATTAGTACCCTTGTTTTTACTTAAGACATATCAAATAATTTTAAAAAATTTGAGGAAGTAGATGATTTTCCTCTGCTTTATGTTTTAAGAGTATTTTTTATAAAACTTGATACTTATCCCTGCAGTTATTTCTATTAGATAAATTGTCTTGAATTGACATGATTTGTATTTTTGTCCTATTTTTGTAATTGTAGGATTCTTTTGTAAAGTTCTTGTTATGCCCCTTGATCCTCACATATAGATAGATGAACCCTATTGATAAGCAAAGGGCACCCTTTATGACTTAAAAACTCTGTGAGATCTTTATGCATTTTAATGACTCTTATACAGAGATTCTGCAGTGATAGGTTTTTGTATGAGCCACAGATCCTGTCCACTGCTCTGAAAGCTTGTTCTTGTCTAACAACTTCTGTATCACTTTGGTTTCCTCATGAAAATCCTCTGTCTCATAGAAGATTACAATGAGCAATATTCATCTCTTTGTCTACCCAATACTGACGTCCAACCTTTTCCAGGGCATTCTGTGAAACTTTCTGATCTGATATTCTTACAACTGAAGGTTCCAGCACCAAACACTCAAATCAATAATCTTTGTTTGATGTGTTCTGTAATTTGGCCAGATATTCTGTTCTGAGTGTAACAAACTCTGAGGCAGTCTGTATATCTCAGCAGTGTCTCTTCATCTAGATAGGCTACATTCAAACCTGTAAAAAACACCTTCGGGAAGGGCAAAATGTGGCCTTTAATGACAGGTGACCTTTATTCAGTGGCCATTTTGTTCTAAATAATCTATAACAGTTTTGTAAAGAATGGCTGTTATTCACAGGATGGCCTTTATTCGGAGGTGACCGTTAACAAATGTTTGACTGTACCTTGCTAGAACCCTCCTGCTTGGTTTCAGTGTCCTTTCTCATAGCTGACAAATATTTGCCATCATTTGTCTCTAAGTATACTAGCTGGCCTAGTGTGGCATCCATAAATGCTTGTATCTCACTGAAAACCTTTGACCTTGTTAAAATAGTGTTTTAGTGCCCTTATTTTAATTTATGATATGTCAAATAACTTTAAAAACGTAGGTCGTTGATTTTTCCTTACCTTTATTGTTTTACGAGTATTTTTCCAAAACTTGATTCTTATCCAGCAGTTATTTCTATCAGGTAAAACGTCTTGAATTGACATGATTTGCAGTTATATTTTTGTCATATTTTTGAAATTGCAGGGTACTTTTTTAAAGTTCTATTTATGCCCCCATTTCTTCGAAGAAATGGGGGCATATTGGATAGCTCATGTCTGTCTTTTTTGCTCGTTGGTAATCAAACCTTGTCCGGCCAATTCGACTGTTTTGGCCCTTAGGTCTTCACTTGGTTTGAAGGTTGGTCACATAGATAGATGACCCCTGTTGATATGGTCTATCAATAGGTCAAAGGTCAACTATACATTTGCCCTTTAGAGGGCATCGGTGGTTGACAAACACCTCATTAAAAGCGTATTAGTATCCTTGTTTTTACTTAAGACATATCAAATAACTTTAGAAACTTTGAGGAAGTAGATGATTTTCCTCTGCTTTATGTTTTAAGAGTATTTTTTATAAAACTTGATACTTATCCCTGCAGTTATTTCTATTAGATAAATTGTCTTGAATTGACATGATTTGTATTTTTGTCCTATTTTTGTAATTGTAGGATTCTTTTGTAAAGTTCTTGTTATGCCCCTTGATCCTCACATTTAGATAGATGAACCCTATTGATAAGCAAAGGGCACCCTTTATAACTTAAAAACTCTGTGAGATCTTTATGCATTTTAATGACTCTTATACAGAGATTCTGCAGTGATAGGTTTTTGTATGAGCCACAGATCCTGTCCACTGCTCTGAAAGCTTGTTCTTGTCTAACAACTTCTGTATCACTTTGGTTTCCTCATGAAAATCCTCTGTCTCATAGAAGATTACAATGAGCAATATTCATCTCTTTGTTTACCCAATACAGACGTCCAACCTTTTCCAGGGCATTCTGTGAAACTTTCTGATCTGATATTCTTACAACTGAAGGTTCCAGCACCAAACACTCAAATCAATAATCTTTGTTTGATGTGTTCTGTAATTTGGCCAGATATTCTGTTCTGAGTGTAATAAACTCTGAGGCAGTCTGTATATCTCAGCAGTGTCTCTTCATCTAGATAGGCTACATTCAAACCTGTAAAAAACACCTTCGGGAAGGGCAAAATGTGGCCTTTTAGAACTGGCGACCTTTATTCAGTGGCCATTTTGTTCTAAATAATCTATAACAGTTTTGTAAAGAATGGATGTTATTCACAGGATGGCCTTTATTCGGAGGTGACCCTTAACAAATGTTTGACTGTACCTTGCTAGAACCCTCCTGCTTGGTTTCAGTGTCCTTTCTCATAGCTGACAAATATTTGCCATCATTTGTCTCTAAGTATACTAGCTGGCCTAGTGTGGCATCCATAAATGCTTGTATCTCACTGAAAACCTTTGACCTTGTTAAAATAGTGTTTTAGTGCCCTTATTTTAATTTATGATATGTCAAATAACTTTAAAACCGTAGGTCGTTGATTTTTCCTTACCTTTATTGTTTTACGAGTATTTTTCCAAAACTTGATTCTTATCCAGCAGTTATTTCTATCAGGTAAAACGTCTTGAATTGACATGATTTGCAGTTATATTTTTGTCATATTTTTGAAATTGCAGGATACTTATTTAAAGTTCTATTTATGCCCCCATTTCTTCGAAGAAATGGGGGCATATTGGATAGCTCATGTCTGTCTTTTTTGCTCGTTGGTAATCAAACCTTGTCCGGCCAATTCGACTGTTTTGGCCCTTAGGTCTTCACTTGGTTTGAAGGTTGGTCACATAGATAGATGACCCCTGTTGATATGGTCTATCAATAGGTCAAAGGTCAACTATACATTTGCCCTTTAGGGGGCATCGGTGGTTGACAAACACCTCATTAAAAGCGTATTAGTACCCTTGTTTTTACTTAAGACATATCAAATAACTTTAAAAACTTTGAGGAAGTAGATGATTTTCCTCTGCTTTATATTTAAGAGTATTTTTTTATAAAACTTGATACTTATCCCTGCAGTTATTTCTATTAGATAAATTGTCTTGAATTGACATGAATTGTATTTTTGTCCTATTTTTGTAATTGTAGGATTCTTTTGTAAAGTTCTAGTTATGCCCCTTGATCCTCACATATAGATAGATGAACCCTATTGATAAGCAAAGGGCACCCTTTATAACTTAAAAACTCTGTGAGATCTTTATGCATTTTAATGACTCTTATACAGAGATTCTGCAGTGATAGGTTTTTGTATGAGCCACAGATCATGTCCACTGCTCTGAAAGCTTGTTCTTGTCTAACAACTTCTGTATCACTTTGGTTTCCTCATGAAAATCCTCTGTCTCATAGAAGATTACAGTGAGCAATATTCATCTCTTTGTCTACCCAATACAGACGTCCAACCTTTTCCAGGGCATTCTGTGAAACTTTCTGATCTGATATTCTTACAACTGAAGGTTCCATTACCACACACTCAAATCAATAATCTTTGTTTGATGTGTTCTGTAATTTGGCCAGATATTCTGTTCTGAGTGTAATAAACTCTGAGGCAGTCTGTATATCTCAGCAGTGTCTCTTCATCTAGATAGGCTACATTCAAACCTGTAAAAAACAACTTCGGGAAGGGCAAAATGTGGCCTTTAATGACAGGTGACCTTTATTCAGTGGCCATTTTGTTCTAAATAATCTATAACAGTTTTGTAAAGAATGGCTGTTATTCACAGGATGGCCTTTATTCGGAGGTGACCGTTAACAAATGTTTGACTGTACCTTGCTAGAACCCTCCTGCTTGGTTTCAGTGTCCTTTCTCATAGCTGACAAATATTTGCCATCATTTGTCTCTAAGTATACTAGCTGGCCTAGTGTGGCATCCATAAATGCTTGTATCTCACTGAAAACCTTTGACCTTGTTAAAATAGTGTTTTAGTGCCCTTATTTTAATTTATGTTATGTCAAATGACTTTAAAAACGTAGGTCGTTAATTTTTCTTTACCTTTATTGTTTTACGAGTATTTTTCCTAAACTTGATTCTTATCCAGCAGTTATTTCTATCAGGTAAAACGTTTTGAATTGACATGATTTGCAGTTATATTTTTGTCATATTTTTGAAATTGCAGGGTACTTTTTTAAAGTTCTAGTTATGCCCCCATTTCTTCGAAGAAATGGAGGCATATTGGATAGCTCATGTCTGTCTTTTTTGCTCGTTGGTAATCAAACCTTGTCCGGCCAATTCGACTGTTTTGGCCCTTAGGTCTTCACTTGGTTTGAAGGTTGGTCACATAGATAGATGACCCCTGTTGATATGGTCTATCAATAGGTCAAAGGTCAACTATACATTTGCCCTTTAGGGGGCATCGGTGGTTGACAAACACCTCATTAAAAGCGTATTAGTATCCTTGTTTTTACTTAAGACATATCAAATAACTTTAAAAACTTTGAGGAAGTAGATGATTTTCCTCTGCTTTATATTTAAGAGTATTTTTTTATAAAACTTGATACTTATCCCTGCAGTTATTTCTATTAGATAAATTGTCTTGAATTGACATGATTTGTATTTTTGCCCTATTTTTGTAATTGTAGGATTCTTTTGTAAAGTTCTAGTTATGCCCCTTGATCCTCACATATAGATAGATGAACCCTATTGATAAGCAAAGGGCACCCTTTATAACTTAAAAACTCTGTGAGATCTTTATGCATTTTAATGGCTCTTATACAGAGATTCTGCAGTGATAGGTTTTTGTATGAGCCACAGATCCTGTCCACTGCTCTGAAAGCTTGTTCTTGTCTAACAACTTCTGTATCACTTTGGTTTCCTCATGAAAATCCTCTGTCTCATAGAAGATTACAATGAGCAATATTCATCTCTTTGTTTACCCAATACAGACGTCCAACCTTTTCCAGGGCATTCTGTGAAACTTTCTGATCTGATATTCTTACAACTGAAGGTTCCAGCACCAAACACTCAAATCAATAATCTTTGTTTGATGTGTTCTGTAATTTGGCCAGATATTCTGTTCTGAGTGTAACAAACTCTGAGGCAGTCTGTATATCTCAGCAGTGTCTCTTCATCTAGATAGGCTACATTCAAACCTGTAAAAAACACCTTCGGGAAGGGCAAAATGTGGCCTTTTAGAACTGGCGACCTTTATTCAGTGGCCATTTTGTTCTAAATAATCTATAACAGTTTTGTAAAGAATGGATGTTATTCACAGGATGGCCTTTATTCGGAGGTGACCCTTAACAAATGTTTGACTGTACCTTGCTAGAACCCTCCTGCTTGGTTTCAGTGTCCTTTCTCATAGCTGACAAATATTTGCCATCATTTGTCTCTAAGTATACTAGCTGGCCTAGTGTGGCATCCATAAATGCTTGTATCTCACTGAAAACCTTTGACCTTGTTAAAATAGTGTTTTAGTGCCCTTATTTTAATTTATGATATGTCAAATAACTTTAAAACCGTAGGTCGTTGATTTTTCCTTACCTTTATTGTTTTACGAGTATTTTTCCAAAACTTGATTCTTATCCAGCAGTTATTTCTATCAGGTAAAACGTCTTGAATTGACATGATTTGCAGTTATATTTTTGTCATATTTTTGAAATTGCAGGATACTTATTTAAAGTTCTATTTATGCCCCCATTTCTTCGAAGAAATGGGGGCATATTGGATAGCTCATGTCTGTCTTTTTTGCTCGTTGGTAATCAAACCTTGTCCGGCCAATTCGACTGTTTTGGCCCTTAGGTCTTCACTTGGTTTGAAGGTTGGTCACATAGATAGATGACCCCTGTTGATATGGTCTATCAATAGGTCAAAGGTCAACTATACATTTGCCCTTTAGGGGGCATCGGTGGTTGACAAACACCTCATTAAAAGCGTATTAGTACCCTTGTTTTTACTTAAGACATATCAAATAACTTTAAAAACTTTGAGGAAGTAGATGATTTTCCTCTGCTTTATATTTAAGAGTATTTTTTTATAAAACTTGATACTTATCCCTGCAGTTATTTCTATTAGATAAATTGTCTTGAATTGACATGAATTGTATTTTTGTCCTATTTTTGTAATTGTAGGATTCTTTTGTAAAGTTCTAGTTATGCCCCTTGATACTCACATATAGATAGATGAACCCTATTGATAAGCAAAGGGCACCCTTTATAACTTAAAAACTCTGTGAGATCTTTATGCATTTTAATGGCTCTTATACAGAGATTCTGCAGTGATAGGTTTTTGTATGAGCCACAGATCCTGTCCACTGCTCTGAAAGCTTGTTCTTGTCTAACAACTTCTGTATCACTTTGGTTTCCTCATGAAAATCCTCTGTCTCATAGAAGATTACAATGAGCAAGATTCATCTCTTTGTCTACCCAATACAGACGTCCAACCTTTTCCAGGGCATTCTGTGAAACTTTCTGATCTGATATTCTTACAACTGAAGGTTCCAGCACCAAACACTCAAATCAATAATCTTTGTTTGATGTGTTCTGTAATTTGGCCAGATATTCTGTTCTGATGTAATAAACTCTGAGGCAGTCTGTATATCTCAGCAGTGTCTCTTCATCTAGATAGGCTACATTCAAACCTGTGAAAAACACCTTCGGGAAGGGCAAAATGTGGCCTTTAATGACAGGTGACCTTTATTCAGTGGCCATTTTGTTCTAAATAATCTATAACAGTTTTTGTAAAGAATGGCTGTTATTCACAGGATGGCCTTTATTCGGAGGTGACCGTTAACAAATGTTTGACTGTACCTTGCTAGAACCCTCCTGCTTGGTTTCAGTGTCCTTTCTCATAGCTGACAAATATTTGCCATCATTTGTCTCTAAGTATACTAGCTGGCCTAGTGTGGCATCCATAAATGCTTGTATCTCACTGAAAACCTTTGACCTTGTTAAAATAGTGTTTTAGTGCCCTTATTTTAATTTATGATATGTCAAATAACTTTAAAAACGTAGGTCGTTGATTTTTCCTTACCTTTATTGTTTTACGAGTATTTTTCCAAAACTTGATTCTTATCCAGCAGTTATTTCTATCAGGTAAAACGTCTTGAATTGACATGATTTGCAGTTATATTTTTGTCATATTTTTGAAATTGCAGGGTACTTTTTTAAAGTTCTAGTTATGCCCCCATTTCTTCGAAGAAATGGGGGCATATTGGATAGCTCATGTCTGTCTTTTTTGCTCGTTGGTAATCAAACCTTGTCCGGCCAATTCGACTGTTTTGGCCCTTAGGTCTTCACTTGGTTTGAAGGTTGGTCACATAGATAGATGACCCCTGTTGATATGGTCTATCAATAGGTCAAAGGTCAACTATACATTTGCCCTTTAGGGGGCATCGGTGGTTGACAAACACCTCATTAAAAGCGTATTAGTATCCTTGTTTTTACTTAAGACATATCAAATAACTTTAAAAACTTTGAGGAAGTAGATGATTTTCCTCTGCTTTATATTTAAGAGTATTTTTTTATAAAACTTGATACTTATCCCTGCAGTTATTTCTATTAGATAAATTGTCTTGAATTGACATGATTTGTATTTTTGCCCTATTTTTGTAATTGTAGGATTCTTTTGTAAAGTTCTAGTTATGCCCCTTGATCCTCACATATTGATAGATGAACCCTATTGATAAGCAAAGGGCACCCTTTATAACTTAAAAACTCTGTGAGATCTTTATGCATTTTAATGGCTCTTATACAGAGATTCTGCAGTGATAGGTTTTTGTATGAGCCACAGATCCTGTCCACTGCTCTGAAAGCTTGTTCTTGTCTAACAACTTCTGTATCACTTTGGTTTCCTCATGAAAATCCTCTGTCTCTTGAAGATTACAATGAGCAATATTCATCTCTTTGTCTACCCAATACAGACGTCCAACATTTTCCAGGGCATTCTGTGAAACTTTCTGATCTGATATTCTTACAACTGAAGGTTCCAGCACCAAACACTCAAATCAATAATCTTTGTTTGATGTGTTCTGTAATTTGGCCAGATATTCTGTTCTGAGTGTAACAAACTCTGAGGCAGTCTGTATATCTCAGCAGTGTCTCTTCATCTAGATATTGACATGATTTGCAGTTATATTTTTGTCATATTTTTGAAATTGCAGGGTACTTTTTTAAAGTTCTAGTTATGCCCCCATTTCTTCGAAGAAATGGGGGCATATTGGATAGCTCATGTCTTTTTTTTTTCTCGTTGGTAATCAAACCTTGTCCGGCCAATTCGACTGTTTTGGCCCTTAGGTCTTCACTTGGTTTGAAGGTTGGTCACATAGGTAGATGACCCCTGTTGATATGGTCTATCAAAGGTCAACTATACATTTGCCCTTTAGGGGGCATCGGTGGTTGACAAACACCTCATTAAAAGCGTATTAGTATCCTTGTTTTTACTTAAGACATATCAAATAACTTTAAAAACTTTGAGGAAGTAGATGATTTTCCTCTGCTTTATGTTTTAAGAGTATTTTTTATAAAACTTGATACTTATCCCTGCAGTTATTTCTATTAGATAAATTGTCTTGAATTGACATGATTTGTATTTTTGTCCTATTTTTGTAATTGTAGGATTCTTTTGTAAAGTTCTAGTTATGCCCCTTGATCCTCACATATAGATAGATGAACCCTATTGATAAGCAAAGGGCACCCTTTATAACTTAAAAACTCTGTGAGATCTTTATGCATTTTAATGACTCTTATACAGGGATTCTGCAGTGATAGGTTTTTGTATGAGCCACAGATCCTGTCCACTGCTCTGAAAGCTTGTTCTTGTCTAACAACTTCTGTATCACTTTGGTTTCCTCATGAAAATCCTCTGTCTCATAGAAGATTACAATGAACAATATTCATCTCTTTGTCTACCCAATACAGACGTCCAACCTTTTCCAGGGCATTCTGTGAAACTTTCTGATCTGATATTCTTACAACTGAAGGTTCCAGCACCAAACACTCAAATCAATAATCTTTGTTTGATGTGTTCTGTAATTTGGCCAGATATTCTGTTCTGAGTGTAACAAACTCTGAGGCAGTCTGTATATCTCAGCAGTGTCTCTTCATCTAGATAGGCTACATTCAAACCTGTAAAAAACACCTTCGGGAAGGGCAAAATGTGGCCTTTAATGACAGGTGACCTTTATTCAGTGGCCATTTTGTTCTAAATGATCTATAACAGTTTTGTAAAGAATGGCTGTTATTCACAGGATGGCCTTTATTCGGAGGTGACCGTTAACAAATGTTTGACTGTACCTTGCTAGAACCCTCCTGCTTGGTTTCAGTGTCCTTTCTCATAGCTGACAAATATTTGCCATCATTTGTCTCTAAGTATACTAGCTGGCCTAGTGTGGCATCCATAAATGCTTGTATCTCACTGAAAACCTTTGACCTTGTTAAAATAGTGTTTTAGTGCCCTTATTTTAATTTATGATATGTCAAATAACTTTAAAAACGTAGGTCGTTGATTTTTCCTTACCTTTATTGTTTTACGAGTATTTTTCCTAAACTTGATTCTTATCCAGCAGTTATTTCTATCAGGTAAAACGTCTTGAATTGACATGATTTGCAGTTATATTTTTGTCATATTTTTGAAATTGCAGGGTACTTTTTTAAAGTTCTAGTTATGCCCCCATTTATTCGAAGAAATGGGGGCATATTGGATAGCTCATGTCTGTCTTTTTTGCTCGTTGGTAATCAAACCTTGTCTGGCCAATTCGACTGTTTTGGCCCTTAGGTCTTCACTTGGTTTGAAGGTTGGTCACATAGGTAGATGACCCCTGTTGATATGGTCTATCAAAGGTCAACTATACATTTGCCCTTTAGGGGGCATCGGTGGTTGACAAACACCTCATTAAAAGCGTATTAGTACCCTTGTTTTTACTTAAGACATATCAAATAACTTTAAAAACTTTGAGGAAGTAGATGATTTCCTCTGCTTTACGTTTTAAGAGTATTTTTTATAAAACTTGATACTTATCCCAGCAGTTATTTCTATTAGATAAATTGTCTTGAATTGACATGATTTGTATTTTTGTCCTATTTTTGTAATTGTAGGATTCTTTTGTAAAGTTCTAGTTATGCCCCTTGATCCTCACATATAGATAGATGAACCCTATTGATAAGCAAAGGGCACCCTTCATGACTTAAAAACTCTGTGAGATCTTTATGCATTTTAATGACTCTTATACAGAGATTCTGCAGTGATAGGTTTTTGTATGAGCCACAGATCATACCTCTCAATCCTGTCCACTGCTCTGAAAGCTTCTTCTTGTCTAACAACTTCTGTATCACTTTGGTTTCCTCATGAAAATCCTCTGTCTCTTGAAGATTACAATGAGCAATATTCATCTCTTTGTCTACCCAATACAGACGTCCAACCTTTTCCAGGGCATTCTGTGAAACTTTCTGATCTGATATTCTTACAACTGAAGGTTCCAGCACCAAACACTCAAATCAATAATCTTTGTTTGATGTGTTCTGTAATTTGGCCAGATATTCTATTCTGAGTGTAACAAACTCTGAGGCAGTCTGTATATCTCAGCAGTGTCTCTTCATCTAGATATTGACATGATTTGCAGTTATATTTTTGTCATATTTTTGAAATTGCAGGGTACTTTTTTAAAGTTCTAGTTATGCCCCCATTTCTTCGAAGAAATGGGGGCATATTGGATAGCTCATGTCTGTCTTTTTTGCTCGTTGGTAATCAAACCTTGTCCTGCCAATTCGACTGTTTTGGCCCTTAGGTCTTCACTTGGTTTGAAGGTTGGTCACATAGATAGATGACCCCTGTTGATATGGTCTATCAATAGGTCAAAGGTCAACTATACATTTGCCCTTTAGGGGGCATCGGTGGTTGACAAACACCTCATTTAAAGCGTATTAGTACCCTTGTTTTTACTTAAGACATATCAAATAACTTTAAAAACTTTGAGGAAGTAGATGATTTTCCTCTGCTTTATGTTTTAAGAGTATTTTTTATCAAACTTGATACTTATCCCAGCAGTTATTTCTATTAGATAAATTGTCTTGAATTGACATGATTTGTATTTTTGTCCTATTTTTGTAATTGTAGGATTCTTTAGTAAAGTTCTAGTTATGCCCCTTGATCCTCATATATAGATAGATGAACCCTATTGATAAGCAAAGGGCACCCTTCATAACTTAAAAACTCTGTGAGATCTTTATGCATTTTAATGACTCTTATACAGAGATTCTGCAGTGATAGGTTTTTGTATGAGCCACAGATCATACCTCTCAATCCTGTCCACTGCTCTGAAAGCTTGTTCTTGTCTTACAACTTCTGTATCACTTTGGTTTCCTCATGAAAATCCTCTGTCTCTTGAAGATTACAATGAGCAATATTCATCTCTTTGTCTACCCAATACAGACGTCCAACCTTTTCCAGGGCATTCTGTGAAACTTTCTGATCTGATATTCTTACAACTGAAGGTTCCAGCACCAAACACTCAAATCAATAATCTTTGTTTGATGTGTTCTGTAATTTGGCCAGATATTCTGTTCTGAGTGTAACAAACTCTGAGGCAGTCTGTATACCTCAGCAGTGTCTCTTCATCTAGATAGGCTACATTCAAACCTGTAAAAAACACCTTCGGGAAGGTCAAAATGTGGCCTTTAATGACAGGTGACCTTTATTCAGTGGCCATTTTGTTCTAAATAATCTATAACAGTTTTGTAAAGAATGGCTGTTATTCACAGGATGGCCTTTATTCGGAGGTGACCGTTAACAAATGTTTGACTGTACCTTGCTAGAACCCTCCTGCTTGGTTTCAGTGTCCTTTCTCATAGCTGACAAATATTTGCCATCATTTGTCTCTAAGTATACTAGCTGGCCTAGTGTGGCATCCATAAATGCTTGTATCTCACTGAAAACCTTTGACCTTGTTAAAATAGTGTTTCAGTGCCCTTATTTGAATTTATGATATGTCAAATAACTTTAAAAACGTAGGTCGTTGATTTTTCCTTACCTTTATTGTTTTACGAGTATTTTTCCAAAACTTGATTCTTATCCAGCAGTTATTTCTATCAGGTAAAACGTCTTGAATTGACATGATTTGCAGTTATATTTTTGTCATATTTTTGAAATTGCAGGGTACTTTTTTAAAGTTCTAGTTATGCCCCCATTTCTTCGAAGAAATGGGGGCATATTGGATAGCTCATGTCTGTCTTTTTGCTCGTTGGTAATCAAACCTTGTCCGGCCAATTCGACTGTTTTGGCCCTTAGATCTTCACTTGGTTTGAAGGTTGGTCACATAGATAGATGACCCCTGTTGATATGGTCTATCAATAGGTCGAAGGTCAACTATACATTTGCCCTTTAGGGGGCATCGGTGGTTGACAAACACCTCATTAAAAGCGTATTAGTACCCTTGTTTTTACTTAAGACATATCAAATAACTTTAAAAACTTTGAGGAAGTAGATGATTTCCTCTGCTTTATGTTTTAAGAGTATTTTTTATAAAACTTGATACTTATCCCAGCAGTTATTTCTATTAGATAAATTGTCTTGAATTGACATGATTTGTATTTTTGTCCTATTTTTGTAATTGTAGGATTCTTTTGTAAAGTTCTAGTTATGCCCCTTGATCCTCACATATAGATAGATGAACCCTATTGATAAGCAAAGGGCACCCTTCATAACTTAAAAACTCTGTGAGATCTTTATGCATTTTAATGACTCTTATACAGAGGTTCTGCAGTGATAGTGTCTTGTATGATCCACAGATCATATCTCTCAATCCTGTCCACTGCTCTGAAAGCTTGTTCTTGTCCAACAACTTCTGTATCACTTTGGTTTCCTCATGAAGATCCTCTGTCTCTTGAAGATTACAATGAGCAATATTCATCTCTTTGTCTACCCGATACAGACGTCCAACCCTTTCCAGGGCATTCTGTTCAACTTTCTGATCTGATATTCTTACAACTGAAGGTTCCAGCACCAAACTCAAATCATTAGTCTTTGTTTGATGTGTTCTGTCCAGATATTCTGCTCTGAGTGTAACAAACTCTGAGGCTGTCTGTATATCTCAGCAGTGTCTCTTCATCTAGATATGCTACAGTCAAACCTGTAAAAAACACCTTCGGGAAGGGCAAAATGTGCCCTTAATGACAGGTGACCTTTATTCAGTGGCCATTTTGTTCTAAATAATTTATAACATTTTGTAAAGAATGGCTGTTATTCACAGGATAGCCTTTATTCAAAGGTGGCCGCTAATTGTACCTTGCTAGAACGGTAGGACAAAGTGTGATCTTTAATGTTACGTGGCCTTTATTCGGTAGCCATTTTGTTCTAAATAATCAAAGACAGGAAAAAGTAATATTATCAAGATGCAGAATTGGTCATTCTTGTTTAACTCACTTTTGGCTTCTCACTGGAGATGATATGCTAGAATGTATTCCATGCGGAGGTTCAGATTCTATCAGACATGTTCTTGTTGACTGCATCAACATTCAGCCAATTCGTAGAAAACATTTTAGCGTTCAAGATATGAACACACTTTTTGAAACTGCAAAACCTGAAACCATTATCAATATTTTAAAGGAAATAGGACTTTATAATAAATTGTAATACTTTTTAGACACTTCATTTTTACCAATATTAACTATTTAATTAATGTTCGCCTTCGCCTTTTAATTTTATAATTATTTATGTCATTCAACCTTCATTCTCATTAATACTCTAGTTTATTAAATGACTTAATTTTTTAACAGGGTTGCTTGCAACCTTGTTCTTGGTTACTACCAGTTTTCAGCCTCACAGTATCAATATCTAAAAATAGTAACAACTGGTTTCCCCTATCACAACCGATAAGAAGTTTTTCCGCAAACGCCAAATAAATAGTTCCAATGAGAAGACGGCATTCAGTCTTATCTAGTTTACACTGTCCATATTAAAATGACTTTGGTGTTAAAATTATACGCAGAACATGTTGCTTAATGAATGGAATGAAATGCATTAAATAAAAGTTATTAAAAATTATAGTATATTATTGACAGCTTGTTTATTTCTATATAAAAACGAACTGCAACATAGCAAGGATGTTGGTGGTGCAGCGGTAAGATTGCTCGCTTACGAAGAGAGAGGGCCTAGGATCAATACCCGGTAGGAGCATATTTTGTCATGTTGATATAAAAATTGTTTTCTCACATAATTAGCTAAGATATCAAAGAGAAAGTATAGTTGTGTTAAAATGTATTTCAATGAAATAAAAAGATGTACATGAAAAGTCTTAATCATAATTATATGCAGTTTTCATGAAACATTTATAAACATGATATCAATATTCAACAAACTGCCTAAAACATGTAAATAAATTACTTATTTTCAGTGATAAATATGATATCGAACCTGAGTTGCTGCGTGGGTTCATGTGTTTTGTACAACATCGGACCGACATCGGGCCAAAATGCTTAACTAGAGGTATCCAAATTATTTAAACGGTATTAGAATAAATATTTAGCTTTATTGAAACATAATTTCATATATGAATAGGTTCTACTCAGAAAAAAATACATATATAGGTGCATCATATAAATATTGGGCCTGTTTTAAAGGATCATAATTATGAAAATTACAGTAGTAACAATGTACATGTAACATACTAGTTAAGAATTGAAAAATATGTATTCATTGAAAGGTATGACCTGCAGCGACCGGAAATCGAACCCGGATCGCCGGGTTACAAATCCAGTGCACTAACCACTGGACCACGGTCGTGGCTGTGTGTATGGCACTCTGTGACTGATAATACAACTGCATGTCTAACCTCAGCATCAAACCTTGTTCTTCCAGTCCTATCAGCGCTTTGATTATAATACATTTTGACTTCCCTTTTTTATTCCGCACTGTTTGACCATTTGTAGTCGATGCGCCACAAAACAACACTAAACAAACAAACAAACATCAAAGACAGTTTTGTAAAGGATGGCCGTTATTCACAGGATGGCCTTTTGAATTTTGAATCGAAATTTCTTTATCATACACCGCCATGTGTCTATAAACAATTTAATCAATTATAAATCACGTAACGTTACTAACAATAAATCAAAGATTATGTAACACCTGTCAAGATAAAATTGGCGACGAGTTCCATTATTTATTCGAATGTTCTCAATTTAATGATGAAAGAAAACGATTTTTGAAACCCATCTTTTACCGTCGACCAAATATGTTTAAACTGGAAAATCTAATGTGCACAAAAAATAAGTTAGAATTAAATAAGTTATGTAAATTTGTAAAATGTATAATCCAAAAAGTGATAATGTAATTCTTCTATATGCTGAAATTGTTAAATATTATGTCGATATACTTTGACAAATGTACATTTTTCAGTATGTCTAAATTCGAGATCTATAGCCTCGTTTATTTGTTTTGTTTTATTGTAAAAACCTCATATTTGCATGTTTTGTACATGTATTGAGTGAATAAATGATATGTTCTGTTCTGTTCAAATATAGAATATGGCGGTGTACGATAAAGAAATTTCGATTCAAACGTTTAAATCCCGATTTCCCGAATAATTGCGTCTTCTGTAAGAGTTTGTATATCTGTATTAATGTATCTAATTGTTCTCTTTAGGACATACTGGTCAATTTCACATATGATCGACTGACAATCTTGCATTAATTAGAATGTGAAATTAGTCCGTTTTGGTGTGGTCGCATTTAATCCGACCAAACGAAATCGGGTAAAATTCTAGCGTTTCTTGGTCAATTTCTCGGTAAAGGATAGGTCTAGGAACTTAGTTTTGGTCTTATTTGGTGCAGAAATATATACCTGAGACAGCTCAAACTTTTTGAAGAATTCGTCCGTATTGCTTTATAATTGTCCGCTGTTTAGTCAAACCGTTTATAGTTTTGTGTTTTGTAAAGGTGGTGCTCATTCACCTAAACGAAGAGATATACGCCTTCTTATAGTATATATACACCAGTTAAATGTCAAATTTTTGGACAATTTTATTCTTCATTTAACATTATTATGGATTAAGTTATTTAGTTTTATGTAGAATTTTTCACAAGTTTACCATCACAGGTCCGTTACATTTGCCTGTGTCTCAGTCAGGCAATTATACAATTCAAGTGATTTGAGATTTCGTTCCAGTTCCTAGACAAAGAATAATACATGATCAAAAAGTGTTGGCTAGATTAATAGGCCTTGGGAAATTACTGTCCAATGTACAAGCAAACCTAAAGCCTATTTAAACTGAACCCGGATATTTTCAGCAAAAGCATCCAAAGTGAACCGAGCTGCAAAGTTTACTTTTCGCTCTTTACTTCACTTTTTTCTTTTTATTGTGAAACCAGTCTCTATATTTGGATACATTTCGTTTTTATCGCTACGAATGTCATTAAGGAGAAACTGAAAAGAAATAAAATTCCATGTTCTGCCGGCCACTGAATTTACGGACTATTGTTGAAGTCGTGGCATAGTTAAAAGACATGATTAATATTTTATCTGGAAATTTCGGGTTCGTAAACATATCTTGTTGTTTAATTACTTAGTCATCGCGAATGTCAGTCAGTGACAAGTGATAAAATCATGCTGTACATGAGACTTTTGTATTTCATCATATTCCCTTTGTACAGTATGATAAGATAAGACATGTCCATGAACTATGCATTTACAAATGCATATCAAACTGTCATTTACTGTTTTTTGGAGTTTGGTAAATCTCTGGTTGCTGTCTGTTCAGCACTAACAAACTTCTGCTCTAGCCGTATGCGACAGCCGGACGTAAACAATGCGTCTGCACTGAGCATGCCCAGCTTAAAATCACGCCTGGTTTTACTCGATTAACTTTTTGCGCAACAGCTACTTTCGCTTTCAAGTTATTTGTATAAACTAAATTTGTTCTGTTTTATTGTTATTCAATGTTATAATGCTATGTCTGGTTCCAAATGTATCATTTATGTTTCTTTGGTTGTCTACGGTACTGAAACTTACACACTACCAAACTGCTCTATATGCAAAGGTCAGCAAATGTCATATCATACAGATACTTATTCATGACAGCTACTAGCAATCGAAACGTGTAATAAGAACTTATTATGTGTACAGCAGGTTCTAAGCTCTGTCAGTGGTCAGATTTCTGCTGTATTTGCGGTCACTGAGTTATCTAATACTGCCAAAATTCTAACACAAACCGACAGGGTTCGAATCCACGAGACTTTATATACCTTATATACATCGACCACGGAGGCAAAATACAATTAAGTAAAACGTTAAGTGACAGCAATATTAAATAATTTGCCGTCGTTATAAAAAAGGATCTTAATTCTACACAACTCTACTGAATCAAATTTCTTGTACGTATATATATATCTATAGGGCTATGCACATATCCAGTGAGGCGAGGGTGTGTTCATGTGATGTCCTATGATGTCCTTGAAATATACAAGTGGTTTCCTTAAAAGTCGAGTAAATTACCCTCATGCATAATTTGGTCCTTTTTAGTCTGTCCCTTCTTTGAATTCATTGAGCCGCCTGCACATATACATGTATGTCAGGCCGACGGCACAAATAGTAACCTTCAAGTACAGACAATAAACGAAATGAAACTCCCACAAAAATAATACATCCATACATTTATCAATTTCTTATCCAATAATGCCCAACATACGCAATACTGTACACATGCATGTATTTATACACATATCAAGGTTGAATCAGTACTATGCTGTTACGCAGAAATTACGCGGTATTTTTAATGTAAACAAACCACTTTAACCTCACAGACACTAAAAACAAGGAACAGACACTACTCAATCATGACAGAAACGTAAAGTATATTCATTTATGTTTTTGAAAAAAATTGTCTTCATGTTCAAATAAATTTCTAAGTTTATTAAAAACGGTATTTTCTACAACGACACAGTGACAGAACTGTGGCCATTCTGCAGCGTGTCTGGATTTATAACGCTCATAAATCAGTTATTTGACGCTCGATTTTGATCATATTTGTTCAACATAAAATTCATTCATTGCATAAACAAATTGTGTTAATCTGTAATACGTGGGACAAGACTGTAACGATTGCTTTGCACATAAAACATACATGTACAAGCTACTTTCGTTTTCGCCGAACATACTGGTCAGGCACACTTGATTAGGTTTGCGGCCTCATTTGCATAATTTATTCAAAAACGCAGGAGCAAGTAAGTTTGATAGTGTTTAGCCTTATTTATTTAGCTTTCCAGTTGGCCAATTTCATCATTGAATTTGGAAGGGTAATCCTCCAAGCCGTACAAAAAAAACACACATTTATATATGTGCGGAAATGCAATATACAAAAAAATGCCTCAGCAATTGTTATAACTAACTAAGACTTGACAGAACTATCAATAATCCCCGTGAATGACAGTATACTATTAGTGTATACTGGTCATATGAAATACTGCGAGTCTAAGTTACTCTAACTCTTTACTTAGCTTAAAATTCACGACAGTGCTAGTATGCATATATTAAACCATTTAATTCATTAGTTCTTCGTGTCAAAAAACATAAAAATACTCTAAAAAGCAATAGAAACATACGTCATCTGCTTGCATTCTTTGACACACTGACGGCCATATTGATTTTTGCCTTGTATACAAAAAAACACGAATCGGCCAATCAAATGCGTGATACAAATCATGCGAGAAATTCCTGCGACAGTACTAAACTCCAATAAATGTGCGGACCATCTATCATTTGCAGAAGTATAAAAAAAAAAGTGTTTTAAGAGATAAAATGCATTAAAATGCGATACTATTATATAGCAGTATTAATTTACAAGTATTAATTGAATTCAAATGACTGTATGAACGATAAATTGACTTGACTGTAGAAATGATAAATCATCGATGAAAAACGTTTTAAAATAGCGGCATGCAATGTAAACAATTGTCTGGTTCCCTGCCAACAAATGCCTGGCGAAAACAGAATTGGAGGCAACGTGCATGCATCAGTTATTGTTATTATCCGGGCATTAGCAGTACTGTGTATATCGCAGTTTAAAGTGTACAAGGGATACCTTGAAAATTCAGTGGTGAACATCAAATTTTTAACATTCATAGTGAACTTGAAATTTTGCGTGTGTGTTGTTGCTACTAACCAGTGTCGAGGTGCTTCATGCCGCATCCATTTCCACTTGTCAGTCACTCAGTGATTTGTTTCACTATATTTACTGCTGAATATGGGCAGTTTGTCCAGGGGATTTCAATCGTACAGCAACGATTGTTCGATTGTCGGCGACTATCGTAAGATCACTAATTGCTACTAATAACAAAAGAGTGACACATGCGTAATAAGACTTTTTTATCAGGAAAACAAAAAACAGTTCCATTATGAAACATCATAAATAATAAATATGTGAACTTATCTAACGATAATATAAACTGTCTTTGCTTACTCAAATTGTTAAAATTAATTCAAGATTACACCTGTGAAGTGATAAATTTTGTTGACAAACAGCGTAAGAATAAATTCATGTGAATCGGCTCATTTGCATATTATATGCACGGCCGTGCCAGATCGTTTTTACGGCACCGCCAAGACGGCACGGGTATGTGATAAACTGTAATACAGCCTTAGCTTGAGATTGACTTGGGCACACACAATGTGATATTTTATTCTCTGACATAAGTTGTATGATGCATTGCCTGTTTATTCGACAAATAAAGTGGATACATGTAAGTTGTAACAAGGCTCATTTCTGGTATATAGAGTATAATTTTCTTATTCATATTGTAGGCCATATTGTAATCTTTGTGTTAGAAGAGTTGCTATCTCTGTGAAGAACTCTTCCAATGGTGGAAATATCCTAGCTCATGGTAAACCATCTACAAGGAATATTGTATCAGCCACAAGGAATGGAATTCATACAAAGAAGTCGAATCTGCTAATACTGCAGTCGATAAAGCCACAAGGATGCTTGAAGAATATGAATGTTCGGACTCTAAGAGTCGAACGACCTTTCATGCGAATCATTCTTGGTCCACAAATAGTTGTGTGCTCCCAGCATGCGAGACAGATGGGTATGTTGTCACGTACAGTAGGAACAGTGGGTAGATTCCTTAGAGTGAGGTATTTACTTCTAACTGGAGCTGTCGGTGGTGGTGTTGCAGCCAATCAGGTTAGTATGTAACTATGTTAATGTTAATTGAAGAGGAAATTCATAGCTTTAAAACCTTTGCGTTTGGTATTGTTTTCATCTTTCATTGTAAGAATTGTTCTCACCTTACTCAGTATACAGGGTCACATACATTTTAATGAGAACAGCATTATATTGTCATCATTTTAAGATACTGGTTTTTGTTTATCATAATAAGTTATTACTAATCAGTTTCCTCAATATATGAGAATATCATATTTAGGCTGAAAATAGAAATAAGTTGGAGTGCTCAGACCTAGAATTTTAGCAATGGGTAGGTTGGAAGGGATTTTCTTTTACTACATTAAACAGTAGTAAAAAAATGACCCCCCCCCCCCCCAAATGCGATTTTATTTATTTGCTAGGATTTTCTTGGGTAGGTAGGAGCACTCCAAACAAAGTTATTTTTATTTTCAGCCTTAGATAAATTTTGTATTAAAAAATCTTTCTTATACTGCTACTAGTTAATTTTCTGAACTCATTACCAATACTGTGTATTATGTATTTAGACATATAATTCTTGGAAGGAATATATGCCTGATTTGGAATGGATGAAAGATTTTCTACCTGCACAAGCAACTTTAGACAGAATGGCTGTAAGATTCACGCAAGCCAGAGAACTTGTTGATAGAATACATCTACCTGAAAAGGTAACTTCATAAATCTACTCAACCAATATCATATCGTCACCAAAGTCTTTGAAATTTGATTTTGAAAAAATGTCTTTGTGTTGCATTCACATGGTTTGAGTGATGATCATGTACTTCAGATATATATATATGTGATTAACTGTTGTAAGTAAATGGGTATTTAAGTTGAGAGTGAGTTTTGTAGATAGAGCATGTGATGTTTCAGGTTATTGGCCACTGATTTAATGGATCAGTCAATTGCTAGAAATTCAGATATATAAAATAAGACTAGGGATATAAGTGCACATATGAATCACTGTCTTCTTTGCTCTCTGTCTAGGACTGCTGTGAAATGAACATAGCTTTTGAATGGGCTGTTAAACAACAGATAAACAAACTAGAAATACACACCTGATTTAGTGGTTCTGAGAATTCTGGTTCAGTTCTGCTCTGGTCTAGTTTTAATTTTTTTGGATAGTGAATATTTGTTTTATATTTATATTATATTACTCTGTTTCAGGGGTGGTTAGGTAGGACAATACCAGCATTGAAGGATTTTACTGAATTCTTAGATCAGAAGTCAAGTACAGGTATGTCTACTATAAATTTGCAGCAAATGGATCTCATTAGCTTGTTTCTGCTTTCTAGGTTGTGGAATTTCTATATGTATATTAACTGATTATAAAAAACATTTACCTTAAGTTATACTGAAAATTAGTATTAATAATGCTTTTATATGCCTGAAATTGAGGTATAGAACTTATAGAAATCATGCTGTTTGTTAAGAAGGGAGGTAACTTAATACAGACGAAGTCTCAAGTATCATTTATATATTCTCTGTTTTAAAGATTTGTCTCCAAGGTAAAATTATATCACCACTGGCAACCACAGAAAAAGTTGGATACATACTACCTCAGAAATCATGTACATTGCACTAAAATTGTATACATTTGGTCACAACATATACATTCCATATAAATGAAATGAAATTCCAAAATTATTTAACTCCTTTAATCGTTCAATTTTTAGATCACATTAAGATATATTTTACAGAAATAAAAAAAATATCTATTATAAACTGTACCTTAGAAGTCAGGATTTTCTAGAGATAATTGATGTGTTGGACATGAAGCGATCAGCCCTTGTTGTGTTCTGCATACTAGTTTAATGTTATAAATTTCTGAATTCAGTCATTTGGAAATGTATTCATTGAAATATGTTGGTGGTCACTGATGCCTTTCTTTCTCTGATGTTTAGCTGAGACAGATTGATCATTGAGATGTTGATTTTTGTTGGTACATTTCTTTGAAATCTTGCTACTTTTCAGTAGATTCATCATGTTTGATGTCTCACTGCTAGTCTAAACCTCTCTTTACATGGACATTAAGTGGACTGCTAACTAGGGTGACCATACTTGGCCATCTTGTCAGCCACTTATTACAGTAATTAAATTTTCTATGTTAAGGAGATGTATGCTGAAAATACCCTGTGAATAAATCCCACTGGTTCTGACTGTATTTGACCCGCCTCTGTGGTAGAGTGGTTAAGGTAGCTGACTTCAAATCACTGTAACCTCTCACTAATAGAGGGTCCTGGGTTCGAGCCACGCTACCAACCATGTCTCTTTATGTGAGAAAGTAGACTGTTGCTTATAGAGGATGGGAGTCTAGTACTGGTTCTTCCCAGGGACGATGATTGGGTGAACTCAGTCTGCCTCATATGACTCTGAGTGTTGAAAAGGGGCATAAAACTCCATATAAACAAATAAATCTGACTGTATTTTTTAATCATATATGTTGCTCTTTGAAGATTTTTTCAAAAACTTAATGAAATGTCCATACTCCCTATATTTCTCAGGTCAACAAGGCATGCTGGATGTATTAGGTCCTAAGTTTCAGTTACAAGGTTTGTACAGATTTCCATTTCCCTATAGTGAAGCTAGAAAGTGCGACCTAAATGTTCTGAGTGATGTGAAGTAACAACAAACAAATAGCTAGATAAATATTTAGGATTTGTTGAAATTAACATACTTTAATGTTTTACTATGTTTAAATTGCCTAATTGACAATCTGGGCTCTTACTAAGATTTTGAAAGTAGGAGTCCAGGGCTCACAAGCTGAAGAAATAGGAGTCCCATCCATAGACATGTACTTAAACTATTCCCTGTCAAAGATATAATTATGATGTACATTGTAATCTGTATATAATGGAAGACGTTACATCCAAATACGTTCATCTTTTACCCTTGATTCACATTTCATTTAAACCATGAATAAATCTTGTAATTCATGGATAGAGATAAATTCTTCCTTGTCTTGCTCATTTTGTAAATCAGCATTCAATTTCCCAAAACTAAAACAATTAAGGACTCACCAGTTGATTCTCCTAGATTGCAGATTTTTTAAGGAAAAGCATTGAATATATTCAGTTTTCTCAAAATGATCTCTCGTTAAGTTTAACAAAATTTCACTTGTAAATGATACTTGAGATTTTATGGGATGTATAACAAATTGTTCATTGAGTGCAGGCTAGTGTTGTCCTGATTGTCTCTGTAAATTGATTACTATAAGCGGACCACAGTCTTTGAACTAATTTTTTGTGACAGGTTGCCCGTCCTTGAGTTGCTAACTCAGGAAAAAAACTAGCAAAATGCCAACTTATCAACACATTTGTATTTATCATTAATTGTATACATTTTGTCATAAACTTGTATTTAGTGTTCACATCATGTTTGTTTGGAATTTAAAAGGTTAATCTAACAAGTTTCAATCTTTGGAAAAAGAGGTTTATTTATGCTTAAAATCTGGAAGGGTTGGAACCTTGTAATAATAGTCATAAAAGAAACTGTGAAAACCTATTTTACTATTGATAGACAATCGATTGTAGTGGTCTGATCATAGACAGTAATGTTTTAGTCTGATACCCAACACTAAGAACAGCATAATTATTATAAGGTTAGATGCTTACATTTTGATTATCTCCGAAATTTATTGTTGTGAAAATTTGAACCTGACACTATTAACACCTGCTAATGTGCTTGGTAATCTACCTTATACTAAAGGTAGTCATGATAAGGAATTTTGCATTCTCTGCTTTATATTTTATTTACAGATCTAGAAACTGCTTCAAGTTCTGCACTTCCTAAGATTGGAATAAATCCATTTAGTAGAGATGATTCTAAAAAAAGCAGTCTGGTAAGCTGACTTAAACTTAGATATTTATTACATGTAGTTAGTTCACAAACTTCAGTGGGTTTAGGCCTTTTTCAATGATATTTCAGTTATATACAGCAGCTGTTTCCAGTTTTCCCGAGGTGAATTAAGATGCAGGAGAATCGGGCATATATATATATATCCCCAATCTTTTCTAATAGTGTTTCCTAGTTTTTCCTTACCACACTACTGGGCTCAGTTTTTGGGATGGGGAAACTGAAAACTGGTGCATGCCTGGCCCTTTTTTCTGTGATTTGTTAGACACAGCCATTTCTTATATTGTTTAGTGTCTACTAAGACAAAAAACTGTGATAATTATAGTGTTTCATCCATTTAGACAAACATAAAATACATTCTGTATTAAGAAAAAAGTATGTTGAATAGTAGGGATGTCAAAATTGACCGAATCAAGTATCCGGATACATCAGGATGTTCGGATCAATCTTTACACTGTTATTTAGCATTTACTGTTTTATCGTAACCAGTTTTCGCGATCATCTGTTCATTGCTTGTTTCATTTATTTTAAATTAATATCATATTCAATATTGGCTAAAAACTAATAATAATGAAAAACAAATATGCACAGTACAATCAAACTCCGCACGTATTTTGCTCAAACCGGTGTGAACCATTTCAAAGATTCACTGCCAGGTTTCTATTTTAGTCCAGATGGAACATTCCTGAATTTAAAGTTAGTGTAAAGCGTGCGTACGTCATCATGTCTCTATACCTGCCAGTTAGATGATGACGCGTATCTTAAGTTACACGGGTTATTTAATACATCGTAATGGTGAATTGTCTCTAAAACTGGACCAAAGAATGTCGGCGTCCTTTTGCTGTAACTAATTTTTCTTGGATACCAATTTCTAAAACAATTCACTGCCTTTGATTAAACCGAAATGCAACTTAAATGGGGGGAAACTGGCTGTACGGAATCTGCGTTCGGAACGACGTTTGAATTCTTTAACTCAAACTTAACGCATAATTATATGCAGCATAATTTGTTTTAAACAATTGAAATCGCTAACTTTGTGCAAACACATCACTTAACACAAAAGATCAGTGCATTAATTGTTTTACTCTTGTCTCCCATGTGTTGGGACTAATTACTATCAACATCGATTTGATGGGATTAACAAATGATCGCTCCGTGCGATTGTATGATTACCTCGACGTGTTTTAATAATTGGGGTATTGAGAATGGCGCGAAAAACATACAGCAAGGTTTGTGACATTATGCCCGTACAGGCTTAGCGACGGACCGAATTTTATGAAACTTTTATGGACCGATTTTTAGCTCATCTGTCACAAAGTGACAAAGTGAGCTATTAGGATCACTCTCCGTCGTGCGTCCGGCGTCGTGCGTCGTCAAACTTTATGTTGTGACCACACTAGGGGCCACATTTTTGGCTCAATTTTAGCAAAACTGGGTCAGAACGTTAATATCAACAAAATCTCGGACGAGTTCAATATTGGGCCATTTGGGGTCAAAAACTAGGTCACCAGGGCCAAATAAGGGAAAACCTTGTGAACACTTTAGAAATCACTGTTTTGACTGGATCTTCATGAAACTTTGTCAGAATGTTTATTTTAATAATATGTAGGTCAAGTTTGATAATGGGTAATTTCTGTAGTAAAATTAGGTCACTAGGGCAAATTGCTGGAAAACCTTGTGAACACTCTAGAAGTCACTGTTTTGATTGGATGATCATGAAACCTTGTCAGAATGTTTGTCTTCATAATATCTTGGATGAGTTCGAACATGGGTCATATTGGGTCAAAAACTAGGTCGCTAGGTCAAATCTTATGAAAAACCATGTTAACACTGTAGATTTCACAGTTATTATTGGATCTTCACCAAACTTTGTCAAATCGTTTGTTTTAATGATTTAACGGTCAAGTATAAATATGGGTCATCTGGGGTCAATAACTAGGTCACCAGGTCAAATCTTAGGAAAACTTTGTTAACACTGTAGATGTCACAGTTTTAATTGGATCTTCACCAAACCTTGTCAAAATGTTTGCCTCAATGATATGTGGGTCAAGGATGAACATGGGTCAGCCGGGTTCAAAAACTGGGTCATATGGTTAAAAGCTCTTAATGTCATGGTTTTGATTGGATCTTGGCCAAACCTTGTCAGATTGTTTGTCTTAATGATATTAAGGACAAGTTCAAATATGGGTCACCTAGGGTCAAAACCAGGTCACAAGGTCAAATCTTAGGAAAACCTTATTAACACTGTAGATGTCAAATTTTGATCGTATCTTCACCAAACCTAGTCAGACTGTTTGTCTTAATGATATGTAAGACAAATTCGAACATAGGTCATCTGGGGTCAAAAACTAGGTCACCGGTTCAAAACAATGTTTTAATGAGTGAACAGTGATTGTCATGTGAGCGATATAGGGCCATCTTGGCCCTCTTGTTTAAAGTCGTTTTATGCTATAGTATACTCAAATCGGTCTGGGACGTTGACGTTGATTATGCGGTATCACTAAATAAACTTTGAAACTTGATAATAAGTCTTTAGTTAGAACTGCACGTGCACCAATTATCAACATTCGATCATCAAATGACAAACTTTCATTATAATAAGACGTGTGAAAAATTAATCGTCATTACTATTATTCAGTTTTGACATTTAAATAAAATCGCAATATACCGTACTTTAAGTAAAATGTTGATATACGATGTCAATAGTGACACCGAAATAATGAACAAAATGGTCGAGGGGTTAAGGTTGCTGACTTTCAATCACTGTAACCTCTCGCTGATGGAGACTTTTCGAGCCCAGCTACTGTCCATGTCTCTATGTAAGAAAGTAGGCATTTGCTTACGTAGGATGGGAGTCTAGTACTGGTTCTTGCCAGCAACGATAGTTAGGTGAACTGTCCGCCTCATATGACTCTGACTTGTGAAAAGGGGCATAAAACCAAATGAAAACAAAATAAAATTTATAAGAATGATAGAACTGTCAGTATGTTATTAATGTTTGACTGTTTCCTCTTGTTAATAGCCTGAAGATCGTGACAGAAGGGAGAGTGTTAATGAGGAAATACTAGAAATGCAGGTAAGTCTCTAGTTGTTGTTAAATTGTTAGTGATCTTAGAGGTCAGAACTATTACTAAACTTATAACATTGATAGAGGGCCCTTGTGGTCGAGTGGTTATTGTCTCTGCCTTATATCAGTAACTAACAGACCCTCAGCACGATGTTTTCCCATCCTACCTGGAACCAGACAAAATGCACATCTGAGAAAGCTGTCAGACTAGCCTACAGAAAGTTGATGGTTCTGACCTTATGGCCACCCTTGGGAAAGACAAAATGTGGCCTTTTTGGTAGAAGGTCTTTATTTAGAGGTCATTTTGTTCAATGAGCGATAGTTCAGCTTTCCAAAGCCGTCACTCACTCGGCTCGCATGAATTTTGAATTTTTCTACTTCAGCCATGCATTTGTTCAACTAGCTCCCATTCCATGTTGCAGTGCAAGTCTATTAAGTTGATTTTCCATGAGTACTTTCAGTACTTTGATTAAGAGAATGGCCTTTAATGTACAAGGTGACCTTTATTTGCAGACGGCTAATTACATAGGTTTAACTGTAATTAGATATAATCTTAAATTGTGTACTGAGTCTAACTGACCAGAACCAGATTTAAAATAAAAATTAAAATGGAGTCTTCAAATGTTACATATTGTGGGAACCAAAGCTACATTTTTGTAAATAGAAATCTATAAACATGTAATGCATTTCAGACTAAGTACCAAAAAGAAGTAGATAGACTAGAGAAGGAAAATAGAGATTTAAGGAAACAATTGGATCTCATGCAACAGAAGACTGGGAAGAAAAGAAAGATGAATGTAAGATATTTAATTATACTGTATAAGTGCCTATGTTCACTCCATGTAAATGGTTGCTTTTTCCGCTATTCCAAAATAGCCTATTTCAGCAAACATATTAATGCTAGAAAAAATTTTAATTCCGAACCGCATTAATGATGGTTTGCTCTTTATCATTATTACATCTGTCAGAAAATCTTTTTTGTGAATATTTATGGATGAGAAATGATTTGTAAACATTTCGGCATACTATGTTATCCACTTATACAATACTATTCTACATTGATGTATGTTAGTACTCTTCAGTGTCTTTCTTTTACGATTTTGCCTCAACTTCTGTTTCGAAAGCCTGTTCTCAGTGTTCTGTGAGGTCATTAAATGTCTGGAATGTTTAAAGCTCGGTCATACGATCTTACTATCAGGATGAAGATCATATACGAGGGTTGTTATTTAAGTATAAAAACGTTGACTGCCGTAATAGAATAATAAAGTAAACATAATTGGAAACCATATACAATTGCCTATCAAACTGTGCGTATTACTTTTCATTACAATGAGTATATTAAGATAACAGGCACTCGAACAGAAGTACCTCACCAGACCCAGTGCACATGAACGCAAATTTTGACGTCATAACCCTGTGGATCGCTCAACCTGTGCTCGTATGGATGGATTTTAGACTGTTGATGATTTGAGAAATTATGTTGAATATCTATATTGAGCATAGTATAAGTACAAAGTGGCATGAATACTTTTTTATAACCCCGCAAACAAAGTTTGAGAGGGGGTATATTGGAGTCCCTCTGTTGGTCGATCGGTCGTTAGTCGGTTTGTCCGCATACAATATCACAAGTTTGGGGAGCGATCTTATGAATGACTTTCAATGTGTATTTCAGTTGTCGTTAATTGATATGTACTCTGAGATTTTGGATGTATTGTCAGGATTCGATTCTAGTTATAACACTCAAGATCATCTTCCTAGGGTAAGTTGTTATAAATTCTGTGCAGGGTTTTCAATAACAACTAGCTGCAGTCTGATTTAGTTGCTCAGAAACGAGTTTGGGCCAGCTAGAAATCTTTAAAAATATTGCTGGAAAAATATGTGGACCCCTCCTAGCAGGTCTGTTAAGTCTAGCTTTTGGGCCTGTTGGCCACAAACTTACTGAGAACCATGCATTATAGTTAATAAACAAGTAAATACCAGTAATCAAGCTCTTAACTTGATATATTAATCAGTGGGTTATAATGTTTGTCTATCTTAGTCACTTTCAAAAATTACTTGATACTTTTTAAGATAATCGTGTAACTATCCTTAATGAAGATAACAAAATAAATAAATATTATTTCCAAAAGAAATAATTGTGTAATTAGCTTTATCAAAGTTATATGGAAGTTTACTGTCAATTCTGATAAAAAATACTGTCTTTATTAGAGAATGTTAAAACTGTATGTAATTATGTAAAATAAGTATATACAATAACTAAAACATAAAGTTACCTTTAAAAATTTCAATCAATCAATTAATCTTAATGAGGTTTATTTTTTCTATATATAGGTTGTTGTCGTCGGGGATCAGAGTGCTGGAAAGACTAGCGTACTTGAGATGGTCGCCAGAGCTCGAATATTCCCCAGGTAGGTTTTGTTTAGGTTCATTGATTCAACTTGAAATTTATATATGTTTAATTACCACAATGACCTGTTTGCTTGAAAATCATATAATCCTATACATCGCTTTTTATGCCCCTGTCATTCGAAATGGCGAAAGAGCATTAAGTGTAACCCTTGTCCATCAGTTCAAGTCAAGAAATATTCATCAATTGGTATCATATTTTACATGAAGATGTATAATATTGAATTACAGGTCAAGTTTGATTTTAGTTAAAATCCAAGCATTTTCACAGGTCCTGGAGTTAAGGCCCCTTTTTGACCTAGCTCTCAGCGGGGCTATTTGTGTCCTTTAGAAACATTTCTAGTTCATTGCTGGAATCTAAAATGCAAAGTTTGCATCAGCTTATTTGAATTTAAGGCACCTATGGTGCAATTCTAAATTCTTCATTGTATGCAATACAGGTATGTCCTATTTCTTTAGAGGTGTACTAGTGTAATTAGCAGTGGTGTAGGGGTAGAATATCGGACTCCTAACCCGGAGGTTGCAGGTTCGAATCCGGTCAGTGGCGAAATTTGACCGGAACCTTTACAATCCCTTCTTTTGGCATGATGACTGGTCAGAATCCAGGAAGCAGTCAGTAGGATAGAGGTTAATATAAGTTGTAAGAACTTGCTCTACAATCGATGTAAAATGAATAAGTTTAAACTAAACTAGTGTAATTAATGATCAGTATGGCTGATATATGTCCATAATACTCACCACTGAGTTTTATCCTTGACATTGATATGTGAATTCATTATTTTAGGGGTTCTGGAGAAATGATGACAAGGGCCCCTGTTAAAGTGACCCTTAGTGAAGGACCTTATCATGTTGCCCAGTTTAAAGATAGCAACAGGGAGTATGACCTTACTAAAGAATCACAGGTCAGTGTATACACTGTACAATAATTCTAATGCCTCCCTGGTTCCATGTTTTTTACTAGAAATTGTTGAGAGTTAAAATTTAACATACAGTGCAACCTCTCCAGAGTGGCCCTCTCTTTAGCAACAACCTCCCTAATACAACAACATGATTTTCCCAGCTGTAGGAATTAACTATTAAGTTAACCTCTCTAGAACAACAACCTCTCAACAAGAACATAATTTTGCTTCTTCCAAAGGGTGTTGCTTTGTAGAGGTTGCACTGTATATCCAGTATCTCAGTTTAATGATAATGTTAGAGTTGTTTTATTGTTCATCATCTTTTTGAAAGTGAATAAGAAACAAGATGTACAGTCATACAAATCTTGTTTTTAAGTGAGGTCAATGCTTGAATGTTTGAAAGTATAAGCCACTTGGGCATTAGAAGTTTCATTTGATAAATGTTATTTATTTTTTTCGAAGATTTCTGTAGTTATTGTATATTCATCTATTAAAACTACCTTGTTAAATTAAATTGAGGCCATTACCATGTATGACTTTAATTATTTATTCTCATTCATCGACCTATGCTTCATTAATCAGCTTAATTTATGAATTGTTTTTATGTGTAGACTGCAGAACTGAGGAAAGAAGTTGAATTAAGGATGAAAAGAAGTGTGAAAGATGGTCAGACAGTCAGCAATGAGGTAACCAGTCTATATTAAACAATATAAGGTTGAAAACCTGTCTATACGATACTACAATAGGTTGAAAACCAATTCATATCATACTTCAATATATTGAAAATCAGTCCACTAAAATACTTTAATAGGTTGAAAACCAGTTGATTGCCAGTCCATACTATACTACATTAGTTTGATAGCCAGTCCATACTATACTACAATAAGTTGAAAACCAGTCCATACTATACTACAATAGGTTGAAAACCAGTCTATACTATACTACATTAGTTTGATAGCCAGTCCATACTATACTACAATAAGTTGAAAACCAGTCCATACTATACTACAATAAGTTGAAAACCAGTCCATACTATACTACAATAGGTTGAAAACCAGTCCATACTATACTACAATAGGTTGAAAACCAGTCCATACTATACTACAATAAGTTGAAAACCAGTCCATACTATACTACAATAAGTTGAAAATCAGTCCATACTATACTACAATAGGTTGAAAACCAGTCCATACTATACTATAATAGGTTGAAAACCAGTCCATACTATACTATAATAGGTTGAAAACCAGTCCATACTATACTACAATAGGTTGAAAACCAGTCCATACTACACTGCAATAAGTTGAAAACCAGTCCATACTACACTACAATAGGTTGAAAACCAGTCCATACTATACTACAATAGGTTGAAAACCAGTCCATACTACACTACAATAAGTTGAAAACCAGTCCATACTACACTACAATAGGTTGAAACTAACCTTTCAACACAGTCATTGCCATTTGGAACTTCATAGTCATTGCTTGTTATAAAGCAAAAATTGTTTACAGTGTATTCATTTACCAAGATTTAGTTAATATTTTCAAATGATCATAAATCCTGGCAGTTCTGATAACCATTTCTCCAATGAAATGATGTTGGACACAATCTTCAGAAAATGTGATTTTTACAAGTTTCCATGGAAATTATTTGCTAACAATCTTCATAGATAACTTCTTGGTATTATTGTAGTAAAACAGGTTTAATAAGTGATAACATATAAACCCTCTTAAATGCTTGATTTGATAGGCTTCACTGTTTATTTCTTTACTCGTATTACAGTGTATATCTATGACGGTTAAAGGACCTGGTATACAGAGGATGGTCCTTGTTGATTTACCTGGAATTATATCGGTAAGAAACATCAGTCATACTGGATTAGAATAGTATCTGATTACTTTATTTCACCTTTGATTGAGAATTAAAAATTCATGCATGTATGCTTTTTATACGCCCGGTCATATTATGGGAACACCTTGGCGAGCGGGCGGGGGCACAATGTCCACAATGGTGTCCGCTCTCTAATTCAACCAGTTTTATTCGGATCCTAACCAAACTGGATGAAAATGTATATGGCCATGATATCTCGGTCAAGTTCGACAACCAGCCCAAGGCGCTTCTGAGTTATGGCCCTTGACGGGTGTATTTTGTGACCTGTCTTTCTTGCTCTATTTACATACAAGTTAGTGTTATCTCAACATTAATTCTATATGTTATGACATATTTAACATTAAAATTATAGTGTGCAAAAATTGTTAAAAAAAATTTTTATTCAATAGATGTACTTTTATACAGTTTTGTATATTAAATTGATATTTCTTTTCAACACATAATTTACATTGTCAATTTACTGATGAAAATTCCTGTTTTGTATCAATTTATATTTCATTTCAACACATATAATTTTACATTCTACATTTTCTCATGAAATTGTAACTTTGTATAGCTTGACCATGTGTTTTGAGCAGTGTGAAATTATTAAAAATAATTCACTAAGTCAAATAGGGGATATGGATATTCTGAACAAATCTTATTGAAACATATTGATAAGATAAATTTAGCATGCTCAAGTACTGTATATACCCAGTTAATCTAGTGCATTTTTCCATCACTGCTCAAAACACATGGTCGAGCTATTCGTGTATGTGTCAAGCTGAGGCTATTGATATGATTTATTGTATTACAGACAGAAACTACAGCAATGGCACAGAACACAAAAGAAGGAATAAAAAAATTAGTGAAAAGTTACATGGAAAACCCTAATGCTATCATTTTATGTATACAAGGTAAGTTATTCTTCATACCTGTATTAAAATTTTGTAGCAGTTTTACTCGAATTCAAAGTTATTTAATGAAAATCAAACTTTATAAATGTTATCTGTCTAAGACTATTATCAGCTTTTGCATCTTCTGCGCTTTGATGCTAAGTTGATGTTGCTTACAATTCAACCCTGTGATTGGTAATTTTTTCGGATAACTGTTCATATACTCGGACTTACCGTCAAAATAAGTTAAGATTAACTTAAAACAAGGGAGATAATTCTGCTTATTACTGCCTGGGCATTGTATGAATTGTCCTGTGGTCATTTCAGAGCCGCCCCAGACAGGGGAGAGAAGATACAGGAGAACTGTAACAGGGATTTTTTGGGGGCGATTTTATAGCCGAAATTCGGCCATATTTCCAATGGAAAATAGTATCTTTTTTTCCCAATTCACAGACAACAATTCCAAATCCCAAAATAAAAAATCCAAAATTCTTTTTAAATTTTATTAGTTCATTAACATCACTATGGGTAGTCAATACTTTATTCTGCTACTGTTCTATGGGAGAATAAGTAGAATAAGTTGAACATTGCAAAAATTGTAGATATACATTTTTTCCCAATTTTGATTAAAACACCGCGAAAATTCCCAATCCCAACGGCATATTCCCAAAATACTGAAAAAAAAACCTGCTGTAATAATCCCTGCTCTATTTTCGAATAGTTTTACCTGGTTCTTATTTGTTTCCAGTGTAAAGCACCAATACACACCTCACCCATTTTCCTCTGATTTTCTTACCACAGTACTAGGCTGTAAAGTTTGGATGGGGTCACTGAAAAAAGGTCCTTGAAATATGGGAAAGGGGAGCGGAGATTTGAACATATGATCTTTCAAATAGTAGTCCAGTGTGGTACCACTTGACTGATCTAACCCTGATTAATCCCTTGATCATGAAAGTTATTATACTATAATATTTACAAACATTTGTAGATGGATCAATTGATGCAGAAAGAAGTAATGTTACTGATATAGTGAACCAAATAGATCCAACTGGTAAACGTACATACGTTGTGTTAACAAAGATCGACCTAGCTGAAAGTAATAATTACAATCCTACAAGGGTAAGTGTCTTAGTTCTCATATTTTCATGACTGATTGTGTTAAAAAGTGATTTACAGGTGAGGTACAAATTTAAAAGTAAACTGAATTGAAATTATGCTATACAGCACAACCTGTCCATAGGGGCCCTCTCTTAAGCAGCATCCTGCTTTTTTCCCACTGCACAATTTAACTTATTATTTGACCTCAATTGAGCAACAAGCTCTCAACAACAACATAATTTTGCTTCGCCCAAAGGGTGTTGCTTTAAAGAGGTTGCACTGTGCATTGAAAAAAAGAATTACATTTTTCACTACCTTTAATTGTCTACACCTATTTTTTTTTGCATTACATCCTAGTACAAAAAAATGCTGAGCAAATGAAAGATAATACATGTACTTACAATACTACATGTAAACATGTTCAGCTTTTTAACTGCAATGTGTATAAATCAGTGTATATGATTTAGAAATCTTCTACCTGAGTGTTTAAGTATAAATATTTCCTTATTTTAGATAAAGAAATTGTTGGAAGGAGATCTCTTCCAAATGAAGGCATTAGGATACTTTGCTGTAGTTACTGGCAAAGGTAATCTTTTCTCCATATTTAATATTTTATAATATTTAACCTCAAGGACAAACAATGTGACAGTCAGTGTTTTTTCCTCCTTTAGGGAAAGTTTGCGGGGCTCTTACAAAAGGGGAAGACTAACATCTTGAGGGGGAAAAGGGGGACAACAACATGACAATTTTTTAATGCATTTTAATTACCTGAAGGTTGTAACCTTTATGGCTTCAGACAAAGAGCTATCCCCAGGTCATTTTGATGATTTTTTGTATCAAAAAAGTTATCAAGAAAAATAAAATCTTTTGAATGAGATTTCTTTTATATGTATTTAGGGGAAAATCATACTTTTTAGACAGGGGAATGGCCAAATCAGTCACACATAAAACATAGAATGTAAAATTGAATTCCTTTTAAGTGTACTATGTAATTGTTAAATAATTAGTCATTTATTTCCTATTTACATGCAAATATATCCATTTTCTTTCGTCTTTGGCTTGGCCAGACTAATAAAATGCATGTAAGTATGGCAGTTCAGGTCTTAAATGTAATTAAAGATTTGTTTAAGGAGGTATTCTGTAAAACAGATGTACTTGATTTCAAAATACTAAAATGATGATTGTTTTTCAGGTAACTCTAATGACAGTATTGAGAGTATTAGAGATTATGAAGATACCTATTTCAAAAATTCACAATTTCTGAAGTAAGTATGAGCTTACATTTAAGAGTATGAGACCCGCCTCTGTGGTCGAGTGGTTAATGTCTTTGACTTCAAATCACTGTTACCTCTCATTGATGGAGGGTCGTGGGTTTGAGCCATGCTGCCAACCATGTTTCTTTATGTGAGAATGTAGGCAATTGCTTACTGAGGATGGGAGTCTTCCCTGGAATGATGGCTTGGTGAACTGTCCCCCTCATATGACTCTTGACTGTTGAAAAGGGATGTAAAACACAAATGAATAAACAAACAAACAAGCATCATGAGCATGACATAAATGTTTATATCTGAATATAAAGACTTGTTTGGTTACTTTTTTAAGATCATGAATGTCTTTTCTTATTCAAAATGTATAAAACATTAAGAAATAATTTAAAGTCCCATGAGCTTATAAATGTATTGGTCGTAATAGTTTCTGTTTGTCATGTAACAGAGGAATCTGGTGTGTTTTCTCCTGTGCATACTTTATATCAAGAAAAAATGTTTCCGAGACCACTATCATATTTTTTCAATATCATTGAAAAATACACTATTTATAGAACAGCTGTGTTTTCCTTCAGTCATATTATGCACACGGTATAAAGTGACATCATGCCCTCTATATATTTCAAGTTTACTGTTTACAAAAGCAAAATTCACAGCAAAATGGGTGTTTTTAGAAGAAAATGGGCTTGTTTCGTCGGTAATTATTATCTTGGGATAATATCAGCAATTGCTTGTTTTTTGCATATATTTTTTATAGCAAAAAGCTAATGGGACTTCAAGCAAATAATTTGATATATGTACGGCAATAAACTTGTATGTCCCTCAAGCATTTAATGCAAACATTTCCTCATGAATTTGTATTGTCTGGTTTATTATACTTTTGGTTTGTCATTAATGTATTATTCATTGAGTTATCAACGACTGAGTGAACATTTTAGTGCGAGTGTAATCAAATGAAAATGTTTTTTATTTGTTTATTTCAGACAAGGTGCACTGAGAGTGACGCAGACTGGGACAACTAATTTAAGTAATGCAGTGTCACAATTATTCTGGAAGATGGTCAAAGATAACATTGAACAACAGGCTGATGCTTTCAAAGGTATAACTACACTAAATCTGGTATGATTACTTTAAATGTGGTATAGCGTCACTAAATCAGGTATAACAACACTAAATCTGGTATGATAACTGTAAATGTGGAATAACTACAGTAAATCAGGTATAACAACACTAAATCTGGTATAATAATTGTAAATGTGGTATAAATACAGTAAATCATGTATAACAACACTAAATCGACAAAAATTTTGCTGGGTAGTATAACGATTTTTCCGATAAAGGATAATCCATCTGATCACAACATTTATACAATTCTTTTCTTGTATTTATTACAGCAACCAGGTACAACCTAGAAACTGAATGGAAGAATACGTATCCACGTTTACGTGAATTAGACAGGGTAGATAAAGCATTATTAACTTCCAAGTTTCCATCAATTAGTACTGCTGGTCACTATACTAGATCTGTTACATGTGTATACAGAAATATTTGGTCACGTTTACTGTCTGATTAATTTACTGCTGTTAGTATTTAGTATGCCCCCTTTCAAAGAAAAGGGGTTATATTACTTTGCACATGTCATTCAGTCAGTTGGAAAGTCTGCTAGTCGGTCTGTCCGTCAGTAACCAAACCTTGTCTGACTAATAATTAGAGAAAGAAAGAAAGATTTTGCCTAAGCTCTTCAAATTTGGTTGGGGGTTGGTCATTAAATGGAGATGACCTCTATTAAAGTAGGTCACAGGGGGCTTCCATGTGTCACAAACACTTCCATGTTTCACTTTTATAATTATGTGTTTTGACAAAAATATTGACAAGTATTTACTTGGTTTATAATTTTTATTATACTATACTTACATATTTGACTACCGGTAATTTATTTTTTCCGTTCATGAATCCGTGATAAATGTTGTTCATGATGATATATTTTCTGCAGTATTTCAAGTTTATATCTATTATCACTATTTCAGGATGAGTTATTTGAAAGAGCAAAGGGTGAAATACTGGACGAGGTTATAAGTTTAGGGGCCGTGTCCCCAAAAGAATGGTAAGTCTGGTGACATTGTGTGTGTGTTTTGTTATGCGTTTAACCTAGGTTTGGGACCACTTGCATGTTTATGAATTTCATTTTTGGAAGACATTGTTTGTTAACATTATGTTTGTACTGTAAATAAACTGGAATAAAGTGCAGAGCAAAATTGTCAATATCTCTTAAAAATATGTGAGGGATTTTTAGCTCACCAGAGCACGAATGTGCTCAGGGTGAGCTTTTGTGATCACCCTGCGTCCATCGTGCGTCGTTACGTGGCGTCCATGTTTACTTAAAACAACATCTCCTCCTACACCGCTATGCCGATTGTAACCAAAAAATTAAATTTCATTAAAAACTCTGGTTGCTATGGCAACAAATAGAAAAAACTTAAAAAAATCTTCTTGTCCGAAACCACAGGGCCTAGAGCTGAGATATTTGGTATGTAGCATTGTCTAATGGAACTCTACAAAGTTTGTTCAAATTATTCCCCTGGGGTCAAAATTGGCTCCGCCCGGGGGGTAACTTGATTTTACATAGACTTATATTGGAAATTTAAAAAATCTTCTTGTCAAAAACTACAATGCCTAGGGCTTTGATATTTGATGTGTAGCATAGTCTAGTGGACCTCTACCAAGTTTGTTCAATTATTACCCTAGGGTCAAAATTGGCCCCGCCCCGGGGGTCAATTGATTTATATAGACTTATATAGGAAAATTTAAAAAATCTTCTTCTCCGAAACCACAAGGCCTAGAGCTTAGATATTTGGTATGTAGCATTATCTAGTTGACCTCTACCAAGTTTGTTCAAATTATTGCCCTAGGGTCAAAATTGGCCCTGCCCTGGGGTTTATTCTATTTTATATAGGAAAATTTAAAAAATCTTCTCCAAAACCACAAGGCCTAGAGCTAAGATGTTTGGTTTGTAGCATTGTCTAGTGGACCTCTACCAAGTTTGTTCAAATTATTGCCCTAGGGTCAAAATTGGCCCCGCCCCGGGGGTCACTTGATTTATATAGACTTATACGGGAAAATTTAAAAAATCTTCTTCTCCGAAACCACAAGGCCTAGAGCTAAGATATTTGGTATGTAGCATTATCTAGTGGACCTCTACCAAGTTTGTTCAAATTATTGCCCTAGGGTCAAAATTGGGCCTGCCCTGGGGTTTATTTTATTTTATATAGGAAAATTTAAAAAATCTTCTCCAAAACCACAAGGCCTAGAGCTAAGATATTTGGTATGTAGCATTGTCTAGTGGACTTCTACCAAGTTTGTTCAAATTATTGCCCTAGGGTCAAAATTGGCCCAGCCCCGGGGGTCACTTGATTTATATAGACTTATATAGTAAAATTTAAAAAATCTTCTTCTCCGAAACCACAAGGCCTAGAGCTAAGATATTTGGTATGTAGCATTATCTAGTGGACCTCTACCAAGTTTGTTCAAATTATTGCCCTTGGGTCAAAATTGGCCCTGCCCTGGGGTTTATTCTATTTTATATAGGAAAATTTAAAAAATCTTCTTCTCCGAAACCACAAGGCCTAGAGCTAAGATATTTGGTATGTAGCATTGTCTAGTGGACCTCTACCAAGTTTGTTCAAATTATTGCCCTAGGGTCAAAATTGGCCCCGCCCCGGGGGTCACTTGATTTATATAGACTTATATAGGAAAAATTAAAAAATCTCCTAAACTGCAAGGCCTAGAGCTTAGATATTTTGTATGTGGCATTGTCTAGTGGACCTCTACCAAGTTTGTTCAAATTATGGCCCTGGGGTCAAAATTAGCCCTGCCCTGGGGTTTATTTTATTTTATACAGGAAAATTTTAAAAAATCTTCTCCGAAACCACAAGGCCTAGAGCTAAGATATTTGGTATCTAGCTTTGTCTAATAGACCTCTTTTAAATCTGTTCATATAATGGCCATGGGATAAAAAATGGCCCAGATGGGTCACTTGATCTTACTTGGACTCGTATAGAAAACTTCAACAATGTTAAGCTCCAAATGACCTTTTCTCCTGGTGAGCATTTATAGGGCCATCATGGCCCTCTTGTTTTAATCATTTGATGTGGTTCCTGCAAACAAACAATATTTTAAGGTGGACCTTGTTTATAATTATAGTTTCTATCAAATGTATTACTCAATCTCATTTATGTTAACTCATAACGAGTGTAATTTGTCAACAAGGCAGGTTTTTCCCAAATTATGAAGAATACAGGCATTGGTGTAAAGATATCTAAATGCAGTTAGCTCTAAGTTTAGGAATTTTTGAGTATGCACATGTAAAGATATTGCATGTTGGTGGACAATTTGATGGTAAAACCGTACGACACAGTCACTCGGGGTGGCTTGAAAGCAAGAATGAACTTCTCGTCTGACCAAATATCCAAACATCCAAAACTTCAATTCTGGTCAATATCTTTACATGTGCATACTCAGAAACCCAAAGCTAGCTAACTGCATTTCGATATTTTTACACTAAGGCCTGCATTCTTCATAATTTTGGAAAAACTTACCTTGTTGACAAGCAATATGGGTACTCACGAGGACGGAAATTCCTCACTACATTTTTGCCAAAGGATAAATTACACTTATTATGAGTTAAACGGGCATGCATTTAATGTGTTTTCAATTCCTGCTACAGTAACTTTGATTGTGGTACAGGATCTTGATTGAAGTAAGTGTTCATGTTAGTGACACAGTTATGCTTATTTATTGCAGGGAGCAACTCTTCCATAAGAAGTTATGGGAAAAAACCGCTACACATGTATTTGAGAATGTTTATCTACCTGCCGCGAATGCAGACAGTGTAGGGTAAGTGTATGTCTTATTTTCAGTATTATTATTATCAGTGTCTATGTCTTATACTATCTAAATTCATGTAAATGCATGTAATCCATGTAAATCCTGCAGATTATATAACAATAAAAAGCTACAAAACGTTCGCATCCATTGAAGTTGTCTTACTGAATGGTGTGGCGGTAAAAAATCTCGTACGGACTAGTCATGTGTACTTGAAATTTATGATATCATGAAGATGACGAGTGAAGGTTAATTGAAGTAAAAGTGATGTTTCTAATTATTGTTCTTGATTATATGATTAATGGATGATATTATACTACTATAACATACCTATGACACAATCATATAGCTATATCCTTAGTGAGCTAATCGCACTGTAATGCTATCAAGTATAATTGTTCACTTGTTTAGGTCTTAGTGATTGTAGATTATGATATAAAATTCTGTTTCATAATGGTTAAGTTGGCCTTAAATGAGATAGTGCTGTGTCAATGTGCTTGTTGTATGCAAATCGTGCACATAGTTCATTGATACAAGGAATCAATATTATAAAACAAGTTTTTGATTTCAGAGAGTTTAATACCATTGTGGATATCAAACTAGCGGAATGGGCAAATAATGCATTACCAAAGAGAAGTGTTGAGGTGAGTTACATCCCTTTATTATGTCCCCTTTCAAAGATAAAGAGGGTATATAGCTTTGCACATGTCGGTCGGAAGGTCTGCCCAGCCGTTTGTAACCAAACCTTGTTCGACCAATAGGTAGAGAACGATTTGGCCTAAGCTCTTCCGATTTGGTTGTGCGGTTGGTCATCACATGTAGATGACCCCTTATGATTTTGAGGTCAGTATGTCAAAGGTCAAGGTTTACAAAGGGCTTCCATGTGTCATAAACAGTTGTTATTTTTTGTCAGTCACTGATGATTTGATTCCAAAGATGGTCAACTTTATTCCTTCATTTTGGTCTTGATATACTGTTTCAATCTTTTTGCTTATTTCTTTAGTTAAGAAAGACAGTTGTGTGTGTATGGTTACTGGACTCACAAAATAGGGTCCATAGGTCAGTCGATGGGATGAATGCAAAACTTTTTTATGCCCCTGGCATCTAATGATGCATGGGGCATATAGTGATTGTTTTCTGTTGTTTTTGAAACATACTTTTTTGTAGTTTTGATGTACGATTTGTACCAAAATATATTTGTACTGAGGATTTTTTTCTGGCCTTGCGTAATTCATAATGAGGATTATGCTTTTCTGTACTAGTATTTGTATAAATCTGAAATAAAACCGGCTCAGCACACTCAGTCTGATTAGCATTGGGCTGTCTGTTAAAGGTTGTGAGTATTTAACCATGGTGAAATATTTTTCATCCTTCATTGACTATATTGTCAGAAGGTATTATGTACAAAGTATCGTATCTCCCACCTCAGATACACACATTAAGTGTTACAGAAAAGTAACAAAATTATTTTAATATTTAATATTTGCATGAAGCCCAAGTGCTCTGATCAGCTCAAGTGTTCGTTTGATGTCCGTATAAACTGTACTATTGTTGATAACTGGCTTTAAAACTGATGTCTGAAAATACTAATACAGCTTTACTTTAATATTAGGTTGGTTGGGATGTCCTTCACCAAGAATTTGCTAAGCTTGCCGAGTCAGACAAGAAAAAGACGAGTGAACATGATGAAGTATTTAGAAGGCTCAAGATGGATGTGATCAACTCTAGTAAATCTTCACATCGCTGGGAGGTGAAAGCCTTAGAAAGCCTGGTAAGCATACATTAAGACTCACCTCCATGGTCCAGTGGTTAAGATCGCTGACTTCAAATCAATGTAACCTCTCACTGGTAGAGGGTTGTGGGTTCGAGCCCAGCTACCAACCATGTCTCTTTATGTGACAAAGTAGGCAGTTGCTTACAGAGGATGGGAGTCTAGTACTGGATTTCCGGGAATGATGATTAGGTGAACTATTCGCCTCATATGACTCTGAAAGTTGAAAAGGGGCGTAAAATAAACAAATAAACAAACAAGCATACCTTACCTTTATTCTTAGATGACCTCTAAGATCAAGTAAAAGGAGCCTCTGTGGTAGAATGATCACGGTCTCTAACTAGTAATCACTAGCCCCTCACCACTTAGAGTTTGATACCCCACCTGGGACCAGACTGATTATATAAGTAAGGAAGCTGTCCAGCTAACTTATGGGAAGGTCTGTAGTTCTAATCAGGTGTACCTAGGATCTTCCTCCATCGTTAAGGCTGAAAAAAGTCTCGGAATGACTCCGGCTGTTGATGGCACATTAATATCATGTGAAAAATCCCAAGTAAATCATCAGGATCATTCAGGGACTTTATAATGTTTTGGTCCATAAAACATGTTTGTCTTGGAACAGCAAGTAAAAAATATTTCAAATAAATACTAGCAGGCTAAAACACGTTTTTGAAGTATTTGTAAATAATTATGTTATGAGTTTGTTCATTTTATTTCAAGTACAATGTATCGAATTAGCAAAAGTTTTCCTATTGAATGAAAGTCTACTTTTGATATGCTTAATTTTTTACATATGAACGGGATTGACTGAATTCAAGTTCTTTGTCATTTTTAGCTTGGTCGTTTTCAAAGGAATAGTCTAGCTATTGTGAACACTGCGTCCTCTGTGCATACTTTAATGTAGCTTATAACTCAGGAACTATAAGAGGTAGCAACATGAAACTTCATAGGTGGATAGATCTCACTGAGGCAGTGAACAGACGAGTTTTGGAACTGCTTGTAGCGCTCTTGTTTTGTTTGTATATTCTTTGAAATGTTTATTTATTTGATTTCTCCAGAGAGTTATGCAGAGGAATGTCTTAGAAGACAGACTTATACATGAGAAACAACAATGGGATCAAGCTGTACTATTCATGGAGGAAACTCTAAAAGAACAGCTCACTAAAAGTAACTTTATAAAATCTTGGTCCAATTTTACATTCAGTAATCTATTTGTTACTTATTTTATTGTGCTCCTTTTTATGCTCCCGGTATCTATGATGCAGAAGGCATATAGTGATTGTCCTGTCTGTCTGCCAAACATCTGTATGTAGTTAAGTTTCATCTAGCACCAACACCACTAACTAGAACACTTGAATACATATACAGTTGTTGCCTATGACCATTTTTAATCCACCCATATCAACCAACCTCACTTGTCCTTGACCATGATCTAAATTGCAGTCTTCAAACTAATTTTTTTTAAAGCACTAGCCCGAACTGTATGTGGACTATTGAAAATAGAAAATTTACCTCAAGCCCGAGTACACAATTTTGAGAAAGTTCAATAGCCGGAATAGAAATTTACTAGCCCTGGGCTGAGGGCTAGTGGGTTAGCGTGAAGACTGAAATCAGACTTAGAATTATTCAAATGGGCTATTTCTTGACAAGCATGCCACTGGAAGCATATGCGTCTATTGAATGCAGTGTCTTGTTTCCTTTCTTCAGTTGAAATAACTTGGTCTAATGATTGAGTCCACATCTTCTGCATACCCTTCGTGCTCGTATTAAAGCCCCATGAGCTTTTTGCAATAAATAATATATGTAAAAAACAAACATTTGCTGATATTATCCCAAGATAATTATTACTTACGAAACAGGCCATTTTTCTTCTAAAAACACTCATTTCGCTGTGTATTTTGCTTTTGTAAACTTGAAATATATAGAGCGCGTGTGCTTAATATGACAGCGGGAAAACACAGCTGTTCTATAAATAGTTTTTTTTTTTCAATGATATTGAAAAAAATACGATAGTGGTTTTGGAAACATTTTTTCTTGCTAGAAAGTATGCACGGGAGGAAAACACATCGGATTCCTCTGTTATAGAGTAAACAGAAACTGCTAGGACCGATAAATGTATAAGCTTATGGGACTTTAAAGGTCAAACACCAGTTAAATGATTGTTTGTTATAACATAATAAAGCTAATTAACTTATTGTACTTTTACAGATGAGCAAAAATTGTATGAACTAACAGGGCCTGGTGTCTGGGAGCAGTATCGCCACTGGACACACAGAACACCAGAACATAAAAATCGATTAGCTGTAAAACATGAACTAGAAAGATTAATTAAACCACCAAATGTGAGTGTACACTAGTAGTTTCTATTACCCCTAACTTTTTTCGTAATGTTAATTTCCCATAGGCAAACAGGGAACATTTTACTGTTATGTTCATGGTACCACATGACTGAACATTTTTTTACTGTCACAGGGTAATAGTAAATTTCTAACAGTATTTTCTTGAAAAAAGTTTGGGGTAATAAAATAAATAACACATACCCGGTAGCTTAAGTTGTGGGTAACAGTAAAAATGTCAGCCCTCGGAAAATACTGTTACCTTCGGCCTTGAGTAACAGTACTTTCCTCAGGCTGACATTTTTATTGTTACCCACAAAGCTATGTGTTATTTATATACTATCTTATGTTCCTTGTATTTGTCAAGTGATTTCAAGTCATACTAATTTGTTTAATATATGACACTGATAAGTGATTGATCACATTTGTCATTGAGTAGTAAGATTTGCACTGATGGTAAAAAAATTTATGTCCCCATCTGTTCAAATTTTTGTTTCCGAGCGATAACTGAAGAAATATATCCTGGATTTTATTCTGAAACTTTACAATGGTTACTGTTATTTTACTCAACTACCATGACATCAAAATGTATTATTTTTTCATCACAGCACCATCGACCAACATTATCACAGGATGAATTAACAACCGTGAAACAAACATTACAGACTAATGGTACAGAAGTAGATGCAGAATTTGTAAGTCTTGTCTAACATTAAGAAATTATCTTATGTTTGGGTTTCATTAAGAATCTGAAAATGAATTAATACTTTACTGTTTTATGCCCATTGAATGGGTTATGTATTTTAAAATTATGTTTTTATTATGTCATTATAATTCGAATTGCAACTGCATATTGTGATCATCTGGCATTTGGAGCATTGGTTTATTTGAAATTTAAGTATTTGCACTTTTTTAGATGTCTAAGTATAGTAAGAAAGTCAGACCCTTTCCTGGCTGGGCCAAAAATTCAGTTCTTAGAAATTTTTTGGTAAATTATGAAAAAAGGGACTTAAATTCATCTGATTTTAAGGAAATTCCAGTTTTCAAGGAGTTTGCTTTCTAGGGTTTTAACTGTATAGTCCTCATTCCATTAAAACTACTTCACTTTGCCACTGTCCAATATGTGGTTTTCTAGACAAGCTTGCCAGTATTTTTGTAGTCTTATCTGAACTAAAGTCTTGAACTTTTCTTGTAGATAAAGCAGACTTGGTATCATGTCTATAGACAAAAATTCCTCCAGAAGAGTTTACAACAGTGCAGTGATTGTAGAAAAGGGTTTTACCTCTATCAGAATGATATACCTAATTCTGGGGTAAGATTTGTGTGATTATTTACTGGTTGTGGAATATTTATTTATGTGGAAGCAGTGGTCCAGTGGTTGGACACTTGCTATTGGATCATGAGGTCCCTCGTTCAAATTCCATCCGGACCAATGACATTTTTCTTAGCAAAATATTTATCCCATGTTTGCTCCACCCAACCCTGGTGTTTAAATGGGTACCTGTGAGGGAAATAAGTCCATGTTCCGTGACCGCCTACAGTGATCGGAGGGGGGGGGGGGTAACTTGTGAAAGTCGGTTGAATATGTATATAAATGTCAGACTATAAACCTATCCTTTTTAAGTGCCCACTTTTTTGGAGGAGATTTGATTGAAAAAAATATTTGATCTTAATTATTTTTCATTATAAGCCAGTATGCATGTGTAATCACAAGCTGTTCCAGTGTAATATCCTATTAGAAAATGATAAGATACTTCTAGCTTGTATTGTTAAATTCTGATAATTGACATGTTTAGCTAATTATACCACATGATAGGTCAGAAACAGTGTAATATAATGTGGTTAAAATTACGTGATTTCACCCAATTGTTAGTCTTGTACAGTGACTAAAAGCTGTTCTGTTTGTTCATTGATTGATGTGTTTTGTTTTACAGATGAATTGTCATGAAGTAGTCTTGTTTCATAGACTACAGAAAATGTTAGGTGTAACAAGTAATGCTTTACGTCAACAAGTTAAAGATGAAGGTGATTGTAACTTGGTTTCAGCTTATTTATATCAATAATGTTTGTGCTGATATTTTTATTTCATATTAATTCAGGGTTGATATTGATACATTACATGTCACAGTATTGTATGTTTAAAGAAAAGAAAGTATACTTTTATACCATAATTATAGGAATCCATTTTGTCAATTATGATTAGATTGTAACTGCATTTTAGATTTAACTTACACTTGTTATATCAGGATTATTCAATAATTATTTTGATGGGATGTAATTCTATATTTTATTTACAGCTCGGAGACTAGATAGAATAATTAAGGATGTCCTAGATGACTTCTCTGAAGATAGAGACAAATTAAAAACTTTGATAACAGGTCGACCTGTAGAATTAGCTGAAGAACTAAGTAAGTCTTTGATTATCTTTATGGAAAATCTTGCCATTACCCCGGCAACTAAGTTGTTTCTTCCTACATACATAATTTATATGAAGTTCACATCAATTTTTAAACATTAATAGATTTCAAAACCTTTTAGGGCTAGAAAAAAGTGTTTTTCTTATGGGTTACCTGACCAAAAAATATATTATTGGTGGGTCAAAGTACTTAAAAAATTTCTGAACACTATTTTCTTACTTTGGAGGTATGGTGCTTCCTCAAATACTTTCACAATGATAATTTTGTGGTTAGAACCTTCACAGTTGAAATTAAAAAAACAGAATCTGTTGGGTAACTGTAAACTTGACAGTTTTTTTTTAGCCACACTAAATTGAGGCATATTCTTGTTTTAGAAGTTGTTAGATTTGACTAAAAATGATGGTTACTGATATTGTGATTATAGACATATTTTAAATAGTCATTCTGATGTCTTTTGTTTTTTAATTTTAACATTTTGTGCTCATAGCAGACATTTTATGGTTAAAATGTTGAAATATTGATATATTATTGTATTGTTAAAGATTTTTAAGATTCAATATCATTGATACATATGATGAGGTGTAATATTTTCTGTATTTTGTAGAGAAAGTACGACAAATCCAGGAGAAATTAGAGGAATTTGTTGAAGCTTTGAATCGTGAGAAACAATAGACATCTGGTTACCATGGATATAATTTCTGTGATTAATTTATTGAATATCTGTGTAACAGACTGCAAGCAAGTGCTACTAGTATTCATGTCAGTTTAAGCCAATATTTTGGACGTGTGTCCAGGTTAGGAAGTAAAAGGTAGAATATTGTACGTTCTATGTACACACCAGCTTGAAGTGTATATCTCTAAGCTTGTTATCCAGATTGGTTATGCTGTTTTGTGTAGGTTTTTTTTTCGTCCAAAACAGAAACACCAAGATTGAAAGATAAAGATACTATTTATACAATAAGCAAATTAGCATGGTAACATTTGATTAACATTTGTTTATTTGTTGAAATGAATTAATTGTATTCTTAAAATGGAAAATATTCATAGTTTTTATTCATAGTTTTTATTGTGAATTGATTTGCATTCATTTCATGTAATTGGTCATGGCTTATGCTACATATTGTTTAATGTGAGCATGTGTTGTTTAAATCTTCAAACGCTTACATTTTGCTAAACCACAAATTTGTTTGTAGACTAAATGCTTAGCCATTATGCGTAAAATGCTTCAGTTGAGATTTTGAATGATGCTATCAAATGTTTAATACAGTAGTGGTAAGTGTAGATCATGGTAAGATTGGTGTTTACCAATTTGACAGGGTTATATTTACCATTAGGAAAACGATGAATTGAATCGCAACCAGGCCTGTTTTGTCTATGTTCCATTTAATTAGGATTCAAATCAATAAAGTCCTGTGAAGTATATCTCTTGGTCTTGGTCAAATGTTCTTGGTCAATGATTTAGGTAACATAACTTGGTCTTATGGTCTGTGTCAAGGTCACATGGTCTAGGTCAGATGATCTTGATTAATGATCTAAGATGTTGGTCACCTGTTCAGATCACATGGTCTTGGTAATACTGTCATTTTACTTGACAAGGTTGCTTCATAAAATTGTTTCTTTATTCTACCATTATCTATTAATAATGTCATGCCCAATCTGTACTTCATTGTTGTCCACTCTTCACCATTGTATGTATAGTAGCTTACTAACTGATACTGACTGTTTTAAAAAGAACATTGCCCTTTAGTAACTGTTTATGCAATACTTTGACACGTTTCACAAGTATCTATTGTGTAATAAACTGTTAGGATCCTTGGTTCTTTAATCCTAAGTTTGTATGCTATTGTTTGTTTATATTATATTATCAGGTACATCATGTATTTTCCTTGTATACATTTGTTTTACTTTGTTGTTATATTTCAAGTCTATTTCAAAACTGTTAATGTAATTGCCATTTTTTGTTCAGATTTAAAATTTCTAGACATTAACCAATGAATTTTGCTTATCGAAAGATGGTAAAGGTATGTTTCAATGTACCAAAGTAATTAATATTTTAAGCTATTTATTGTATTAAATTAATTTTTCTTAAAATTTGATTTTTTTTCAAATTTAAGTTTTTAGTCATTTAATTATTCATTATTATTTTATGTGGAAAAAAATAAAAATATTGTAATATGAATTATATACATGTATGTCAAACTGATCATAAAATTTGGAAATCAAAGTCTTTGTGGGGTATTTTCACCTATAGGGTTTAATGTTGCAGCATAAAGCCATGGTCATATGGGGAAAAAGGGAGGAAGGCATCAGGTGTACACTCAGGTAGAACCAGACTGCTTCCTAGCTGAAATATAATGAGTTGAGTGTATGGTTGTTTGGTCCTCAGTGTATGTTCGTTCGGTTCTCTATATATTATATAGAATGTATGGTTGTTTGGTCCTCTGTACATAATGTAGATGTGTATGGTTATTTGGTTCTTTGTACATAATGTAGAGTGAAATTTTGTTTGGTCTTCTGTACATTATGTAGAGTGTATGGTTGTTTGGTTCTTTGTACATAATGTAGAGTGTATGGTTGTTTAGTCCTCTGTGCATTATGTAGAGTGTATGGTTGTTTGGTTCTTTATACATGATGTAGAGTGTATGGTTGTTTGGTTCTTTATACATAATGTAGAGTGTATGGTTGTTTGGTTCTTTATACATAATGTAGAGTGTATGGTTGTTTGGTTCTTTATACATAATATAGAGTGTATGGTTGTTTGGTTCTTTATACATGATGTAGAGTGTATGGTTGTTTGGTTCTTTATACATAATGTAGAGTGTATGGTTGTTTGGTTCTTTATACATAATGTAGAGTGTATGGTTGTTTGGTCCTTTATACATAATGTAGAGTGTATGGTTATTTGGGTCTTTATACATGATGTAGAGTGTATGGTTGTTTGGTTCTTTATACATAATGTAGAGTGTATGGTTGTTTGGTTCTTTATACATAATATAGAGTGTATGGTTGTTTGGTTCTTTATACATGATGTAGAGTGTATGGTTGTTTGGTTCTTTATACATAATGTAGAGTGTATGGTTGTTTGGTTCTTTATACATAATGTAGAGTGTATGTTTGTTTGGTCCTTTATACATAATGTAGAGTGTATGGTTATTTGGGTCTTTATACATGATGTAGAGTGTATGGTTGTTTGGTTCTTTATACATAATGTAGAGTGTATTGTTGTTTGGTTCTTTATACATAATGTAGAGTGTATTGTTGTTTGGTTCTTTATACATAATGTAGAGTGTAAGGTTGTTTGGTCCTCTGTACATTATGTAGAGTGTATGGTTGTTTGGTTTATTGTACATAATGTAGAGTGTAAGGTTGTTTGGTCCTCTGTACATTATGTAGAGTGTATGGTTGTTTGGGTCTTTGTACATAATGTAGAGTGTAAGGTTGTTTTGTCCTCAGTACATTATGTAGAGTGTAAGGTTGTTTGCTACTTTGTACATTATGTAGAGTGTATGGTTGTTTGCTACTTTGTACATAATGTAGAGTGTATGGTTGTTAGCTACTTTGTACATAATGTAGAGTGTATGGTTGTTTGGTCCTCAGTAAATTATGTAGAGCGTTAGGATGTTTGTACATAATGTAGAGTGTAAGGTTGTTTGTACATAATGAAGAGTGTAAGGTTGTTTGGTCCTCAGTACATTATACAGAGCGTAAGGTTGTTTGGTTGTTTGTACATAATGTAGAGTGTAAGGTTGTTTGGTCCCCAATACATTATATAGAGCGTAAGGTTGTTTGTACATAATGTAGAGTGTAAGGTTGTTTGGTCCCCAATACATTATATAGAGCGTAAGGTTGTTTGTACATAATGTAGAGTGTAAGGTTGTTTGGTCCTCAGTACATTATACAGAGCGTAAGGTTGTTTGGTTGTTTGTACATAATGTAGAGTGTACGTTTGTTTGGTCCTCAGTACATTATACAGAGCGTAAGGTTGTTTGGTTGTTTGTACATAATGTAGAGTGTAAGGTTGTTTGGTCCTCAGTACATTATATAGAGCGTAAGGTTGTTTGGTTGTTTGTACATAATGTAGAGTGTAAGGTTGTTTAGTCCTCAGTACATTGTATAGAGCGTAAGGTTGTTTGGTTGTTTGTACATAATGTAGAGTGTACGTTTGTTTGGTCCTCAGTACATTATACAGAGCGTAAGGTTGTTTGGTTGTTTGTACATAATGTAGAGTGTAAGGTTGTTTGGTCCTCAGTACATTATACAGAGCGTAAGGTTGTTTGGTTGTTTGTACATAATGTAGAGTGTACGTTTGTTTGGTCCTCAGTACATTATACAGAGCGTAAGGTTGTTTGGTTGTTTGTACATAATGTAGAGTGTAAAGTTGTTTGGTCCTCAGTACATTATATAGAGCGTAAGGTTGTTTGGTTGTTTGTACATAATGTAGAGTGTAAGGTTGTTTAGTCCTCAGTACATTGTATAGAGCGTAAGGTTGTTTGGTTGTTTGTACATAATGTAGAGTGTACGTTTGTTTGGTCCTCAATACATTATGTAGAGTATAAAGGTGTTTGGACCGTTTTTACACCGATGTTTGTTTACAGGTCGAAGTAGAAACCAGTTATTAGTAATTGGGAGTGATTTTTAGCTCACAAGAGCACGAATGTGCTCAGGGTGAGCTTTTGTGATCGCCCTGTGTCCATCGTCGTGAAGTGGCGTCCATATTTACTTAAAACAACATCTCCTCCTACACCGCTATGCCGATTGCAACCAAACTTTGCTGGAATGATCCTTGGGTGGTCCCCTTTCAAAGTTGTTCAAAAAAATAAATTTCAATAAAAACTCTGGTTGCTATGGCAACAAATAGAAAAAACTTAAAAATTTTCTTGTCCGAAACCACTGGGCCTAGAGCTGAGATATTTGGTATGTAGCATTGTCTAATGGAACTCTACAAAGTTTGGTCAAATTATTCCCCTGGGGTCAAAATTGGCTCCGCCCCGGGGGTAACTTGATTTTACATAGACTTATATAGGAAATTTAAAAAATCTTCTTGTCAAAAACTACAATGCATAGAGCTTTGATATTTGGTGTGTAGCATAGTCTAGTGGACCTCTACCAAGTGTGTTAAAATTATTGCCCTAGGGTCAAAATTGACTCTGCCCCGGGGGTCACTTGATTTATATAGACTTATATAGGAAAATTTAAAAAATCTTCTCCGAAGCCGCAAGGCCTAGAGCTTAGATATTTTGTATGTGACATTGTCTAGTGGACCTCTACCAAGTTTGTTCAAATTATGGCCCCGGGGTCAGAATTGGCCCTGCCCTGGGGTTTATTCTATTTTATATAGGAAAATTTGAAAAATCTTCTCCGCAACCACAAGGCCTAGAGCTAAGATATTTGGCATAAAGCATTGTCTAGAGGACCTCTACCAAGTTTGCTCAAATTATTGCCCTAGGGTCAAAATTGGCCCCGCCCCGGGGGTCACTTGATTTACATAGACTTATTTAGGAAAATTTAAAAAATCTTCTCCGAAACCGCATGGCGTAGAGCAAAGATATTTGGCATATAGCATTGTCTAGTGGACCTCTACCAAGTTTGTTCAAATTATTGCCCTAGGGTCAAAATTGGCCCCGCCCCGGGGGTCACTTGATTTATATAGACTTATATAGGAAAATTTAAAAAATCTCCGAAACCGCAAGGCCTAGAGCTTAGATATTTCGTATGTGGCATTGTCTAGTGGACCTCTACCAAGTTTGTTCAAATTATGGCCCCGGGGTCAAAATTGGCCCTGCCCTGGGGTTTGTTCTATTTTATATAGGAAAATTTGAAAATCTTCTTCTCCTAAACCACAAGGCCAGAGCTAAGATATTTGGTATGTAGCATTTTCTAGTGGACCTTTACCAAGTTTTTTCAAATTATTGCCTAGGGTCGAAACACTTTTAATTATCTAATCTTGTAACAAAAAATTTGATAGTCATGTGTTTGATATGTATAAAAGTACATGTAATCATTTATTCTATTCCTTATTATGTAATAGATACAGTATCGAGTTTTTCTTCAAAAGTGTCTTCTTACAGACGGTTCGCTTAGACAAACAACCAATTTGTACGAGCCAGTCTGCAGTTCTCCAAACAGAAGTTGTTTTTGGTATGTGCCTGTCCGGCATGCGGTATACGTGGCCAGTTCAGCGGACTTGTGTCTTCTGTAGGATGACGTAGATCGAGGTGAGATTGGAGCGAGATAGGACATCTGTGCCTGGTATCTTGTCCTGCAACCGTATGTTCCGCAGTCTATGGCGTATATTGCACTGCCTTGCAGTACTTGTGTCTAGTATACGAGTCCCATATACACTCGTAGTTAATAGCAAAATTCGAATTAAAGGTATGCTTCCTAGAGTACAATATTAAATAGTTTACGACTGATGCACGAAATAATTGTACATAGATTATCAGTCATGATGTGTATGTATTTGAAAGTGATTTCTATTGCCTAGTTACTGGCTTACTGTGACATCAATTAATATTTTTTTGATATATAGGAAGACGTGACTTACACCAATGCTCAATTCTGCCTTTTGCCGTTCTACCCTGACGACAATGACAGAAAACATATCACATTCGTTAGCATACTACACATAACCTTCGGATTTCTGACATTAAAAATCGGGTGTATTTTTTTATACGTACATTGTTTTATATATAAAACATAAACGTCAATATACTGGGAGTAGATCATTTATTTACATGCATATCAATACACATACAATATCAATTTATTTATAAACGGTAAGGAACAGTGAAAAAAAAGGAATGTGTTCAAGCTGATGCAGATAGTGTAAGCTACTCGGTTGCGCGTCTAGTTCCCCTTACTAGTAGGATACACTATAGGATAGCATCGAAGTGGCCAAATGATACTTTCACTAATTGCCAACGGGTATATGGATGGTACAACGTTAAAGTCGATCTTGCTTATAAGCCCAACACTGAATAATTGTTTCGTTCTGTTATTTAATCATTATGGGATAGAAAGCGTTTCTTCGCCATCATCTCAAGCTGTGGTCTTGAAGGTTTCCCAGATATTGTTTCAGGGAATTCATTTAGAACCATTATATATGCCGGCAATTTTTTAAAATCTGCTGGTCTCTCTGCGCGCAATGATTCAAAGTATTTACGTAGATCAGCTTCTGTAATGGTCGATCCCGTTTGAACCTTCACACAAGCACATATATCATGTACTCGTACCTCGTGTGGAATCGCTACAATCACCACGGAGACGACACCCGGGTAGTTTTCAAATTCCTTTTCGAGTATATCGGGGTCCATTTTCAGTCCGAAAACATTTATGATACTTGACTTTCTCCCGTAAACGTACAATTCTTTATTTTCCGTCATCATACCGATATCATCGGTTTTAAACCACCCATCATCAGTGAACACCGCTGAAGTTCGGTCCGCGTCATTGAAATATCCTTTAAACATACCGCTTCCTCGCAACAGAATTTCACCACGGCAACCTAAAGGAACCATTTTACCATCATCATCAACAATTTTCATCTCATTTTGGACTCCACGGGTCATCTTCCCGCAATAATACTCCTTGAATTCTGATGGATCAGTGACCAACACGGATGTAATGTCGAAAACCTCGGCAGAAGCGTACACGAGATGCAAAACTTTTGCCGGCTTACCTATCAGCTTCTTTAGAATGTTCTTCAGTGGCCAACCTGAAACATAAATACACAGAACTGGCCAGTTCTCCGGTAACTCATCCTGAAAAAAGTAGAATTATACGTCAATAACTTGAAGCGATATTCACATTTCATACATTGTTGTACACTCGTACGTGTGTACAGTAAAGTCCGGGTAAACCGGATTTCCGGAATATCTTCGGATTTTTTTATTTTATCAAAAGCTCTGTATTAACCAGAATTCTCTGGAAAAAAACGGACGTTTCGCAAAACAACAAAAGAAGCCAGAAACATGTAGACCTACGGTACGAATTGTACTTTTTAACGTCAAATAATCTTAGTTTTGGGGCCATTAAAATCAGCAATGTAAAGTTCAGTTAACATATAACAGACACTGTCATCAACAAGGTAACACAAATCAAACCCGTGTAAGCGACCACCTCCGAACAAAGGCCACCTTGTGAATAAAGTTCATTGGTTTTAAAACTATGGACTATTTAGAACAACACGTTCTATGAACAAAGGTCACCTGTCGATAAAGGCCACGTTTTGTCTATCGGTGACATTTGTTCACAGGTTTGAATGTGTCACATTCTCTCCGTACAAGTTACAATGGTACTGTAGCACTCATGCACTCATTTTGCAAAAAAATAGTTCCAATATGAAAATTTCTTGTAACTCACCGCGTGAATGGTAAGGTATTCCAATACAGATTGGCCAACTTTTATCCACGTGCATTGTTCGTCAACAATGATTCGTAGGGCGCGTAGATTCCTTTGTTCGATGGTAATTCCTCCTTCAATCACTAACATACACCTTGTGTTCCCCGTGAAAATAGTATCTGGGAATCCACCAGCCCAGCAGAAACAGTTATCGTTGTATATTTTCATTCTATAACTTAGATGATTTAGGTTTTTGTAGAAAAACTTCATGAAGGATTTGTGAGTCCGGGTCAATATCTTGGAAGGTCCTGTGCTACCCGATGATTGCTTTCCAAAAGCGATATCGTCTTCGTTGAGTTCTGGAGGGTCAACATCCTCATGGCTTTCTTCCAGAAATCCTTGGATATCGTTTGCATTTTTGATGCCTTGAGTGGAATTACCATAGCGAAGAAAAACGTACTTCAAATATGGCAAGGCGTGACTGGATACTGACCCATCTGGGTTTACTTCTTCTAAGTACTGGCGGAGAACACTCCACGTGTCATCACGATCTGTACTACTTGTTACTATCAGGGAGCATCTTCCAAGTTTTTGCAGCATGACAACAATATTTCTTAAGTCTTTGTTCTTGAAGGCGACACCGACAGGAATGGCACCAGCTTGTATGGTGCCAAACAACAGATACAACCATTCAGGACAATTAGGCATGTCTATAGCAACAATGTCTCCCCTCTGTACGCCGTAATGTATCAATGTTCTAGCCACTGATAGTGATTTTTCAAGCAATTTTCTCCATGAGATACTTTCTCGTCTACCATCCAAGTACACGAAAATAAAAGCATCAGAGTCCCCATGTAGGTTAGCTTGGTAATGTAAACAATCTGGCAGTGTTTTATACATGGCTGATTCGGCATCAACCAGGGTACCGTCTACCCGACAATAACTTAATGCGTCCAATGCTTTACCAATGCTCATTGTTGTCGCAGTATATGTATTATCACAGAACGATGTAAAACTATGACATTCGATGCTAAAGTCGTCGTGTTTTAAACCATTATTCGCGACGCGATTAATTCAAAATATAACTTAAGGCATTGGTATGTGCTATTTTCGTATACATTATTCAAATAACCATGCTATAAATAGCTATTTTTCTGTGAAAACCCACTGGCAGTATGACATATGATGGTAAAACAGAAATTAATTCTACATAAGGCACGATGATTTAGCCCCAAGTTACTGCCTGCAAAAAACAGGGTTTATCTAAATACAAATGTACTTGAAGCACTGAATGGTATCATGAATAAGTATCTTCAACAAATTCCACACGCATTAAGTATGATAATTTTATGAGAGAACGTGAGACTTAGCACGTAGATGTTGAGGAGTGTCCCATAACGCAACCAGACTCACAAACGATAAAATATCATACGAAACCAGTCAGAGGAAGCATACATTATTTAAAATATAACAAGAACAACTACATGTATAACAAAACGTTATAGGTAGACGAATTGCAAGGAGCATATTGGTTTATGTTTTTTGTATGAAGTTGCTTTTTTCATAAAGGATATTTTCTGTATATTTTATTAGTATAAAATATTTATATGATATGAGTGATACACATTATAACGACAAGTATTTGACAAATGAATGCATTCATGTATATAGTTCACAAGCACATGCATGGTAATATCATATCCTACATCATTCAAATAGAATCAACCCTAAATGTTAACGAATTCACCATAAATCTGAGCTCTATCATACAACCACATTGAACTTCAAATAGCCACACAACAACTTATCTAGGCAATGCCTTCATGATTTACTTACGTGTCAACTATTAATTAATAGATTCAGTCATCACCATTAGCCAATCAAATGGCCAGGATAAGCCAAACTAGTAATAGACACTGCACTATATACTCACAAACAGCTATCATAAACTAATACTTATAAGTATAATTCGTCTAGAAAACTATAACGAAACGTGCTAACAAATTCACCATAAAATGGCCAGTTTGACCCAAACTAGTACTGTATACTCGCAATTATACTGCATTAAGTCTGGTTCTCGAAATTCTTACAGAATGGTGCTATAAACTTGAAGACAAAAACCAGACTGAAATGTTAGCCAAACGGGTATTAATACTAGGTCATGTGCTCATCCATGTAAAATTCGCTTTTCAAGCATTCCAATAATGACCAGAACGCATGCCGGTGCGATGAGTTTGGACGCATGAATGTTAAACTGGTTCCCGATCCATGTCGCAGTGCACCTTGTATACACAGAGTCAGTGGAAACCAGTTTATACACATAGATCCCCCCCCCCCCCCAGTGACTACTGAACAGTCGCAAGGACACCAAAAATATATAATAATGCTTTCAAACACAATGACAAAGTGGATACATGCCATCATACACAAAATTAATGTATTTGCCTTTCATTGACAGTGTATAGTAGAAGAAAACAAGTTCTTAAATGTGCGTTTTCTCCAGTAAATTTCATATGCATTTTTTGGGTGAAGGAAAATCTGCAGATGTCACATTTGAACCAAGAAGAATGGATTATCTCTTGGCTCTTAAAACTCTATTCCAGGCAAACCATTTCATTCGTAATGAGTTCTCAGTAGTCCCATCAGCTGATTTTCTTTTAATGAAAAAGGATCCACATATGTCACATTCAAAAGGTCTGTCACCAGTATGAAATCTCATGTGCCGATTGAAAGGTCCAGTTTGGGTGAAAGAGGATCCATAGATGTCACATTTGAAAGGACTTTCCCCATTATAAATTCTCATGTGCTGGTTCAGGCATCCTTTTTGGAGGAAAGAGAACCCGGATATGTCACATTTGAAAGTTTTTTCTCCGGTATGAATTATCATATGCCGCTTCAGATTTCCTGTTTGTGTGAAAGAATATCTACAGATATCACATTTGAAAATGCATTCTCGTGTGATCTTTAAGATATCCTGTTTAGGTAAAAGAGGACCCACATAATGTCACATTTGAAAGTTTTTTCTCCGGCATGAATTCTCGTGTGTCCTTTAAGATGTCCTGTTTAGATGAATGAGGATATGCAGATGTCACATTTAAAAGGTTTTTCTCTGGAATGAATTCCATTGTGCTGGTTCAGGCTTCCTTTTTGGGCGAAGATGGACCCACATCTATATGTCAAAATTTAAAAAGATTTCTTCGGTATGAGTTTATGTAGCTTCTCACCTCCTATCCATGCAAGTGCTTTATCGCATATGTCACATTAATTTGAACGTTTGTGTACCAAAATATCATTTAATGTGTTCCATCAGACGTTTAGCTCATGCGGAAGCAGATCCACAAACGCTACGATGGAGACAGGCTCTTCTCCTACACAATCATGACCTAGTAGATTCATATATTTTCAACAAAATAGAAGACAAAGAAGAAGGAAAAGGAGGATGAGAATAAGACGTTGACACTGCAGATGAAGGAGATTAACCACATGATCGTTCTTCGTGAGGAGGAGGCGGTACTGACCTGGAATGAACACTACCATCAGCAGGTAGATAGATAGATTTATTTCGACATAAAATGAACATTTACATGGCTGTCATGATATTTAAACATACAAATACAGTAAGTCGATACATGTGTAAGCATGAATTAATAAAACAGCCATGTGAAATCAACATAAAATGTCAAGGATGACACAAGAAAGGGTTCAGAGGAACCCTCATTTCCATTGTGGTCCTTGATATATAGTGTTGTATGACATAGGAAGATATCACATTTGGGAATACATTATATGAACAGGTATACAATGTATATTAAATAAATAAATTACTTATCACAATTAAATTACTATTATAGCAAGATAAATAGAAATTGTAGACAAACATGTAAAAATGATAAAAATGAAAAATAATACTTCGAATGAGTAAAAGTTATCCAATTTGCTGATTATAAATTAAGAATGATAATAAAGAATTATACATGCTTATCACAGTATATTTATATATATATATTAACAAGGAAATAATTATGATGTTATGTACAACAATTTCATAAAAATAAGATTGTTTCGGTGGACTATATAAAACACCACATAAAACAGGTTTAGATTTTGGAAGCAAAATATCTATAAATGTTCCTTCCAGTTCCTGATGGTTAAAACCCTCTCTACTGTTGAAAGCAATGTCCTTGTGTATGTATATACAAGCACCTCCACCATGTCGGTTGCGATCTTCACGTTGAATAACATAATCATTTATCTTGACTTCAGAATCAGAAGTAGAATTATGTTTTATTATCATATTAAAAGTACAGTTTAGGTATATTGGACGGTGCCTTAATATCAAAGTACAAATGTATTTGAATTATTTAACTGTTACAGTAAATGAATCGAATATTGTTATATCAGGTCAGGGATGAGATAGCATCTGAATATTTTACTGAATATAAACAATGTACAGCAATTTGATTTGATGAAGCGACTCCTGTTTCTAACATCAGGAATCCCGTCTGGATTCCCGGCCTAAAAGGTAAGTCGAGCCCTGCTACGTACGTTCCGAAATTTTCCTAAAATGGTAATTAAAAGTTATCGTTGTATATTTTCATTCTATAACTTAGATGATTTAGGTTTTTGTAGAAAAACTTCATGAAGGATTTGTGAGTCCGGGTCAATATCTTGGAAGGTCCTGTGCTACCCGATGATTGCTTTCCAAAAGCGATATCGTCTTCGTTGAGTTCTGGAGGGTCAACATCCTCATGGCTTTCTTCCAGAAATCCTTGGATATCGTTTGCATTTTTGATGCCTTGAGTGGAATTACCATAACGAAGAAAAACGTACTTCAAATATGGCAAGGCGTGACTGGATACTGACCCATCTGGGTTTACTTCTTCTAAGTACTGGCGGAGAACACTCCACGTGTCATCACGATCTGTACTACTTGTTACTATCAGGGAGCATCTTCCAAGTTTTTGCAGCATGACAACAATATTTCTTAAGTCTTTGTTCTTGAAGGCGACACCGACAGGAATGGCTCCAGCTTTCATGGTGCCAAACAACAGATACAACCATTCAGGACAATAAGGCATGTCTATAGCAATAATGTCTCCCCTCTGTACGCCGTAATGTATCAATGTTCTAGCCACTGATAGTGATTTTTCAAGCAATTTTCTCCATGAGATACTTTCTCGTCTACCATCCAAGTACACGAAAATAAAAGCATCAGAGTCTCCATGTAGGTTAGCTTGGTAATGTAAACAATCTGGCAGTGTTTTATACTTGCCTAATGCAGCATCAACCTGTGTACCATCTACCCGACAATAACTTAATGCGTTCAATGCTTTACCAATGCTCATTGTTCTCGCAGTATATGTATTATCACAGAACGATGTAAAACTATGACATTCGATGTTAAACTCGACGTGTTTTAATTCATCATTCGCGATGCTTAAAGCTTTTCGTATACATTATTGAAAGAGTATTGCTATAAATCGACACAAAAAGCTGAATTAATTTACGATTAATTCAAAGATATTTACATTTTATTAACAGACAGAAATCAAATTCAAAACCAAACATTATATATTCACATGAATGCATTATATTTTTTAATACAAAATTTCCTCGAGGTAATTTGCACCTTTAGATATTAAATACTGCAAAGCACGGACCTGTAATGGTAATCTATAAAACACTCTAATTTAGCCTCAAATTACTGTCTGTACAATAGCCATGGTTTACATGAATACTTGATGTGTGTGAAGTTGGCAATGCAATCGACAATCGACATTCAATGTCTAGCTCGACAATCGACATTCATCTCGACATTCGTGAAACAGGCTGTATGGCTATCATAATAATGTAAATTTCGAATGTCTAGCTCGACAATCGACATTCATCTCGACATTCGAAAAACGAACTGTATAGCCGTCAAAGTAATGAAATTTCGAATGTCTAGCTCGACAATCGACATTCATCTCGACATTCGAAAAACGAACTGTATAGCAGTCAAAGTAATGAAATTTCGAATGTCTAGCTAGACAATCGACATTCATCTCGACATTCGAACTTACGACTGTATCGCCGTCAAAGTAATGAAATTTCGAATGTCTAGCTCGACAATCGACATTCATCTCGACATTCGAAAAACGGACTGTATATAGCCGTCAAAGTAATGAAATTTCGAATGTCTAGCTCGACAATCGACATTCATCTCGACATTCGAAAAACGGACTGTATATCGTCGTCAAAGTAATGAAATTTCGAATGTCTAGCTAGACAATCGACATTCATCTCGACATTCGAAAAACGAACTGTATAGCCGTCAAAGTAATGAAATTTCGAATGTCTAGCTCGACAATCGACATTCATCTCGACATTCGAAAAACGGACTGTATACAGCCGTCAAAGTAATGAAATTTCGAATGTCTAGCTCGACAATCGACATTCATCTCGACATTCGAAAAACGGACTGTATATCGTCGTCAAAGTAATGAAATTTCGAATGTCTAGCTAGACAATCGACATTCATCTCGACATTCGAAAAACGAACTGTATAGCCGTCAAAGTAATGAAATTTCGAATGTCTAGCTCGACAATCGACATTCATCTCGACATTCGAAAAACGGACTGTATATAGCCGTCAAAGTAATGAAATTTCGAATGTCTAGCTCGACAATCGACATTCATCTCGACATTCGAAAAACGAACAGCATAGCCGTCAAAGTAACGAAATTTCGAATGTCTAGCTCGACAATCGACATTCATCTCGACATTCATGAAACAGGCTGTATGGCCGTCATAATAAAGTAAATTTTGAATGTCTAGCTCGACAATCGACATTAATCTCGACATTCGAAAAACGAACTGTATAGCCGTCAAAGTAATGGAATTTCGAATGTCTAGCTAGACAATCGACATTCATCTCGACATTCGAAAAAGGAAATGTATAGCCGTCAAAGTAATGAAATTTCGAATGTCTAGCTCGACAATCGACATTCATCTCGACATTCAAAAACGGACTGTATATAGCCATCAAAGTAATGTAATTTCGAATATCTAGCTAGACAATCGACATTCATCTCGACATTTGAAAAACGAACTGTATAGCCGTCAAAGTAACGAAATTTCGAATGTCTAGCTAGACAATCGACATTCATCTCGACATTCGTGAAACAGGCTGTATGGCCGTCATAATAATGTAAATTTCGAATGTCTAGCTCGACAATCGACATTCATCTCGACATTCGAAAAACGGACTGTATATAGTCGTCAAAGTAATGAAATTTCGAATGTCTAGCTAGACAATCGACATTCATCTCGACATTTGAAAAACGAACTGTATGGCCGTCAAAGTAATGAAATTTCGAATGTATAGCTACACAATCGACATTCATCTCGACATTCGAAGTTACGACTGTATCGCCGTCAAAGTAAAGAAATTTCGAATGTCTAGCTCGACAATCGACATTCATCTCGACATTCGAAAAACGAACTGTATAGCCGTCAAAGTAATGAAATTTCGAATGTCTAGCTCGACAATCGACATTCATCTCGACATTCGAAAAAGGAACTGTATAGCCGTCAAAGTAATGAAATTTCGAATGTCTAGCTAGACAATCGACATTCATCTCGACATTCGAAAAACGGACTGTATATAGCCGTCAAAGTAATGAAATTTCGAATGTCTAGCTCGACAATCGACATTAATCTCGACATTCGAAAAATGAACTGTATAGCCGTCAAAGTAATGAAATTTCGAATGTCTAGCTAGACAATCGACATTCATCTCGACATTCGAAAAACGAACTGTATAGCCGTCAAAGTAACGAAATTTCGAATGTCTAGCTCGACAATCGACATTCATCTCGACATTCGTGAAACAGGCTGTATGGCCGTCATAATAATGTAAATTTCGAATGTCTAGCTCGACAATCGACATTCATCTCGACATTCGAAAAACGAACTGTATAGCCGTCAAAGTAATGGAATTTCGAATGTTTAGCTAGACAATCGACATTCATCTCGACATTCGAAAAAGGACATGTATAGCCGTCAAAGTAATGAAATTACGAATGTCTAGCTCGACAATCGACATTCATCTCGACATTAAAAAAACGGACTGTATATAGCCATTAAAGTAATGTAATATCGAATATCTAGCTAGACAATCGACATTCATCTCGACATTTGAAAAACGAACTGTATAGCCGTCAAAGTAACGAAATTTCGAATGTCTAGCTAAACTATCGACATTCATCTCGACATTCGTGAAACAGGCTGTATGGCCGTCATAATAATGTAAATTTCGAATGTCTAGCTCGACAATCGACATTCACCTCGACATTCGAAAAACGGACTGTATATAGCCGTCAAAGTAATGAAATTTCGAATGTCTAGCTCGACAATCGACATTCACCTCGACATTCGAAAAACGGACTGTATATAGCCGTCAAAGTAATGAAATTTCGAATGTCTAGCTCGACAATCGACATTCATTTCCACATTCGAAAAACGAACTGTATAGCCGTCAAAGTAATGAAATTTCGAATGTCTAGCTCGACAATCGACATTCACCTCGACATTCGATAAACGGACTGTATATAGCCGTCAAAGTAATGAAATTTCGAATGTCTAGCTCGACAATCGACATTCATCTCGACATTCAAAAAACGAACTGTATAGCCGTCAAAGTAATGAAATTTCGAATGTCTAGCTAGACAATCGACATTCATCTCGACATTCGAAAAACGAACTGTATAGCCGTCAAAGTAACGAAATTTCGAATGTCTAGCTCGACAATCGACATTCATCTCGACATTCGTGAAACAGGCTGTATGGCCGTCATAATAATGTAAATTTCGAATGTCTAGCTCGACAATCGACATTCATCTCGACATTCGAAAAGCGGACTGTATATAGTCGTCAAAGTAATGAAATTTCGAATGTCTAGCTAGACAATCGACATTCATCTCGAAATTCGAAAAACGAACTGTATAGCCGTCAAAGTAATGAAATTTCGAATGTCTAGCTCGACAATCGACATTCATCTCGACATTCGAAGTTACGACTGTATCGCCGTCAAAGTAAAGAAATTTCGAATGTCTATCTCGACAATCGACATTCATCTCGACATTCGTGAAACAGGCTGTATGGCTATCATAATAATGTAACATACCCAACTTTCGCGGACATGCTGATTATGAAAATCGATAAAAAATTTACATTAAACAAAGAAGGGGGTTTTCACTATAATCGTCATAACTTTTATTATATTTAAAATACGAAATTTGTACTCATCACAAAAGTTTAATTAATCTTTTATCTTTCTAATGGTGTATTTTTTATTATTTTGAATTAATTCTTTCTTCGACCCTTTTGCGTTTGAAAAAGACACCTATCGATTCCCTCTATATTCATTGTAAAAAGCGTAAAATTGGTAGATTTTTCAAAGAAAATTTGATGTTTTCAGCATCATAACTTTTTTGTGGGAAATGTGATCTAATTTGTACTCATTGCATTCGTTTTGAAAATTTAATTTCTTTCACCGTGTAAAATATGAAAACAATCAAATAATATCTTCTTCGACCCTTTTGATGATTTTTAAAACTACCCGGTCAAAGTAATGAAATTTCGAATGTCTAGCTCGACAATCGCCATTCACCTCGACATTCGAAAAACGGACTGTATATAGCCGTCAAAGTAATGAAATTTCGAATGTCTAGCTAGACAATCGACATTCATCTCGACATTCGAAAAACGAACTGTATAGCCGTCAAAGTAATGAAATTTCGAATGTCTAGCTCGACAATCGACATTCAACTCGAAATTCGTATAACAGCCGTATGGCCATCATAATAATGTAAATTTCGAATGTCTAGCTAGACAATCGATATTCATCTCTACATTCGAAAAACGGACTATATAGCCGTCAAAGTCATGAAATTTCGAATGTCTAGCTAGACAATCGACATTCATCTCGCTATTCGAAAAAAAGACTGTATAGCCGTAAAAGTCATTAAATTTCTTTACTTTGACGGAGATACAGTCCGTTTTTCGAATGTCGAGATGAATGTCGATTGGCGACCTAAACATTCGAAATTTCATTACTTTGACGGCTATACAGTTCGTTTTCGAATGTCGAGATGAATGTCGATTGTCTAGCTAGACATTCGAAATTTCATTACTTTGACGGCTATATACAGTCCGTTTTTCGAATGTCGAGGTGAATGTCGATTGTCGAGCTAGACATTCGAAATTTACATTATTATGATGGCCATACAGCCTGTTTCACGAATGTCGAGATGAATGTCGATTGTCTAGCTAGACATTCGAAATTTACATTATTATGATGGCCATACAGCCTCTTTCACGAATGTCAAGATGAATGTCGATTGTCGAGCTAGACATTCGAAATTTCATTACTTTGACGGCTATATACAGTCCGTTTTTCGAATGTCGAGGTGAATGTCGATTGTCGAGCTAGACATTCGAAATTTACATTATTATGATGGCCATACAGCCTGTTTCACGAATGTCGAGATGAATGTCGATTGTCTAGCTAGACATTCGAAATTTACATTATTATGATGGCCATACAGCCTCTTTCACGAATGTCAAGATGAATGTCGATTGTCGAGCTAGACATTCGAAATTTCGTTACTTTGACGGCGATACAGTCCGTTTTTCGAATGTCGAGATGAATGTCGATTGTCGAGCTAGACATTCGAAATTTCATTACTTTGACGGCTATATACAGTCCGTTTTTCGAATGTCGAGGTGAATGTCGATTGTCGAGCTAGACATTCGAAATTTACATTATTATGATGGCCATACAGCCTGTTTCACGAATGTCGAGATGAATGTCGATTGTCGAGCTAGACATTCGAAATTTACATTATTATGATGGCCATACAGCCTGTTTCACGAAAGTATAGATGAATGTCGATTGTCGAGCTAGACATTCGAAATTTCGTTACTTTGACGGCGATACAGTCCGTTTTTCGAATGTCGAGATGAATGTCGATTGTCGAGCTAGACATTCGAAATTTCATTACCTTGACGGCGATACAGTCGTAACTTTGAATGTCGAGATGAATGTCGAATGTCTAGCTAGACATTCGAAATTTCATTACTTTGACGACTATATACAGTCCGTTTTTCGAATGTCGAGATGAATGTCGATTGTCGAGCTAGACATTCGAATTTACATTATTATGATGACCATACAGCCTGTTTCACGAATGTCGAGATGAATGTCGATTGTCGAGCTAGACATTCGAAATTTCGTTACTTTGACGGTAATACAGTTCGTTTTTCGAATGTCGAGATGAATGTCGATTGTCGAGCTAGACATTCGAAATTTCATTACCTTGACGGCTATATACAGTCCGTTTTTCGAATATCTAGATGAATGTCGATTGTCGAGCTAGACATTCGAAATTTCATTACTTTGACGGCGATACAGTCCGTTTTTCGAATGTCGAGATGAATGTCGATTGTCTAGCTAGACATTCGAAATTTCATTACTTTGACGGCGATACAGTCGTAACTTCGAATGTCGAGATGAATGTCGATTGTCTAGCTAGACATTCGAAATTTCATTACTTTGACGGCTATATACAGTCCGTTTTTCGAATGTCGAGGTGAATGTCGATTGTTGAGCTAGACATTCGAAATTTACATTATTATGATAGCCATACAGCCTGTTTCACGAATGTCGTGATGAATGTTCGATTGTCGAGCCATACATTCGAAATTTCTTTACTTTGACGGCGATACAGTCGTAACTTCGAATGTCGAGATGCATGTCGATTGTCTAGCTAGACATTCGAAATTTTATTACTTTGACGGTTATACAGTTCGTTTTTCGAATGTCGAGATGAATGTCGATTGTCGAGCTAGACATTCGAAATTTCATTACTTTGACGACTATATACAGTCCGTTTTTCGAATGTCGAGATGAATGTCGATTGTCGAGCTAGACATTCGAAATTTACATTATTATGATGACCATACAGCCTGTTTCACGAATGTCGTGATGAATGTCGATTGTCGAGCTAGACATTCGAAATTTCGTTACTTTGATGGCGATACAGTTCGTTTTTCGAATGTCGAGATAAATGTCGATTGTCTAGCTAGACATTCGAAATTTCATTACTTTGACGGCTATATACAGTCCGTTTTTCGAATGTCGAGATGATTGTCGATTGTCTAGCTAGACATTCGAAATTTCATTACTTTGACGGCTATATACAGTCCGTTTTCGAATGTCGAGGTGAATATCGATTGTCGAGCTAGACATTCGAAATTTACATTATTATGATAGCCATACAGCCTGTTTCACGAATGTCGAGATGAATGTCGATTGTCGAGCCAGACATTCGAAATTTCATTACTTTGACTGCTATACAGTTCGTTCTTCGAATGTCGAGATGAATGTCGATTGTCTAGCTAGACATTCGAAATTTTATTACTTTGGCGGCTATATACAGTCCCTTTTTCGAATGTCGAGATGAATGTCGATTGTCGAGCTAGACATTCGAAATTTCATAACTTTGACGGCTATATACAGTCTGTTTTACGAATGTCGAGATGAATGTCGATTGTCGAGCTAGACATTGAATGTCGATTGTCGATTGCATAGCCAACTTCACACACATGAATACTTGAAGCATTCATGGTGTATCATGTCTATCTTTAAAACATTGCCATACGTGCATTAAGTATGATAATTGTATTATAATGATTGTTTGTATGAGAGAACACGAGACTTAGCTCGAAGACGATGAGAAGTGTCACATAATTCAACCAGACTCATAAAGGATAGAATATCAGATTATACTCAAAGAATTCATCAAACAATTTATTATAATTAAAATGTAAAAACAGGCACGATGATAATTGTACATAATATTCAAATAATAAATTCATTAAAAACGTTCTCAGCATTTTAGCCAATAATTCGTGCGGCGGCAATGACTTTCCTAGAACATTCAAGTTATTATTCTTTTGACGCTCGATCTTTAGTCTTTTGTACACATGCTTCCGTTATCCACGGATGTCCGTTGGCACAAGCTAGACTGTATTAATTTTTGAGAATGTGAACGAAATAGAAGAAGTTAATACTGGGTTTTATTTTAAATGCAAAGTTATATTGTATGCAATGTTATGTTTTCACACTTTGCCTTGAACCACATTGACCGTGGTGGGGTGAAACGCATTTATAAATTATAAAGGATCTGAATTATAATTACATGTATGTCATGTTTCTCAATCTGAAACTGTCACACTAGCATTAGTTAAAATACGTTGCTATGACTATGATAAATATATATGTACAAATATACGTTACTTATAGGCTACCAACATCCGTTTTAAGTCTTTTTCACTAATTTCAAATGTGAGCAATTGTCAAAAGCATTTTTGTGATAGCTATGAAAGTAGCATTAGCTGTAGAGCCGTTTAAAAAGAGTAAATGTATGGTATGTTGGAAGACTCACGGCTTATGATTTATTCGCTGATTAAGCATATTATATACGGTTATTGGTCTCCTGTTTGAAGTCCACGATACACAAAATGTGTTGCTTGTAGTCATGTTATGGCATCATCAAGTCAACAAGCCTCTGATTAGACCCCCAAGTTAATAAACACTTGAGAACAATCTCCAAGTTCAAATCTCAAATTAATTTTAGTTTTATTTATTGGAAAGATAAAGCTGTATTCTGTTTAAATACATATTCATGTACAGTTTTGGTCACTGAATGATGTATGGTTAGCATTGTCGTTGATTCATCATAATTAGCTTTAAAAACAAAATATGAGATTTGAGCTCATTCGGTCGGTACGGTTAACCATCGACATTATGCTTTGGCGCCAGCTTTATAGTTTTTTACTGCAGGATAAACATGTATAACATGTATGCATATAAACCTTAATAAACATTATAACCTGCTAGCTGCCTATGATAAAAACATGCCTGCGGCTGCATGGAATTTGTATATCGAGACATGTCGTGATTGACTCGTAAATAGAGATAAAATATCTCAGTTATTACTGATTACACTTGCTAAACAACTGTATTGAATTTTGTATGGAAATGATCACGTCGTTCAGATAACCAAGGTG